>JAREIK010002187.1:1224229-1572466 GCA_029783825.1 Sapria himalayana
GGTTTGTATTTTTTGTTTCACTTAATATCATTTAACTAAAATTAATTTTTAATAAAATGTTTATTTGTTAAAATTCATGTTGTAAATTTTAAAACAAATAACAATATGTTTGTGTAATAAATATTATAAAAAATATCTAAAATATATATGAGATGTAGCTTCAATTTACAAAGATTAAACAAATATCTAAAATATCTAAAAATATACTAAATTTTTAGAAATAAAATTTGCACCTCATAATATTCAATATGTTATATTTATTATAAATAAACAATGTTTAAAATGTATCTAGTTATTACAAAAAAAAACATTGTCATGTATTCAATTTAAAAAAAAATAAAATAATTATTTAAAAAAACAAATTCATATATTTATGTGGTCATTTATATATTTTGAATAAAAATAATAATAACTTGTAGAAAAATTTACTCATGTATTTGTATGGTAATCTATTTTGTTCGAACATAATTAAAGAAATAATTGATTTTTTACAAAACATAAAAGACATGTATTTATATGCACTACATTATAATTGTTTGAATTTTAAAATTTCTAAAAATATATTAATAACAATAAATAATAGGTAGAAAAAATTATCATAGACATTAATATTTTAATAAGAAAAACAAAAACAATATTATCTATTTATGACCAATATTTTAATTTTTAACATAATTGTAAAAACAATATAATTTACAAATATGCCATTTTCATTTATTTATATGAGTATAATGATAGTTATTTTAATATAAATATTAAAAAACAACTATTTGAAAAAAATAGAAGCTCATATATTTAATTCATAATTTCATTTTATGCATTACTATGCTTCACACACACACACACATGCATACACACACACACACACACACACATGCACACACACACACACACACAAATTTATTTTAAATATAAAGAAATTACCATATTTATTTTAATTATTTTAAATATTTAATTATTTTAATTAGAATTTCAAAATCATAAAATTTTAAATACATTTACACACACACACACACATACATATATATATATATATAAATAAAATAGTTTAATTTGTAACTTTAAAAATACATTACGCATATAGGTATAAGTGTGTGTTTGTGTGGGTGTTCAGTAGTATATGCATGTATACAAGTATATACACACTACTTTGAAAATGTAGATACATGTGTGAATATATATAAAAGTACAAAAATGTGTATTGTGATAAATAATGTATAGTAATGTATATGGATGTATAAATGTGTGTGTGTGTGTTGGTCTATTGATTCTGTTTCTTTCTCTCATTAGAACTCTTTTCTGCCATATGACAAAGGATTTGAGATTTAGCGGAAGAAATTAGATTTACGTTCACAAAGCTGTTCAGTAGGCTGTTTGCCAACAAGGAGATGAGGATTTTGAAGCTAGGTCTTGATGCTGGCGGAAAGACAACCATTCTGTATAAGTTGAAGCTTGGTGAAATTTTCACCAAAATTCCTACTATTGTCTTCAATGTAGAGATTGTTAAATGCAAAAAAATCAATGTCACTATGTGGGATATTGGGGGTCAAGACAAGATTCGCCCTTTCTGGAGGGATTACTTCCAAAATACCCAAGGTCTCATATTTGTGGTGGATAGCAATGATAGAGATCGAGTAGTTGAAGCCAGAGATAAGTTGCATAGGATGCTAAACAAGAAAAAGCTTCGAGATGCAGTTTTGCCGGTGCTTGCCAATAAGCAAGATCTTCCCAATGCGATGAATACAGCTGAAATTACTGACAAGCTATGACTTCACTCTCTTCTCCAATGCCATTGGCACATTCAAAGCACATGTGCTACCTCTGGCGAGGACCTCTACGAGGGTCTTGATTACTTTCCAATTATATTTCCAGCAAATCATAAACAATTTAAGCAGGATGAGGTAAACTTTGTTGACATATCTAGATGTGGATCTAATCTTTGCCTATCTTGCTTGAGTTTTGTTTTGTTATGTGGATGACATCATCTATTTCTAGGGGGATTCAAATTTTATTTATATTTATATATTGTACGCCTAAAATACAAGATCGCATTTACTTTGTTCTGATTTGTTGTAAGCCGAACTTGTTTGTTTTCTGTTTTGTGTCTTTTTGCCATTAGATCCAAAGGTATAAGAACATATAAATATAAATAATTGTATATTATTATATGTATTACTATAAAAGCTTTATACATAACTATATTTATAATTACATGTATAACAACATACAACATTATGTTTAATTATATGTGGATAACTATATATAAAAATTTGTAAAACTAAATAAAAGTTTATATATTTAAATATAACTATATTTTTAACTTGCCACCGTCCTTCTAATGCATGGGTCCCATATTTTATCTTTATTATTCATAAAACATTTTATTTTTACATTCTCTTTCTCTCTAAACATAATTATTGAATATCTTTTGGATTTTTGTTGAAGCTGTATGACAATCAACTTTAATTTACATTTGTTCATGTCTATAATAATTGTTTTTATATATCTGTGAATATGTTTAAGTGTCTCCGAATTTTTTGGGTAGAGTTTTAGCCTATTATAGGTATGTAAAAGCCTATATTCAGATGTGGAAGTAGTGGCAGTGGCGGAAGCATCGGCAACGATGGTAGCAGCGCCAGCGGCAGTAGTGGCGGCGGCAGCGGCAGCAGTGGTGGCAGTAGTAGAAGCAGCGCTAGTGGCCGTAGCAGAGGCAGCAATTGCATCAACGGGAGCAGCGGCAATGGAGGCAGTGGCTACATCAGTGGCAGTAGCGGTGGCAGCGGCGGCAGCGGCGGGACCGGCAGGATAGCGGCGGTAGTTGCGGCACCGACGAGGATAGTGGCTGCAGTGGCGACATCGGCTATAGAATCGGAAACAGCAGCAACACCGGAAGAAGCAGCAGCAACAATAGAAGCAGTGGTAGCAACAATGGCAGTGGCAGGAGCGACAGCATCAATGGCAACAAATGAGGTATATACATACATATATAGTCAGTAAATATGTACATATAATACTACAATATTTTATGTACATATATACTAAGTAATTATGCACACATAATACTATAGTTTATATGTACATATGCGGTAGTAATATATGTACGAGTGAAATGCTAGTATATGTGTACATATTTACTGTAGTAAAATATATTTATCAAAACATATTTATTTATTTATTTATTTTGATTAGATTGAATGGTTTAAATTTCTTATAGATATGGTACCGCATTGTTTCCCATATGAAGCTTGTATAAGTGAAGAGATTTTTCAACAGACATGACGCATCATGATTCGAACAACTTTTTCACAGCAGAAAGTTGGTGATCAGAAAAGCAGAGGGAGAAAAAGCAATATTAATGCATGGATAGGTTAAACTTTATGCACTATCGGTAGATACATTGATTAATAAGATGTAATATAATTTTGTTATTTTTTTGTTTTAGTGATTTAAAAAATTATATTAGAATAAGTTATTAAATGAATTTTTTTTGTTTAATTTAAAATTTTTATTTATAGTTTCTATTTTTATTAAATTTAATTTAAAAATATTACATTATTTAATTGAATTTTTGTTGAAACTGTATGCCAATCAACTTTAATTTGTGTTTGTTCATGTGGTAATAACTATTTTTATATATCTGTGAATATTTTTGTGTGTCTCCGAATTTTTTGAGTAGAGTTTTAGCCTATAGGTATGTAAAAGCCTATTACCAGTAGCAATAGCAGCGGCAAGGGTGGCAGTGGTAGCGGCGACTATAGCGGTAGCAGCGGCAGTGATGGTAGCGATGGCAGTAGTAGTAGCCACGGTAGCAGCGGTAGTAGTGGCAGCATCGGCAGCAGCAGCAACGACGGCAGCACAGGCAGCAGCTACAGCAGCGGTATCACAGGCACCAGTGGTAGTGGCTGTGGCACCTGTAGTGGCTGTGGCTGTGGCACATGCAGCGAAGGTAGCACCGATAGCAGCCACAGCACCGGCAGCAATGGTGGCAGCAAAGACAGCAACGACAGCAGCACCAATAGTACTAGTAGTGGCAGTGGCAGCACCGGCAGTAGCGGCAGCGGCAACTGCAACACCGGCAGGAGTGGCAGTGACAGCGGGAGTAGCAGCGATAGCGGGAGTAGCAGCAACGGCAACAAATGCAGTATATACATCCGTATATAGGCAGTATATACGTACATATAATACTACATTATTTTATGTACATATATACTGACTATATATGTACTCTGTATATATGTATGCATAATACTGCAGTTTATATGTATACATAATGCAGTAATATATGTGCGAGTGAAATACTAGTATATGTGTACATATTTACTGCAGTAAAATATATTTATCAAAACATAGTTATTTTTTTATTTATTTTGATTTGATTGAGTGGTTTGAATTTCTTACAGATATGGTACCGCATTGTTTCCCATACGAAGCTTGTATGAGTAGAGATTTTTCAACAGACATGACGCGCCGTGACTCGGACAGTTTTTTCACAGTAGAAAGTTGGTGATCGGAGAAGTAGAGGGAGAGAAAGCAATGTTAATGCATGGATAGGTTAAACTTTAAGCACTGTCGGTAGATACATTGATTAATAAGATGTAATATAATTTTGTTATTTTTTTGTTTTAGTTTTTTAAAATATTGTATTAGAATAAGTTATTAAATGAATTTTTTTTGTTTAATTTAAAATTTTCATTTATAGTTTCTATTTTTATTAAATTTAATACAAAACTATTAAATTATTTAATTAAATTTTAGTTTAAGCTATATGACAATCAACTTTAATTTGTATTTATTCATGTCTATAATAACTATTTTTATACATCTTTGAATATGTTTGTGTGTCTCCGAATTTTTTAGGTATAGTTTTAACTTATTATAGATATGTAAAAGTCTATTATCAGTAGTAGTAGCAACGATAGCGGCGACAATAGTGGCAGTGATGACCACAGCGGAAATGATAGCGACAGTGGCAGTAGTGGCGGCGGTGACGGTGGTAGTGGCAGCGACGGTAGGAGCGGCGGTGGCGTCAATGATTGCAATAGTGGTGGAAGCTACATCGGTAGGAGTGGCAGCAGAGGTGGCAATAGCGGTGGCAGTGGCGGTAACAGTGGCTGCACCAAAAGCAGCAGCAACACCAGAAGCAGCATCAGTAGTGGCATAGGCGGCAGCAGTGGTAGCAGCGGAGATAGTAATGGTAGTGGTAGTAGCGATAGCTACAGCATGAAGTGGCAGCACCGGCAGCAAGGGCAACGGTGGTAGCCACCGCAGCGGACAACAATGGTGATAGTAGCGACGGTAGCAAAGGCAGCGGTAGCAGCAATAGTGGTATTGGTAGCAGCAACGACAGCGACATGAGTGGAAGTAGCAACCTGAGCAGCATCAATAGCACCAAATGTGGCATATACGTATGAATAAAGTCAGTATATACGTACATATAATATTGTAGTATATATGTACTTATATACTGAGTATATTTGTACTCAATTAATATGTACACATAATACTGTAGTTTTTATTTACATATACTACAATATTATATGTACGAGTGAAATGCTAGTATATATTTACATATATACTGTAGAATTATATATTTATCAAAACATAACCTTTTTTTTATTTTAATTTGACTAAGTAGTTTAAATTTCTTACCGATATGATACCGCATTCTTCCTCACACAAAGCTTGTATAAATGATGGGATTTTTAAACTAGACATTACCTGCCGTGACTCAGATAACTTTGTCGCAGTAGAAAAATGGTGATTGGAGGAGCAAAGGGAGAGAAAACAATATCAATGAATGGATATATTATACTTAATGAATAAGATGTAACAAATATTATTATTTTTTTGTTTCAATTATGTAAAATATTGAATTAGAATAAGTTATTAAATGATTTTATTTTTTGTTTATTATAAATTATTTATAGTTTCATTTTTTATGCAATTTGATTTTTAAAAATAAAATTATTTAATTAAAAATAAAATTAATTAAATTCCGAAAATAGTTTTGAAATTAAAATAGCTAGGAAAATTTTTAATTTAGCAACGGATTTTTCCATCGCTATTTCCATAGCTAAAATTTAGCGGCCGATACTTTAGCTTAGGAATCTTCCGTCGTTATTTTCATTTAACGACGAAAAATTTCATTTAGCTTGCTAATTTAGCTAGGAAATTTGTCTTTCGATAAATATTTAGAAAAATCTCATTTAGCTTGCTAATTTAGCTAATTTAGCAATGGATTTTCCATCGCTAAATATTTAGCTAGGGACACTTTCCCTCGCTAAATTTTAGCAAGTAGCACTTTCGATAGGGAACCGATCCATCAATAATCCGTCGCTATATCCTGTTTAGCGATGAAAAATGCCCATTTAGCTAGGGAATTATCCTTAGCTATATGGGATTTTTCTTGTAGTGTTAATTTATTTTGATTTTAACTTTATGAATGTAAATAATACTAAATTTATGATAACATATCATGTACATCATTATTAAATTTTATTTATTTTTAGGAGGCTGAGTTGGAACATCCACCAATACTATTTAAGATGTTCAAGTGAATGTACAAGAAGAAAGATGAATCATTTGTAGACAAGTGATTAAATAATATTAATGTGAGTTTCTCATTTTGTACTTTATTGTATTATGTAAATTACAATATTGAAACAAGAAAATATAAAAAATTTATATAATTTTTGGAAATCATATGAATTATTATATATGGATACCTTAAAGTATTTTTTGATTTTTACCATCACTGATGAGTTCTGATATATGGATTCCTTAAATATAATGACTCACTTCATATTTATATTAATTTTTAGTAGGATGTTGACAGTTTAATATATTGGTATAAATTTTATCTGAATATAATACTAATTAGGTATGTTGTATTATAATAATTATAGGAAGTTGTGGAGAATATATTTGTCACTACTTCATAATTGACATATTTTTCTACAAAGGCTCCAAAGATTGATATTATGCATATTTATCTTTTGGCTGTTAGAGCGGAACCAAAAAAAAATGATGAATATACATTCTTGGTATCCATATATCTACATTTTATCCAAGTTCTATTTGGAGCTCTTCATTTTTATATTCCAATTATAATAATTTGTTTGATGAACAATTGCTAGAAGAGATATAGAAAATTTAGGATACTTTGCAAATAAAAAATGAGGAGATACAATAAAATAATAAAAAGATGCAAAAATAAATTGAAGAGATGAAAAAAAATAGAGAAAGAAAGTAGAAAAAAGAGGAGGAAATACAACGTTAGATTTTGAAGATTGAGAAAGTTATGTGAATGTTGGTAGATGCTTCATCTCTTTTTCTTCATTCCAAAGAAGATCCATTGAGATCTCTAGAGGAGAATACTTATCTCAACAATGACTCAGTTATTTGTTATGTTGTTTTATTATTTTTTTTGCAATGAAATCTGTTGTGTTAAACTTTTTTTTTCATGTTACTATTTTTTAATGTTATAAATGTTACTAGAATGGTTGAACTTTGATGTTTGTTATTTTATGTTATACTTTTTAGTGGATATTATGTGAATTTTATTGGATGAATAATGTGCAAGTACAAACTAGATTATAGGGTATATGGTTTTTGTATGTATTTTTATAATATATATATAGCATATAGAAATTACAACAAATGGGAAATATTCTTATTGCAGAAATTAGAAATAGAATATTGGCATTTTTAATTCCATTTCTAATTTAGAAATGGAATTTACATTTTTATTCTATTCCATCACTATTTTAGTATCAAAATAAAAATGGAAAATGAGATCCCATTTCTATCACTAAATTTAGAAATGACAAATTTCCATCTCACATTTTAGAAATGCCTAGACATTTTCTCTTTCTAAAATTTAGAAAATGAGCCTTTTAGAAATGGAATCTTTCCATTTCTATTTAGGTCGCTAATTGTAATTTGAGATGGAATTACAAACAGATATGATCGTTTCTAACTTGCTTCTTTCTTGTAGTGATTATAGATATATAAACCAATAAATATTTATGCATATAAAATTATGTATATATAAACTAATACACACACACACACAAATTTATTTGTATACAAACTTATAAAATGTGTGTGTGTGTGTGTGTGGAAGCCTAATTCAAGAATGAGATTCTGAGGATAGGAATTGAGGAGTGACAACCTTTTTGGGATTGTTCTCCATACCTCTCTTCTTATTTCAAATTTTGTGATCATTGGTTGAAATGATTTTCAAGAAAACTATATATGTGATATATATAATGTATGTATGTATGTATACTCCTTAATTCCTATCTTTGGAATCCCATTCTTGGATATGGCTTCCTTGTCATATATATATTTATAAGTTTGTATACAAATAAATAAATAAATAAATAAATAAACAAACAAATAAATACATAATAAATAAATAAATAATATATACATATAAAGGATTTAAACTGCAACATGAATTGTGAAGTCATGACTTGAATAAATTCACATGTATTTTATATCATGAATTAGAATTGTAAAGTCACATATTGGATAAAGTCACGACATATTCTATATCATTATTACAAAGAAACTTAAGGATTCAAGTTGTGACATTAATTGTGAAGTCATGACGTGAATGAAACCACAAAATATGGTTGGTGTGATGACTTTAATTGTGAAGTCATGACGTGAATAGATATGCAATATGTTATGTGCTGTTGCAACTAGAAGTTTTAAGTATTTTCAAGTTATGACCTTTTTCTTTAGTATCTTGATATGAATGAAGTCACAATATTGATATGTCATCATGATTAAGGTCATAAGTTTAAAGAGGTTTTTTATGGTTGAGTATATACTTATTTGTAAATATAAATATAAAGTAAGTGAGTAGTAAGAGTTATTAAAAGTATAGTGAAAATATTCCTTTTTCATTCCATGTATTCTTTCTCTTCTCCCCACATGTTCTCTTGGGCATTGTGTTATTCATTTTGTGAGAGTTTTACCCACTTCCTAAATCAATAAATCCTTATTGTGGATCTAGGGTATTAAAATCATAGTTTGACTCACTATTCAGTTAAAAAGCATAGTTTGGTATTAGATATAGGGTTTAAAACATTTGTGAAGTATGAATTTGAGAATAGTGAGTTCATTGACATCTAGGGCTTAGATCCAAAAGTTTTAGAGAAAAAATTTTGAATATTGGAAACTAGACATGGAAGATATACTTATTAATAAAGATTACTAGTCTATAATAAAAGATTTGAAGCCAATAATAAGTGATTAGAATTAAAGATGACATCTATTAAGATCATCAAATGCAACAAATTGAATTAGAGAGCTTGATGCTTTTTTGATTGTATTTGTATTTAACAAATAAAATCTTGGTAAATATTTCTAGTGAGAGATCATTGAAGAATTAATAGAAGATGCTTGAGATACCCCCTTAGAGCAAGTTATTGATCATGAAAAAAAATTATTTATGTGGAAGAAACTATACAAGTTACTCATAGAGGAGGGTGATACTTTTCCTACCATTGGCATGAATTTTATACATTTATCAGCCAATTTTCATTTTTTACTATGAGATAAGTAATGAAGATATATCTTGAGTGTGAAGGAAATAATGATTTTAGCACTACTGTATGAGGATATAAAGAGGTAGAGTATGAGGAAATCCTCAAAGGATACATTGTTTGTAAAGGAAAAAACATAAGAAATAAGTGTGAAGGAGTCAAAAATAAAATCAAAAACAAAAAAAATATCAAAGAGTATAGATAAGCAGAATTTTAAGCATGGGAAGTGTGGTAAAATAGGATGCTTCAAGAGAGATTTCTAGAGAAGTGAAAATAAACTAACTCAGGTCAAAGCTAGCTTGGTAATCAAGGAGTGATCTACTATAGACATACACTTTGTTGAAGCATGCATCACTCATACTAATGAGGACACCTAATTCATTAACACAAGTGCATCATAACACATGACTCATCATCAAAATTGAATCAGCCACTATAATTATTATGGTAGAGGAGATATGACTATGGAGAAATGACTTAATAGTAAAAATTATTGGCATGATAAGGTTAAGATGAAGATGCATGATGCGATTTTCAAATTTCTTCTAGGAATAATACATATTCTACACTTGAGTAGAAAATGATTTCTATGAATATGAGGATTAATGATAACAATTGATTTCTATAATAATAATAATAAGGCTTGCAAGATGATTCAAAGAGAAATCATAATTACTCAGGGAATAAGATATAGAACCTTGTACAAGCTAATGGAATGCATTGTCATGTCTACTATTAGAAGCTCATTCATTTCTGAGAAGAAGGAAAAAATAGAGAATGAGTTATCCATAGAGAATAGTTTAGTATTATCACCGAGTTCAAAGTTATGATGTAGAAACATTATATCATGATCTAGTTCAATGTCACGATATGAAACTATGCTGTGGCATCAAAAACTATGGCATATCAGTGAAAAGAAATTGACAATACTTTCCTTGAATAAAAATGGAGGTAGGAATACTAGATTGTTTAGAAGCTTTTAAATTTTGTGATAATTACTTAAATGGAAAGTAAGAAAGGGTGAAGTTCCAATCAATATCCAATAGATCAATGACAGTACCTAATTTGATCCACAACAACTTGTTTGGTGAAACACATGAGGTATCACTTGAGAGATCAATGTATTATGTGCCATTTGTTAATGATTTCTCTAGCTATGTTTGATTCTTATTCATTTAGAAGAAGACTAAGATGTTGAAAAAGTTTAGAGAGTTCAAAGTGATGGTGGAGAACTAATTCAATAAAAAGATAAAAATTATGAGTATGGTTAATAGTATGTTGTACTTTATAGTTAATTAGATTTGTACTAAGCATGATATTACTTGGAAGAATATGATTAGGATGATACCTCAATAGAATTGAGTGGCTAAAAGGCTGAAAAAAATATTGATAGCAAAGGCAATGTGCATGAGGAATTGGGCATTTTGGAGTCAAAATTCGGGGCTGAAGCTATTTCTATAGCATGCTATGTGAAAAACTACACTTTTACATTGACAAGTGTTGTATGAAAGTAAGTCAAGTGTAGCTTGTTCAACACTCAAAGTAATGAGTTTTTATAGTTTTTTTTGGCCTTTTCATGATGTGTTTGCATGAAAAATGTGTGTTAAAGACGAGTATTTCATGAAATTATGTTTTTATGAATAGTTGTGAAATGACACTTTTACAATTTTTATAGTTATTTCACATGGGAGATCAAGGTACTATGTATCAACTATAAATCAAACACAAATGGTAAACTTGGTGAAACATAAAAAAGGAGGTTATATGAGCAAGAAGATTTCATGATAATTTCAATATCAAAATATTTCATGCACTAGCACATACATATGAAAAAGTTATGATAGTATTTCAAAGCCATGACTCTAAAAATAAGTCATGACCTTCATTATATGCCATGACTTTACAAATAAGTCAAAATTTTCATTGTATGTCATGACTCTATTATTATTTTGCATCAGCTTTTTATTGTACAGCATATTCTTCATGACTATGATATAATTTTAAAGTCATAGTCATATTAGTTCCAGACATAATTTTTGGCCATGACATTATTTTTATGTCATAGTAGCCATGTAATTAATGGACATGCAAAGCCACGATATTTTTTAATTCTATGATAAATTATTTATAGAACCAAAATCATGCATCACAACATTATTTTTTGCAGTGACATTTTATTTTATAGAGTAATTCATCATGCTATGACATTATTTTCTATTGTGAAATTATGCTCTAGAGAGGAATTTCCCAAGTCATGATATTTCTTAGTGTCATGATCTTATTCTTATGAATACATATGAAGTTGTAATATTGTTCATAATATCATGCAACATTCTACTCGAGAGAGTAGTTTCTCAAACCATGACATTTTTTTATGTCATGTGATTTTTTGACATAATGAATTCATGAAATTGTTATAGCATAACATTAATAATCGAAGATATAAAAGCATGACTTCATAAAAAATTTTAAAAAAGAGGGATTTAAAATTTAAGGGGGGTTCAAAATTCAAGGATAAAGCATAAGTTTTCTTTTGGTATGTGAAATACTATATATTTTAGTATATTTGGGTAACTTTTAAATATATTCTAAGTATAGAAATATGCAATAAATTGTACTGATTTTAAAAAATTAGATTTTTGATTGATTATGATGATTAATAATGAAATTTCTATGCTTTTGAAGATAATTAGTAACTTGGTGATAGTTAATTATATTGAGTAGTTACGTTGTCCAATCTTAGCCAAAACTCTACCTAATTAGTCATGACAATCTTTGTATATCATGACTCTATCATCTTGTAAGCACGATCCTTTTACTATGCTATAAATTCTTTTTGGCTATGATATTATCTTAAAGTCGTATTAATATTTATCTTATAATATTTAAATGATTATGATATTAATTGTATATCATGATAACCAAGTACCTCTCTAGTGCTAAAAGTCATGACTTTATTTTACCAAGGCTTAATATTCCTAAGTCAAGAAAGACAACCACTTATTAGTGTCAAAGTACTTGGTTACAGAAGTTACAGAGGGTAATACTCAAGCTACGTATATTTCCAAAGTCATGTCTTTTTTCCCTTGAGAGAATGCAAAACTATTACTATGTCTAAACACCATGACTTTGGTATATAGGCTAATTGCAAAAGCCACGACTATGTCCCAATATCATAACTTTGGTTTATAGGATAATTGCAAAAGCCATGATTACTTTTCATTACCACAACTTTTAGGGTACAAAAAGTTTATGGAGAATTCCAAAGCTATAGTCACTTCCTAGCACCACAATTTTGGTATATAGAATAATTACAAAAGTCATGACTAATTTTCATTGCCACAACTTTTAGGGTACAAAGAGTTTATGGAGTATTCCAAAGCTATAGTCACTTCCTAGCACCACAACATTGAGCTTTAAAGATCAAAGGCCAAAGTCATGACACAATTCCAAAGCTATGACTTTCTACTTAGAAAATGCCTATAATTCATGAAGTATAAAATTTAAAAAGGTAGGAAAAAGAAAAAAATAGAAAAAGGAAAAAAGAAAAAAAAAGAATCATCTTCCTCTCCAAGCGGCACAACAATCCTGAAAGTGATTTTTACACTTCCTAGGAAATTCATGAGTAAACAAGGGATGCAAAGCAAAAGCTAAATTCTAGAGTTGGAGGGTTAAACCTTCAAACTCCCTTCTTAGGGTAGAGTTCAAAAATTCAAAGAAAATATCATGTGATTTATGGTTTTAAATCCTATATTTTCATGAGTTATCATTAGAAACCTAAGATTCTTGACATTTATTCTTTTATATCTCATATAAATCTCTCTCTAATTTAAGGATAAATTAAGATCTAGAATTTGTTTATTTTATTTATGTGGTATATGGATACTTGATATTTATTGTGATATTTAATTTATATTGTGTAATAGATATTTATGGAATTAATGATTATATAAAATTTAAACTTGAGGTTTACTATTAGTGAGTTTGTGTGTATTATTGTGGTGATTGGTGATAAGTAAACTATGAGACTTACTCGTGCATATAATAGGAAGAAAATGATAGCCCTTTAACCATGATGTATGAGACAAACTTATATATTAAAACTTAAAATTGAGGTATGCTAATCACCATGAGTATAATGCTCACTAAGTTGAAAGCATAAATACTTTTACATGATAATTTATTGTATATGTCTTAGAAGAACTGACCCTTAATTGATGTGGATATTTTATAAAACATTCTCCTAATAGTTTCACATTTAGTATGAAAATTGCATTATTATCATTAATGATATGATAGGTAATCCATAGAACATGCATGAGTAGTTGTAACTCATGAGGTGGTGATGTTCCTTTGATTTTCTTTCAATTGTTTGATTCTTGAAAGTGAGCTTGAGAGAAGAGATATTATTAATTATTTAAGTATAGTACTTATAAACAAAAAGGTATAAACACTTTTAATACCACATTAGTTCAAAGTTATTAAGACCTAGTTTGAAGAATATAAATGTACATATGAAGCAATTAATAATAGTAGTTAATGAGTTGTCTAAAAGGTATGAATTTGTGAATGAAACTCAAGTAAAGATTATTTATTATTTTAGTGGTAAAGTACCAAGGAGAAAGCTATGAATGAATCATCAATAAAATAGACTCAATGATGATAACCATCTTATATACTATTAGAGAAAAGAGACATTCTATTAATAATCCATTCTTTTTTCTATATCCAAACTCAATATGTACCAAGGTATTTAAATATGCATCATATGAATTAAATCTAGAAAACCATAGGATATAAGAATCTTATCAAAATCCCAAATGATTTTCTCAACTAGAGTTGTATTGTCTCACTATTGGTTGATCAAACTATTAATATAATTTTTATGAGATTAATATCTAAAAAGAAATTCATTTTATTACTTATATGACTCATATACGTGTGTCTTTGTTGATAAGAGATCTTAATTAATAATCTTTTGAAAAACTACCTAATCAATAAAATTAGGTAGTATAAAAAAGTTATAACACTATCAAGGGGTATGAATGACACTCATGATTAGAAATCTTTCGAGCCAAATGAAAAACAAAGTGGATTGAGAAGTTGATCTAAAATCTAGATGCTAATGCTATCTTTCATTAGCGATACTTAATTTAATGAGATAATTCTTATAGTTTTTTACTCAATTTCCTCTCCAATATCAAGTATATTTGAAATTTATGGTTAGTTTATGTAATTTTATATGATAAAATTTATAATAAAATATTATAGTCTTGTTATGGTTTGAGTATTGGTTGATAGGATTATTTCTTAAAATTGTTATTTATGATTTCACCACCCAATAGATTGTATTGTTTGTTGTGTATTGTGATATGCAAGCTGTGGGACACATGCACAAGAGGGCATTAATAGAAAGTGATAGGTTTCTAATTCTCTCTATTCATTGGATCCATTCATGAAAATTCTAGGTCATTCTAAGTTTAATTGCTATGAGTATGATGCTTACGAAACTAAAAAAATATAAATGCTAATTCCATCGTGCATATTCTATAAGTATTTGTCCTAAAATAAAGTAGGGGTTATATAAAATGTATAACCTATAGTTTCACTAATTTTTAGGAGTTATTTGTTGGTTGTGGTAGATAGTGATATTTAAGCTAATGGACACTTGCAAGGGGATGTGAACCAATAGATAGTGATAGCCCTGTAGTCATTTTTCTTGTGCATGGCTTCTATGGAAGAAACTATTAGGTGATGTATTTTAATTGATATTAGTATGATACTAATGAAGTCGAAAATACAAAAACAATTAGGATCATATCAATATATATCTTCTAAAAAAATTGAGTCTGGAGAATAGAAATCTACAATCAAACTAATCATTAAGGATAATCGATGTATTGCCTAAAAGAAAAATAATTATGAGATAGCCTATGAACATATATAAGTGTGGCATCGTTGCGTATATACCAAAGGCATAACTATAAGTGGATCATCTCTAGTAGTGATAGTCTATGGTTGATAATCATATTATATGCTAGTAGGGTAAAAGATAATCTATATCATCTTATCCTTGGTCCAATAATAAAGTATGACATTACCATAATAACAAATAAAACTCCATCATAGATAAGAAAATATAGCTATCCTAGAGTCTAAGTATTTGTTTGAGACATAAATTCATCTTTTCAATTTGAGCAGATAGTTAGTTAATTATTACTTGATTAAATTGTTATAATAATCCTTATGAAATTGATATTTGAACTTACATAATGTATATCACTTATATGATCCATATACTTATAGATTTTTATTAGACATGAACATGCATCCATGGAGCTTTTTGTATTATGCTAAGAACCATGAAGTTTTTGACATTATAACAAATTTATCATAATAAGTTTTTGATGTCATTGTTGGGTGATACATTTAGTTAGGTTGGTTAAGTTTGAGTTAACTCAACTACCTTAAAGAGTAGTTATGTTTGTAGTTGTTCATATACCTATTTTTGTTTTGTAGTTATTTATTTATTTGTTTTGTTTATTTTTTATTTTTTATCCGCCAAATTTTATGCACATTAAATATGTGGATTGAGCTAATAGTTCTGGACCTAGAGATAGAGAGAATTAGCATACATCTATTGAGATAGAGAGCTAAAAGACTAAGGGCATATTTGATAAACCATTGAAAATGAACATTTTTAATGGTTTTATTATTTCAATATGTTTGATAAAAAATTTTAGGATCTCTTAATTGAAAATTTAAAATGAAAAACCATTAAAAATAATAAGTAGGTAGATGTCTACTTATTGTTGAATGCAGAAAATTTTCAACAATTTTTTTTAAAGTGACCTTTTTGTCCTTTTTTTTCCTTTCTTTTTCGTTTTCTCATTTATGCTACAGTTCAGTTTTTGAATCTATCTTTTCCTCCTCCTTTCTCAACCACCACAAATCCTGACCCCAACCCTCTTTCATGATTAATTTAAGAGAGGAAATAGCAAATCAATTAGTTGCTTATTAATTTTTATTTTTATATTAAAAGTTTAGATAGTTTTAATAAGTTTAGATTCTATTGGTTATTTTTTAAAAATATTTAAGTCTTTTTTTGGATATTATGATTTATTTATGAATATATTTTTAGTGATTTTATTTTAAATAATAATTAATAATTGTATTGAAAAATATAATATTATTAGAAATAAAAACTCTATTTATTTTGGATAATATGTAATACAATGATAATAAGGATAAATATATAAAATACATAATTTTCAATATTTTTCATTTACAATTATCAAATAATATATTAATTTCTAGCATTTAATTCTCAGCAACTTATCAAACAGTTTTACAATACAAATGCAACACTTATAAAATTCTACACTTAACTTTTTCAGTATTTATTTTTTATCACGTAATTTTTTCAGTTTATCAAACAGGCCCTAAGTCTAGAAGAAAACTAAGGAAGTGCCAACAAGTTGTTCAACAACATATTCCTCACCAAACCCTTGGTGATTATTATAGAAGTATATAACAATACTCATAGACATCTACTATGAAATTTAAATGCAGCCTAACAAAGATAATGGAATGAGACAAACTAAAATATTAGTGGTGAATAGATTATCAATGATATAAGCTAAGATGAATATCCTTGTCTACCAATTTGTACCCTTGTGACATCCAAAGATGATTAGTTTGATCCAAACAATCAAGTGAAAGAAATCAATGTATTACAGAATAGTGGGTATGTTTTTAGACTTAATAATAATATCTCTCCATACTATCATTCAAAAATGAGAAATCATGAACATATAACGCATCATATAGGAACCAAAAAAATTTATAGCAAAATGATATTCCAAATCTAATAGAAAAATCATCATTTAAAGATAGTATTCTTATGTTACTAATGAAGGCAAATAGAAATAATAATGTAGAAGAATATCAGATAAGATGAATAAAAATAATACTTGAAAACACTAGCAAGACAATGAAACTATTCTTATCAAATTGGATAGTTTGCACTCTTAATGAAAGAAGTAGATATCAATAGATTGCTTAACAATATCAAAACAAACTCAAAGTAATACATGTACATAACATTGAAAAGTGGCAAGGAAGTAGAATAGTAGAAAATAGAAGAAAAATGAAAAAGAAAAGATGATATAGAAAATTATGTTGTCACTGAAAATGTTATGAGATCCAATGATATGACATCCAATGTCATGACATTTGAAGCCACAACATTTTCTAATGTCATGTCATAGTTGTACCTTTCTACCCAACTTATTCCACCAAAAGAAACTCATAATACAACCAAAAAGTAAAAAGTAGAAGTCAAAAATAAAGATTTCCTAGATAGTTGTTATCTTGAAGAAATGTAAGACATGGTGGATTTGGAAAAAGATTGGGAACTCAAAGAAATCATGACACAATTAGAAAAAGACACATATTATGATATCATGATATTTAAGTCATGATAGAAGAAAAAGATGAGACTTGCATAAATGCTATTGTGACTAAAGTTGTTAAAGTCATGACACTCTTATGTGAAAGAAGAAATAGATGCTAGGACTCCAAAATACGTACACAGCATGATTGGAAGAATTCTTACTATTACTTAATGAAGTACCTTGCAAAATAGATGAAGATGTGATAAACCATGATGAAAACATAAAGGAAATCAAGGTCAAAATAGATGATGAACTAGATGTGGACAACACCGAGGTTGTAGTATAGAAGAAAGTCAGAAAATCTAAAAACAATGAGATTATACTAACAAATCAATAAAGAACAAAGTCATGATAAAAGCTAAAACAACCATGATATTGAAGAAATAAAGGCTAAGTGAAGATGCTATGACCTTTTCAAAAGTCGTAACACAATCATTCCAAAGAACAAAAGATAATATCATGATATTTTCCAAAGTCACGGCTAAGGATAACGTGGTCATAATAATTTTATGTCAGGATACAAGGAAAAAATATAATGATATAATAGAAATTAATAGAGTCATGACAACTAAAGTCATTTATCTAAGATGAAAGAAGTCTACAAATGACTAATTTTTGAAGAAGATATTTGAGCAATATGCTAGCCTAGAAAAGAAAAAAAATGATGACTAACATTTATTCAACATTATTGACCAACACGAAGAATACAAGGAAAAAAGAAAAAAAATATTATATTGAAAAAATTGAGGGATAGCTAAGATTGAAAATGATAAAACTAGACCAAGGAATTGATCAACTATGAATGTTAAATATGATACTACTTTGGAGGCAACATAAGCATTTATATTTTTTTTCTTGTGTGAACAGAATAAACTTTGTACATTCTATTATTTCATACACAAGATCCATGAATGCAAGTTCTCTTATCCACCAAATGAAGTTGCAATACTCAAACCCAATTGCAATATTAGTTCAAAAGTTGATCATATTACCAACATTCTAATTGCATATAGAATTTATAGAAGAAAGAGAGATTCTTTGATCGAGGATGAGAAAATATCTAAGTTTATTACTAAAAGTTTAGATTTTTTTAAAGTTATTTTTGGCCTTTTTCATGATGAATTTGTATGAGAAATGTGTTTTAAAGATGAGTATATCACAAATTGTGTTTTTGTATTTGTATGTGCCATTTTCGATGTCACAACCTCTCCTTGATCATCTCCCCCCCATTTCTAATATCTAGAATGTTCATCATTTGTATTTATTTATATCTAATTTTTCTACTATTCATCAAAACTCATCAAAAATTATCAAAAATATAATTTCATGAAATATTTATCTTTAAAACACATTTCTCAAAATTCATTATAACTCATTAATGTTATGATCTTTTATACACTATCACAAGCTTATGAAGAAGTCATGACAACTTTTTTTGGTCATAATTCTATAAATAAGTCATGGCCTTCATTGTATGTCATGAATGTACATCTAGATCGTATCATCTTTTTAGTGTGCAATATATTCTTCGTGATCATGATATTATTTTAGAGTCATAGATATATTTGTTCTAAACATAATTTTTAAATATGATATTATTTTTATGTTGTGATAGCCAAGTGCTTAATGGACATGTAAAGTCTCAATATTTTTCATTTCCATGATATCTTCTTTATAGAACCAAAATCATTCAATGCAAGGTGATTTTATGTCGCAATATTATTTATTGACATAACATTTTAATATATAGAGTAATTCCTCAATTAACGATATTATTTTCTATGTGATATTATGCTTTAGAGAGGAATTTCATGAGTCATGATTTTTTTTATCATTGTGACCTTATTCATATCCATCCATAAAATGTCATGACATTACCCATGACACCCCATGACATTCTACTCTAAAGAGTAGTTTATTGAGCCATGATATTCTTTGATGTCTTGTCATTTTTTTGACATCATGAATTCAATAAATTGAAATAGTACACATTGGGAATTGAAAATATAAAAGTAACACATCAAAAGGTAATTAAAAAAAGAGCATTTGAAATTCAAGGGGGATTAAAAGTTCAAGGGGAAGCATATGATACCATCCAAGGGCACGAAAGTCACCCCTCATTAGAGATCTTTAAAGCCAATCATGAAACAAAGTGGATTGGGAATCAGAACTAAAACTTAGATCCTAATGTCATTTATCATTAGTGACACCTAATTTGACTAGTTGATTTTTCAATATTCTCACCCAAATTTATCCTCAATTCAAGCTAATTAGGGATCTATGATTGATTCTAAAGGGTGAGGAGAGAGATTCTAAAGGGACAAAGACTTGAAACTCTATACAGGATTCTAGTGAATATAATGAATGGAATATTGAAATTGAAGGAAAATTTAAAGGGTCATCTAATCCTTTGCCATTTCTTGAGCAAGCATTAATGAACTTCCATTTCAAGGAGTATGATCCCAAGAAAATCATACCAACCACCTCCATCATTATCGTGACTTATACTATAATTATTATTCTTTCTCGCGTTGTGATGATGTACCCATTATGTAGAATGGAATTAAAATGTGGAATGTGTATTTCTATTTATTTGTTTTTCTAGTGGAGAAAATTATTAGTCAAGAAGGAGCAATTATTTTAGTATGATAATTTGTTTAATATTTAATATACTGAATATTCTAGTATATTCTGACATATTCTGGTGGTTGAGAATAGTAGATATGTATGGAAATTAGGCTGATTTGTATGATTTCATAATTTTTGGTATTTTAGAAAACTTTTGATAAATAATTATATAATCATGTAGATTTTGGATGTGTTTAGTAGAGAAAAAGGAAATTATAAGTTCATTGTAGTTTTGGATTCCATTCTTGGTAGAAACTCTATCTAAATGCTCATGGAAAAATCTTGTATGTTATGTCCATATCCTCTCATTAGAACAATATTTATACTATGTGATATTTCCTCAATGACTATGATATTATCATGAAGTCATGGCCATACATAGCTCATAAAATATTATTAGCTTTGATTTCAATTCTCTAATACAATAATCAAATACCTCACTAAGGTTGTGAATGATTTCATAGAGTTGTGACTTTATCTTTATATGGCTCAATAGTCTCAAGTTAGAGCTATGACTTTGTTATAAAGTCAACTTTTGAGCTAAAAAAATAAAGAGTCACAAGCATACAAGCTAAAGCCACAATAATTATTCAAAGCCATGATTTTTGTATCACTAAATATTATAGAGGATATTATTCGATTACGACCAATTCTAAGGCTATGACTTTTGTCCTTAAATGAAGACATAGTCATGACTTGTATGTGCAAGCTAAGTGGAAGCACCACAACCACTTCACAATTCTACAACCATATGCTTATCAACATGGATGAATGTCTGATGGCATGGCCTTCA
This sequence comes from Sapria himalayana, assembly GCA_029783825.1. Taxonomy (NCBI): domain Eukaryota; kingdom Viridiplantae; phylum Streptophyta; class Magnoliopsida; order Malpighiales; family Rafflesiaceae; genus Sapria; species Sapria himalayana. The sequence goes on from JAREIK010002187.1 coordinate 1,245,664, forward strand.
TACTTATTGATCTCATGAACTTGAATGTGGGATCGATATATGGACTAATGTCCATTAAATTATTTGTATAATCCATGCACTTATTGATCTAAAGAGATAAGACAACCTCGTTAATGAGTCTTTGGGATGTCGCCTAATTGATTAAATTAGATAGAGTAATAAAGACTCAAAACAATACTTTCTATTTGGCTGAAAAACATTCTTAGAGTCATAGTCACCCAGCAAATGAGTGATGTAAGGTATAAACAAAAATCCTAATGAGGGCCATGAATTTCAACTTATCCTAGGGGCTAAATTGAGGCACACAATTGAATTTTATGGATTTAGGTTTTAATTCCTAGGTACTTATGAGGAATATCATTAGGAACCTAAAATTCCATGAGATGTATCTTCAATTATATTATGTAAACTGTTCCCTAATATTAGGCTAAATTGAGGACTAAGATTGTTGTTTCTAATTACATGTGATGGATGCTTAATGGATGTTGTTTTTGTTTGGATTTTGTAATGGTTTGGATATTGATGGACGTGGTAAGATTAGAGTTTTTCTATTGATAGTTTATGTGTACTATCATGATAGATGGTAATAGGCAAGTCATGAAGCACACTCATGCATAATGATAGGAATGAAGTAACATCCCTTCTGATTATGATATACGAGACAACTATATATGTTAAAACCTAACATTGAGATATGTTAATTATACGAGTATGATATTTATAAAGCCAAAAGCATGAATATTTTTATATGCCAATTCATTATGCATTTCTTAAAATAATTGACATAGAGGTGTCAATAGAGCTGAGCATATAATGTATGTTAATTGATATGAGTATGACACTAACGAAATTGAAAGCACAAACATAATAAAGACTACATCATTATCCATCTTCTAAGAAAACTAAGGCTAGAGAATAAAAATGCATACTCAAAGTAATCATCAAGGGTAGCTGACATATTCTTAAAAAAAGTAGAATTATAAGATAGCCTATGAATAGATAAGTGTGGCTTTGATTCGTGTTCTCTATACAAAATATCAATAAAACTAAGTCTTATGGATTATGATGGGTATTCTCTATACTAAAAATTTTACTAAATTATGCTTATTGATAGATTATGATGAATAGTAGTAAATTTAGTGATTTTATGTGAAATGAAGACTTAGTTGATTTTTGAGAAGGATGAGAGAAAAAAATCATATAAAGTCATAATATTTTTTATGAATTGACTTTATTACACCTTACTGAGTTATAGAATAGTTTTGGCATTCATTCCTAGTCAAAGCTTTGCACAAAAAGTCATGATAATTTTCATATTTCACAACTCTACTACCTTATAGAAATAATCATTTCATTATGTAATATGTTTGATATTTATTTTATCAAACATTATGGTATATTTTAGTGGTTAAGAATAGTATGTATGTCTAAAAATGAGGCTAATTTGTATTGATTTTATATTTTTTTGATATTTTTGAGAATTTTTGATGAATAGGTATGAAATCGATGAGTTTTAAAGGTAGTTAGTAGAGAATAAGAGTTTATAAGTTCTTTTTAAATTTGACATTTATTCTTAGTCAAAAATCTATCTAAATTGTCATGAAAAAAATATTACACTTTATGATCATACCCTCTCATTAGCATAATATATCTACTATTTGATATTTTCTAAATGGATGCAATATTATTATAGAATAGCAGTCATACATTGCTAATAAAATTTTAATAGCTACGATAATAATTCTCAATCATATCAACTAAGTACCCCACAAGTACTCAAGGTCATAGCTGATTTCATACAATCATAACATTATCCTTTTCTAGCTTGATAGTCTCAAGTTAGAGTCATGGTTTTGTAATAAAGCTATGAATGTTGAGCTATAGAAAAATAAAGAGTCAAAAGTACTCAGACCAAATCCATAATAATTATTTAAAGCAATGACTTTTGCGTCACTAAATTTTATAGAAAATATTACTTGAGTATAAATAATTTTTAAGTATGTGACTCTTGTTCTCAAAGGAGCTTAGATGCAACTTGTATGTGCAAGATAAGTGAAAGTGGCACAACCACTTCACAATTCCACAATAATATATTTATCAAGATAAATGATTGATTGATGTCATGGTCTCAACACAATGTCATGGTCATAAAATAATATTGGAAGTCATCACACCCTTCATGGCCACTTCATAGTATTGTAACTATTTATGAACTACAAATGATTAAAGCATGAAGCTATGACCTTCACAGTGCCATAATTTCATGTTATAATGAGATTAGGCCTAAGTCATAGTTATTATCAGTACCATAATAGTATGTTACAAAAAGATTAAGATGTCACATAGAGTAATGGTCATGTTCTAAAGTCATGGCCTCTAGTTGAAGAGTTAAAGGCTAAAATCATGATTTATATTGAAAAGTCATTGCTTCTTACTTAGATTAATATACGGCTGTACAAGTATAAAAGGAGAAAGTAAAAAATTTGCGAATAATCTCTCTTCTTCTCCTTTCCCTTCAAGAAACAAGCTAAAGCAATGAGAACTACAAATCTTAGGAGTAAATTTCGAACTCCCTAGGGGCTTAACAAGTAATCAAGAGATTCACGACCAATGACAATCCCTAAAGTTGGGGGGCAACTCTCAAACCCTCCTCCTTCAGAGAAAATTTAAATAATTTGTATTAAAATTGCATGGTTTAGAATTTGTGTTATTTGGATTATGTATTGTAGTGGTTTGGAATAATCAATACAAGGTTAGTTTTGCTTAAATTTTATATTTATGGATGTTGATGGATAATGATTAAATAAAACTTGAACTAGAGTTTTAATTAATAGTGTATTTGTGCGAGATTATTGTGGTAGACAATGATAGGTAAGTCACGAGACTCATTCATGGATATAATAAGAAGGTGGTAATAAACCTTCTAATTATGATACTCGAGATGAATCTATATGTCGAAACCTCAAGTTTGGATATATTAATTATCATAAGCATGATACTTATGAAGTTGAAAGTATAAATACTCTTACACACCAATCCATTATATATGTCTTAGAGGGACTAATTCTCGATTGAGATGAATGTTATATAAAATATTCTTTCTATGAGTTTACCTTTAGGGTAGGAGTCTTATCATTACTAAGGAAGATTATGACATGTAATCCTTAGGATATGTATGGGTGTGTGACTCACAAGGTAGCAACATCTCTTGTGAGAAAATTTCACTCATATAATTTCTACTAGTGAAATTTAAAAGAAATGTATGTTAATCATGTGAGTATGATACTTATAAAACTGAAAGTATCAATGCTTACAAACTATACTAATCATTAGTCTTAATATAGTGAAGACTAGTAAATAAGTGTGTGCATATGAAGCAATAGTCAAAGATAGTGGATGAAATTACCTAAAAGGTATGAGATTATAAATAACACTCATAAAGAGATGAAATGTTATCTCGATGGCAATGTACCAATGTGATAATTGCAATAGGACTATCATTGGGAAAGGATAAATGTTGAAAACCTTTTTATATGCCGAAAGGGCAAGAGGTTATTTGCATAATACCAAAACCTTCATTCTATGTCCAATATAAAATATATTGAACAAATTAATAGCATCGCATAAATTAGGTAAATAGATGCTAGACCTAAGATTGATTAAAATCTTAGTATTTCTTCTACTAAAAATTGGTTACCTTTAGTTGGACAATTGAACTACTGATACAATCCATGTGGGATTGATATTTGGATTTAAATATATTATATTAATTTTACAACTCATACACTTGTGGATCTTAGTTGATGGGGCAACCTCATTAATGAACCTCTTGCAATATTGCCAAACTGATTAAATCATATAAAATAACAAGGTTACAATAAGTTTTTGATGTCATTACTAGGAATTATTTAGATTAGTTGGTAAACATGAATTGACATAATTATTCGGACAAAAGATAAATTTATTTTAAGTATATTGGATAACATTATATTTGTTAAATATTTCTGAATTAAATGACTAAGTCATGTTAACTTGTTTGAATATTGGTAGTTATCTTTTAGATTTGCTTTCATATCTTTTGTTTTTATTTTCTTTCTATCTTTTAGCCACCATATCTCCAATTTGAATTTACAACTACAACTACCAAGACTTCCATGCAAGTTATCTTAGAGAGTTATGGAAAGATGATGAAACATACATTGAGTATTTTGGTAAAATGATATCAATGAGTGAGATTGTCTCAAACTAGAATTATGATGAGACTTATTATGCTCAAAGAAGTAACATCTATGTTAAACCTTATGACAACCATTATCACCCATATTATTAGCAAGAAGAGAATCATGAGAGTTGGAAGTGTAAAAGCCATGAGGAGATGATATATTATGGGTCTCAACTATTTTTAGTATCTTATTAGACAACTAAACTCAAAGAATTACTAAAAAACTTGAGGAGAGTTAGTGAAGAGAAAATGATGTGACCACAAAACGAGAAGGAACAAGTCACAAATTGAGTTAAGTCTGAAGAATATGTTTCATTTGAAATTTTTGTAACTAAGGTAGAATATGCTATGGATGAAACTTTAGAAAAAAATGAAATGAAAGAAATGATCTCCATAGCTAATACACACAAAATTTTAATGGAAAATCTTGAAGGGGAATTTTAAGATATGCACTCAACTAATTTCGAGGAAGAAGAGGAAATAGACAATGAAATTTAGTAGTTGAATTGAAGAAAGTTGATGAATTGTGTGCTCATGTAATTGAAAAATTCATGACTTTTTGTGATGTCAAAGCAATAAAAAGATGATGGATGGAGAGAAGTGAGGAGCATAACCATATGAATGAAGAAATAGACTTAATTGTTCCGCCATCATCCAAAAATGATATTGAAAATACAAGGAAGAAGGAAGTAGGGCGGTATACTAATAATATAGCTTGTACTATAGAAATTTCTGATGGATGGAGAGAAGTGAGGAGCATAACCATATGAATGAAGAAATAGACTTAATTGTTCCACCATCATCCAAAAATGATATTGAAAATACAAGGAAGAAGGAAGTAGGGCAGTATACTAATAATATAGCTTGTACTATAGAAATTTCTGATGGATGGGAGAAAGTTTTAAAGGTTTAGCTATGAATGTTGAATGTTGCACTACTTGAAAGGCAACATAATAATTTTTTTTTGAGTGATGAACATAAATTGTGATGTTGTGAGAATAAAATTACATTTTCACAACTACATCTACACTTCCTGCCACATATAAGAGTAGCAGATTCAAACTAATAGCTATTCAAAAATATTTTTTATCCAAAGCCATTGTAATGTTTTAGTCATTACTTTAGTGATATGGAAATAAAAGCCTATTAGAAGCCACGTGATAAAGTCATGGTAGTTTTTCAGAGATATGAATTTATTATTACAAAAATTAATAATACCATAAAAGACAAATGACATGGCCATGATAGTTTTCAGAGCTATGACTTTTGTACTACAGAAAGAAGAGTAATATAGAATTTGTAGGAAAGCTATGACTTTAATATAATGTCATGAATTTCATGATACTACTCTCCCCAAAGCCATGACTATTCATTTATAAAAGAAAAAATTAAAATGATGAGATTTTCAATTATCAGGTCATGAGTCATGACTATAAATATTTAAACCCCACAAATTTTCATAATAAAACCCTAATCTTCACCCAACGCCATTCTGATCCACTAAAACCCCTCATTGCTTATTGATTTGAAGATGTAAGGAAGGAGATCACCAAAGAAGAACATTGTAGAGATGTGCCATATGAAGAAAATGAAGAGGTAGAGACATAACATCATAGAGATGTTGCCTAAAGTTGAGGCACCCAAGGCAAATTTCATTACATAAGTTGGGAAGAAATGGATAGATCTCATGCTTTGAAAAAAGGGGTTCATGAGAAAGAGGGGATTCAACAAGTTCATTCTTTATTTTGGCAATATTATCAAAAAGTAGAATTAAATAATATTTTGTATGCATAGAGAATGAGAAAACACCTCAGATATAAAAGAATTTTATGTGAATTTGAAGGATAGATGAGGAAAGACATGCTCTGTATAGCATGCTAGGGAAGATATTGGATGGAATATTGAAATTGAAGAGAGATTCTTAAGGGTTATCCAATCCTTTTCATCCTCTTGAGAAAGCATCTATGAACTCCCATTTCAAGGAGTATGATCCTAAAATAAAATCATACCCGCCACCTCTGCCATTTTCATAGCTTATACTATAGTTATTTTTCTTTCTCATGTTGTGATGATGTACCCATTGTGTGGAATGAAATTAAAATATGAAATGATGTATTTCTATTTATTTATTTTTTAGGTGGGGGAAGTTATTACTCAAGGATGAGTAAAAATTTTAGTGTGATAGTTTATTCGATATTTAATATACTAAATTTTCTAGCATTTTTTGGCAGTTGAAAATAGTATGTATGAGTGAAAATGAGGCTGATTTGTATTAATTTCACAAAATTTTGATATTAGAGAAATTTTGATAAATAATTATAAAATCAACTAGATTTTGAAGGTATTTAGCAGAGAAGGAGAATTTATAAGCTTTTTATAGTTTCGACATCCATTCTTGGTAGAAACTCTATCTAAATGCTCATAGAAAAATCTTTTATGTTATGCCTTTATCCTCTCGTCAGAATAATATTTCTACTATGTGATACTTTATCAATGGCTATGATATTATCATGGATTCTTAGTCATATATAGCTCAAAAAATTTTATTAGCTTCGACTTCAATTCTCTTTTACAACAATCAAATACATCACAATGCCCAAGGTTATGGCTAATTTCATAAGGCTATGACTTTGTCTTTATATGGCTTGATAGTCTCAAGTTAGAGTTATGACTTTGTTATAAAGGCATAAATTTTGAGCTATAATAAGTATTAAAACTAAAGCCATGATGATTATTCAAAACTATGATTTTTGTGTTGGTAAATATTATAAAGGATATTATTTGAGCACGACCAATTCTAAGGCTATGACTCTTGTCTTTAAAGGAAGACATAGTCATGACTTGTATGTACAAGCTAAGTGGAAGTACCACATCCACTTCATAGTATTGTAACTATATACTTATAATCATGGATGAATGATTGATGGCATGGACTGCACATAGTGCTGCAATCATAAAATAATGCTAGAAGCCATCACACCCTTCATGACCACTTCACATTATTGCAACCATCTCTGGACTATAAAAGATGAAGACACGAAGCCATGACCATTTCACAGTTTCACAATCATGTATTATAGAAAGATCAAGATTTCAAATAGAGTCACAAACATGTTCTAGAGTCATGACCTGAAGAAGAAGAGATGAAGACTAAAGTCGTGACTTTTATTAAGAAGCCATGACTTATTACTTAGAGCAAAGCAAGGCTGCCCGAGTATAAAATAAGAAATTTAAAAATTTTTAAAAAATCTCTCTTTTCTTCTCCTTTCCCCTCATAAAACAAACAAAAACTATGACAGGTATGCCATGAAACTTTCATTTTAGGGATGAATTTCAAACTCCTTAGAAGCTCCACAAGTAAACAAGGAATAAATCTTTATCCTCTAGAGATAAATCCAAAAATTTATATAAAATTTGTATGGTTTAGGGTTTATGTTATTTAGATTATGTGATATAATAGTTTGGAATGATCAATAAAATATTTGTTTGCTTATATTTTATGTTTATAGATATGGATAGATGATAATTAAATAGAAATCAAAATAAGATTTTGACTAATGGCGAGTTTGTGCGAGATTATTATGGTTGATGGTAATAGGTAAGCCATGATACTCACTCATATATATGATTAGAAGGTGGCGAAAGCTCTTTAAATTTGATACACGAGATGAACCTATCCATTGAAACCCAAAGTTTGAGTATGGTAATCATCATGAGTATGGTGCTTATGAAGTTGAAACTATAAATACTTTTACATGCTGTCCATTGTACACATTTTAGAGGGACTAGTTCTTGATTAAAATCGACATTATATAGAATATTATTTCTAGGGATTCACCTTTAGTTTGTGAGTCACATCATCACCAAAAAAGATAGTGACATGCAATCCTTAGGACATGCATGAGTGTGTGACTCACAAGGTAGTGATAACCCTTGTGAGTTCATTTTACTCGTATTGTTCCCATTAGTGAAACATAAATAAAATTTATGTTAGTTGTGTGAGTATGATGCTTACAAACTATTTCAATCAATAGTCTTTTGACAATAGAGATTGGTGAAATCAATAGTCTATTAAGGGTAGTTAATAAAATTAAGTAAAATGTATGAGATTGTTAATGACCTTAACATAGTGATGAAGTATTATCTTAGTCATGATGTACCAATGAGATATCTATGAGAGGCTATCATTGGGAAGAGCTTGATGATGATAACTATATTTGTATAACATCATTGGGAAGAGCTTGTATGCTAATAGAGCAAAAGGTTATTTGTATAACATCCCTACATTCATTCTATATCCACCATAAAATATATTGAACAAATTAATGGCATTGCATAAACTAGATAATTAGACCCTAGACCTAAGGTTGATTAAAATCTTAGTATCTCTTCTATCGAAAATGAGTTGTTGCTAGTTTCAAAACCAAACTACTCAAATAATACATGTGGGATGAGATAGCACAACCTTGATAATGAGCCTTTTGGAATGTCTTAATTAAATTAGTTGGAGTAACAAAGTCTCAAAATAATACTTTATATTTGGCTGAAAAACTTTTTTAGAATAATCACACTTGTTCATAATATTTTTTATGGCTACGATATTAATTCTACATCATAGCAACCAAGTACCATATAAGTGCTCAAAGTCATGATAAAACTCTAGTGCTATCTATGACTTACTCATCATAGAATCATCAAGTCTAAGACAATAGTTGCATCACTATTCCCATTATTACAACTTTTAGCCATAGAAAGTTTCATAGAGTAATACTCGAGCTATGATGCTCTGCTTTGAAGAAATGACCAAAGTCATAGTCTATTTCCAATGTCATGACTTTGGGTTACAAAGGTGAAAGATACAAATCCTAGTGTTTGGACTTAGTATTACAGAGATAAAATGTGTAGTCGTGATCATTCTCAACACAACATCCATTTGAATCAAGAGAGAGACTCAAGTTGTGACCTATTCCCAATATTATCTTTGTGTTTAAGAGATAAAATATGGATCAATAGTCATTCCTAATGTTCTAGCATTCTAAGGATAGAAAGAGATGAAAACTATGACTTATTCCTAAAGTCATAAATTTTGACTTAAAGTTTATACCTAATTATTTGAGTATAAAAGAAAAGAAATAAGAATTTTTGAAAAAAAAACTATTAAAGCACGAGAAAAAGGGATAAGAGCTAAGATTTTAAGAGTCAAATTTCACCCAACCCTAAGAAAAGATTCACCAGCAAATGGGTGATGCAAGGTATAAACAAAAATCCTAAGGGGGACCAAGAATTTCAACCTATCCTAGAAGCTAAATTGAGGCACACATTTAAGCTTTTTAATTTAGGTTTTGATTCCTAGATACTTATGAGGGATATCATGAGGAACCTAAAATTCCATGAGATGTATCTTCAATTATGTCATATAAATTTTTCCCTAATAGTAGGCTAAATTAAGGACTAAGATTGTTGTATCTAATTACATGTGATGGATGCTTAATGGATGAAGTTTTTGTTTGGGTTTTGTAATGGTTTGAATATTAATGGATGTGGTAAGATTAGAGTTTTTCTATTGAAGGTTTGTGAGTATTATCATGATAAATGATGATAGGTAAGTCATGAAACATATTCATGCGTAATGGTAGGAATAAAGTGACATTCCTTTTGATTATGATATACGACTATGAGACAAATATATATGTTAAAACTTAACATTGAGATATGTTATTTATGTGATTATGATGTTTATAAAGTCAAAAACATGAATATTTTTATAAACCAATTCATTATGCATTTCTTAGAATAATTAACATAGAGGTGTCAATAGGGTCGAGCATTTGATGTATGTTAATTGATATGAGTATGACACTAATGAAGTTGAAAGCATAATCATAATAAAGACTACATAGTTATCCATCTTCTAAGACAACTAAGGCTAAAAAATAAAAATGCATACTCAAAGTAATCATCAAGAGTAGTTGACATATTTCTTAAAAAACATAGAATTATAAGATAACCTATGAACATATAAGTGCAACATTGAAGGGTGTTCGCTATACCAAATATCGAATAAAACTAAATTTTATGGATTATGATGGGTGTTCGCTATCCCAAATATGATACCAAATTTTACTAAATAGTGTTTTTTGATAAATTATGATGAGTAGTAATAAAATTAAGCAATTTTTATGTGAATTGGAGATTTGGTGGATTGTTGAAAAGGAAGAGAGTAAAAATCATATAAAATCATAATATTTCTTATGTTATGACTTTTAATACACCTTATTGAGTTATAGAATAGTTTTGGCATTTATCCCAGATCAAAACTTTGCACAAAAAGTCATGACAATCTTCATATGTCACAACTCTACTATCTTATTGAAATAATCATTTCACTATGCAATATGTTTGATATTTATTTTATCATACATTATGGTTTATTTTAGTGGTTTAGAATATTATGTATGTCTGAAAATGAGGTTAATTTTTAATGATTTTATATTTTTTGATATTTTTGAAAACTTGTTGAATAGTTACAAAATTGATGAGTCTTAAAGGTAGTTAGTAGAGAATAGGAGTTTATAAGTTTTTTTTAGCTTCAACATTCATTCTTGGACGAAATTCTATCTCAATGGTCATGAAAAAAAATTACACTTCATTATCCTGCCCACTCATTAACATAATCTTTCTACTATATGATACTTTCTAAATGGATACAATATTATCATAGAGTAGCAGGCATACATAACTAATAAAATTTTAATGGTGGTGATATTAATTCTCATATCAACTAAGTACCCCACAAGTATTCAATGTCATGACTAATTTCATCAAGACAAAACTTTAACAAGATAAAGATGTCACATAGAGTCATGATCATGTTCTAAATTCATGATTTACATTGAAAAGTTATGACTTCTTACTTAGAATAATGTAAAGTTACATTGAAAAATTTTTAAATTATCATTCTCTTCTCCTTTCAAGAAACAAGCTAAAGTCATGGGAACTATAAATATTAGGAGTGTATTTCACAATTTCTAATGGCTTCAGTATTTGCAAGCAAGCAAGAGATGCACGAACAATGTCAATCCCTAGTATTAGAATACAACTCTCAAACTCTCATCCTCTAGAGATAAATTCAATAATTTGTATTAAATTTGTATGGGCATTGCAACATATATAAAAGATTTGTCCCAAATCTCATTAATGTGTAGGAAATTTATCACTTCCATAATGATCTAACATCATCATTAATGAAATAATGCATTTGAAGGAAACATAGGCCACATATTACCACTAAGAGTAGTAAAAGAAATAAGAGAAATGAAAGAAAAAGACATAAGTATGGCAACATGTGAAATTCGATATGGGGTACAATTTCTTTGTTTCGTTTAGAGGGTGATTGGAAAGTAAAAATCAAAAAGGTTGGTGGCAGGATCATCTAACTCCTTAGCAGACTCATCTCTAATCTGAGTAAGATACATATGTCTTCTTGTAGTATAGACTTAAAGACATAGATAGTCTAGTCTCCTAGTTTTTGGCTCATCACGAGCCTAAATTAGGGTAGACTCATTAACTACTATAACATATGGACCCAAGAAAGATTTTTCCTCATAGGAATTCTCTCTAGAGTAACAAGTTTGAATATGGACGATGAGTGACTCTTTGTGCAAATCAAAGTTATAAGTGAGACAATAAAAGAGTAAGAAAAGGAATGAGTGTATTTGTATTATCTATTCTTAGACTCTTCCTAGACTCACTAAAAAATAAGTCTCACTTAAAAAATATAATATCGACACTTACTAATATCCTACTAAACTTTGATGAAAAGTACTTATACCATTTTGTATCATTTTAAGCCCCTAAGTATCATCTTATTACATCCTAAAGAGAGATCATAAATAAAACAATTACTCTCAAAAATTATGAGATAGGTAAAATAATTTTTTCTACATGTTTGACCTAAAAGGGTACATATTGAGAAATGATATAAGAGAGCATATGGTTAAGATGGTATCTTACTAAAAATAATTAGTACACTCCTACCAAAAAGGAGTGTCCAAGTTTTCTCAACTAGATTTCTAAACTTTTTTTTACAATCTCATTCTATAAAAGTATATTAGCAAATGAAGACTAGTATATATTCCTATGATTCATACAAATAGTATTAATATTATCTAACAGATATTCTATTGCATTGTTACTTCATATTTTTTAAAGTTGTTATTAATATAATTTTTTAAATATTTTTGAAGTATTTAAAAAATAGAAAAATATATGATATAGAATGAAAAATAAATACCCATGTAAACTAAAAATAGTCATTAATAAAAGTAACGAAATAATAGTCATCAAACATATGAGTGTATCAGACTAATATAGTATTTACTCACACTAGCTCCTGGCAGACTAAGGTAAAATATTATCAACTTGACTAGTGCTGGATGCAAATTTAAGAATATACTAGCACAAAGTTTCACATACTCAAACATTGAGTAGAAGATCCTAACATTGAATAAAAACATATAGTCCACTATGCTTAATCCTAAAGAAAATTCTCCTCAAAATCTTATGATCTTGCAATAAATAGTAATAAAAGAGAAAATAGAATAAAAATTGATTAGCTTTATAAAATAAATTATACAAAAAAGTAATAGGATAATCATGGATAAACAAAACACAATGAAGAAATAAGGGACCAAGACAAATATTATGTAATGCTTGTCTGACATAGAAGTATTAAGTGGGCCAGGCAGCTTGAGAATGACACAAGGCACAGCCCGATTGAATCGTGACTAGCTCGGCATGACACGGTCCAAAACTATGCCCATACATGGGTCGTGTTGGCTAGAAGCACAGCTCGTGCTGTGTTAGGCCAGAGGCTACCATGCCTCATGTTGGGCTAAGCATGACTCATGTGTTTGGCCCGTTGACATTGTCCACTCGCATGGTAACCATGACCCATGATTGCAGATCATGAAGTGGGCATGGTCCACTTGGCCCGTGCCCCCCTGCTCAGACCCATTTTTTAAAAAATAATAATTATTTTTTAAAGCAATCTGCACATATACATAAAAGTAATTTTTTAATGAAACTTGTCACATGGACGTGACGAATCATTTGAGAGCCATACAGATAGCTTTCCATGATTTGGAACAACTCAAAACAACTCGAAACGACCCAAAATGACCCGGCATGAAAGGCATGATTCTGGCCGGATTCATGTTGGTCATGCAAAATACAAATCATACAATGCCAGGCATGACACGACTTCCTTACTAGGTCATGCCGAGCACAGCACGACTTCCTTACCAGGTCATGCCAAGCACAAAGTCATCTCGTGCTACTTTTTTCATGTAATTACATGAACCGGCATGATAGGCAAGAACAAAATTAAAACTAAGCCTATGTGTAGTCTTAGGCTACCCTTAATTTTAGTTGTACTAACATGACATTAAACAGAAGTAAAATCTTCTCATGCTTGGCACAATGGCATGGTTAGGCCACACAAAACTAGGTCGTGCAAGCATGACACAATCTATTTACCACCTCTACTTTGTAGAGATATTTTTGATGCACTTCAAAAGTGTATCACAATGAGATTAGCTACAATTGTTAGGTGTGCCATAATTCTCTTTTAACTTGCAATAGGGAGAGATTACTAAACAAAGTTCTTTGAGTTAGTAATGAAGCAAATACTATGTACAGCTAGCTTAATTGCATTAGGATATACAAGTTCAAATCCAATTGCATACCAATTTTCGAGGGAGTTGCAAGAACAACTAAACTTGATTAGAATTTGTCAAAACAAAATAGTAGAATGATTCGAGTAGATAGATACTAAAAGACATGATGCATAATATCAAGTAAATAATTTGGTATTTATAAGATTATACTTATACTTCAACTCAAAGGAGCTTACAAAGCCTTGGTACAAGGGTATGCAAGATATTCTCACATTTTGGATAAAATAATTAATGTAGCCTATTGATTTGAGTTACCAAAAAAGTTTAAGGTCCACCCAATCTTTCACATGAACATGCTAAAACTATTTAATAATATTTAGATGATCCTATCAGAAGTAAGTCTCGTTAGGTAATTTATTAGAGCAAAAAACCTCACACAATAAAGATATTAAATATATTTTGATAGATCATATTGTCATACGAAAAAATCACATACCAAAACAAGAATACTTAGTAAAATAAAAAGGATATCCAATGGAAAATCAAGTTGGGAATTAGTTGATTCATAATGACAATTTCAAGAAGAGAATAAAATTTCATAAATGAGAAACGACAAAGACGTCACCAAAACCAAATTAGGTGAGAAGAATTATCATGGCCAAACCATTAGATAGACCATGTGATGAATAAAGACCTAAAGGGCCAATTTTTATGTTGATCCTAAAAGATTCTGGAATGTCTCAAATTGTTCGAGACGCCCAAGAATAATAGGAGTCTCAAATCCAAGAAGAAATTTTAGAATACTTTTTAAGATTTTCTTTTTATTTATTATGATGTTAGATCATGACACTAGGCATGATCTTTTCTATTAATGCAGTGGGTCCTCTCTATATAAAAAGAATATCAATTCACTTTGTATTCATTCTAAAATTTCATTATCATTTATGGTTTTAGGGGATGTTTGATATAACACTTAATTTGTTCAAACCATTGAAAATAAAATTTTTTAATGGTTTTATATTTCTAATGTGTTTGATAAAAAAATTTTGAAAGCTGAAAATTAAAAATTTTAAGTGAAAAAGTATTGAAAACATTAAGTAGATAGAAATCTACTTAATGTTGAATGCTGAAAATTTTCAGCAAATTTTTTTTTAAGTTACTATTTTGTTCTTTTTTTTTTCTTTTTCATTTTCTTATTCAAGCTATAGTTCAGTTTGTAAATATGTCTTCTCTTCCTCCTTTTTCCGCCACCACAAACCCTAACCCTAACTCTCTTGTTATGATTAATTTAAGAGTAAAAATATCAAATTAATTAGTTATTCATTAATTTTTATTTTTATATTAAAAATTTGGATAGTTTTCAAGAGTTTAGATTTTATTGGTTATTTTTTAAATATTTTTATTTTTTTTGGACTTATGATTTATTTATGGATATGTTTTTAGCGATTTTATTTTTTAAAATAATTAATAATTGTACAGGAAAAAAAATTCATTAGAAATTCTATTTATGTTGATAATATATAATACAATGATAATAAAGATAAATATGTAAAATACATCATTTTCAGAATTCAATATTTATAGTTATCAAACAATATATTTATCTTCAGCATTCAATTAATAGTAATTTATCAAATAGTTTTTCAATACAAATTGAATACTTATAAAATTCAGCACTTAATTTTTTTAGTTTTATCAAACAGTCTATACAATTTGATGTTTTTTTTTTGTTTTTTTGGACTTTTCATATATTTTGCATTATGAGATAGTCCAAACGTGTTTCTTGGACTATTTATTATATGTATAATAAAGATAATCTTTAAAATAATAATTTGAGTATCAAATAAAAGAGAATCGTCACATCACTTTTTATTATATTTTTTGCATTGTGTCACATCAATTTAAAAAGTAATGTGACACAATATTTTATTTTATTTTTGTTTGAGTACAATGGTTTTAAGGTATGTAATCAATGTCATTGCATTAAAATTCACCACAAAAAATGATCCTAATTCCATATGCATTATCATGAGGAGTGATTCAAAACCTTGGCAGTTCAAACTCATTGACTTGGAATATTTTAATTTTTTTTCATAGTTTTTTTTATCATAAAAAAATGCAATCCATTTTGGAATTACTACTAAATTATGAATTTCAACCAATAATAAATAAGGCTAGGCTCAATATCAACAATTTAAAAAATCCATATTCCAAGGTCCCGTTTGATAAAACTGAAAAAATTAAGGGGCTATTTGATACGGCACTTAATTTATTAAAATCATTGAAAATTTTCATTTTTAATGATTTTAAATTTTTAATGAGTTTGATAAAAAAATTTTGAAAGTTAAAAATTAAATATTTTAAGTAAAAAAATATTGAAAATATTAAGTAGATTGAGACCTACTTAAAATTGAAGACTGAAAATTTTGAATATCTCTTATTCTCATCATTTCTTCGTCACCATAAACCCTAACCATAACTCTCTTGTCATGATTAATTTAAGAAAAAAATAACAAATTAACTAGTTAATTAATTTTTATTTTTATATTAAAAATTTGGATAGTTTTAAAGAATTTATATTTTATTGATTATTTTTTAAATATTTTTATTTTTTTTAGATGTGTGATTTAATTATTGATATATTTTAGTGATTTTATTTTTTATAATAAATAATAATTATAGTATAAAAAATTCATTAGAAATTCTATTTATGTTAGATAAAATATGTTAAATATATTATTTTCAGCATTTACAGTTAACAAATAAAATATTTATTTTCAGCATTTAATTAACAGTAATTTATCAAATAATTTTTCAATACAAATTCAACATTTATAAAATTCAACACTTAATTTTTCAACACTTATTTTTCAGCACTTAATTTTTTCAATTTTATCAGACCCTTACTCTAAAGATTTTTAAAATTACTCGTAAACTTAGGCATACAAAAAAAAAATATATATATATATATATATATATAGGGATAAAGGAGATATAATTCCTAGTCAAAGATCATACATCACCATATTAAAGCTTACATCCCATGATGCTAGAAAGAACTCATTTCATCTAATTCATATGAGATTTGACGACCCAATGTATTGCTATGTTGCACATATTTGCATTAATTAGTTAGCAACACAAAAGTATTTCCATTGTTTTTAATTTTTTTTTTTTAGTCAAATTATTTGTTTCTCCTTTTTTAAAGCACCTCATATTACAAAATAATTTAAATGTGCAAGTCATTTGAAGATTATAAAGAAAGAAAATAATATATTTAAAACATAGACCAAGTCTATCAAATATAATATGCCATAGTTGCATTTCAAAACAAGCACAAAAATATCATCACTATAATGACAATGTATAAATCCATAAAACCACAGTTTTGAGGAAACAATTCTAGCCCAGCCCAAGCAGACCACCAAACATGATACAGCGAGGATGCCTTGACCCAAACAATTTCCAACTGCACCTTAACCACGGAACAGGCTGCAACACCCATTATGCCAGAACCACAAAACATCCCAATATAACTGGCCATGCAGCCCCTGCTTACATATATGTTTATCCTAGAGAGCAGATTGATTTATGATTACACTAGGTATACATTCTTTTGCATGTGCACATGTCATATTCATATGTAGCATACTTTATGAAATTGCTGTGTTAATCATTCAAATGCCGATATACTACACATAAAAAAGTGCCATATATCTCATTCAATCTGTTGCAGAACAAAATATCATCTTCGAGCCAAATACAAAAAGGCATCAAAATTTTAAAATTTGTGATCATACTAAGGAGAGAACAAGTAAACCACCACAATGAAAAACAACATGATGAGCACCACCATGAAAATGTGGCAAGGGCCAAGCAGCCCCACATCTATTCTCCTTACATTCTCCAGCTTCATGACAGAGTCCTCAACCTTTTACTTCAGTTTCATCCGCACATACTAGCTTGCCCAACTGCAGAAGATTAAAAAATAAAAAATGGTTAATTGAGCCTTATAGCTACTTTAAGATAAAGGATGACATAAAAATTAATACGATGACATCACTCAAAAAGTATCTGGGATCACTTGTGCAATTGGAGTGTTCAACTTGTATAAATGATAACGTTATTCCCTTGAAGTTATTGTGTTTGCAACCGAGTACCAAATACTTAAGGAAGAAGACAGCTCACAAATGAATGACTATTATGAAATATAGGAATACGGCATGTGCAACAAAGTAATGATACCGACATTATCATCTGATCATCATACGTAATAACTACATAGATTGTCATTAGTCTCAGTGTGATGTGAAAAATAAATAATAATTATTTATGACATTTTATTGATTCCTAAAAGAATAATGAGGAATTGAAATACCTGAAAAATAATGAATAATTATCATGAGTGAAAATATTATAGGGTCATCATAGTATACTTGTAAGTTTTAGATACTTCTGAGATGCATCCCTCAACTGACACTTCTTAATCATCATCATCATCATCATCATCAAAATATATTTCAAATATAATAGAGAGATCATGCATGTGAATTTTATTTTTTCAATTAACATGATAATTATATAAATTCTCACATCAAGTTACCTCATACATGCCTTTTTTTTTTTAACTACCTACATCCAGGTTTTTAATTATCTACCACTTCTTCTGCATCCGCCATTAACATGCAAATCTTAAACATTTTTTTTAATATTTTTACTATCTATTCTACATATTCAAATCATGTAAACATCTATCACTAAGTTTATCATCTATTAATCAGATAATTATCTAATCCTCTTATTTTTTATTGTATTCAAATATATTTTTTACGCATCTCTATCACGATCATCTAATGGTTGCTCTAATTATTGCACTAAGTTGTAGCAGCCCAACATTCTGAATTATAAAGGAAGGTCGCTCTAATTGTTGTAGTTTCTTTAGCTTTTATTTATTTATTTATTTATAATTATTATTATTTTACTTTTATGATTAAACCACCCAATATGTGAGCCGTCCCAATAATCTTTTTCCTTATTTATAGGCCAGAGTTTTTTACTTCATATAATGTGAGAAAAACATTATTTATTTTTATGGATTTTATTTCATATGGTATTAGAGCATCCCCAACCACACTCAATAAAATAACTAATTAAAATATATTTAAATATTCAATTCAGTATTTTAGTTAGCAACACTTCAAATTTTACTCCAACCAAGCTCAGCAAAATAGAAAGTGTGGTTTGAAGTTGAGTTTTTGTTGCTGCCAGTGTCGTTGGAACCAGTGAATATCGAAGGAGACAAGAATATTTTAAGAGAAAAAATAATTTGCTGAGCGAGAAACGCTCGCTACATTTGTTGAGCGAGAAGTCGAGGGGGCAAAAATGCGAGTGGGATAACGAGCGCGTTGGAGCCCTAATTTTCTAACCATACTCAACACAATATCAAAAATTCTGTTGAAGATGCTCTTAGAGATAGATTTTGCATACCTTCGAAAAAGAGTGTGTGTGTGTGTGTGTTTGCAATAGTATGTGAGTAAAAGTGGGGCAGCATGTGGGTTGTGCTGTTGGGTGCATGTGTATTTTCTAGCGTGGTGATCTTGTGACAATGTGTACAACATCAATGTGGTAACATGGTGATGGTCTGTTCTGCAGTGTGTGATGGCACGCTATTCCCATCAATGTGGCACATGAGTGTGCATGAAAGTGTGTGGTATACGTATAGTTTGTGCAATGGTGTGGTGTAATAGTACATGCAATAAAAAGGAGCAATGTGGTGTACAATGTGCGCAGTGTCATGAAGTGTAGTATACAGCGTGGTTCAATGAGGTATAGTGCACATGTATTTTTCCTAGAATGACTGATTATATGACAAATGAGGCTCCCAGCAATGAAATAAAAAAGATATTTAGTTAATGACTAATTCTCAATTGAGACGCAATTATCTTTGATTTCCACCTCTTGTACAACCTGCAAGATATCATCCATCCTTATATTCATCTCAGACTACATAATGATATGATATGGTCTCTCGGCTGACATGATTGAAACAATAGCAACTTATTTTGCTCATTTCAAATATCTAGTTACCTAGTTCTTAGAAGTATTTGCAGGGAAGATAAATTTACTATTGGAGTTGGACAGAGAAAAAATCTTCTTGGCATGAAATCATTGCATTTTCTACCTGGTAATTTTGTAGGGTTTTGTCAACTGGTTTCGAGTGATCATATTTCCCCCTCCACATTAAGGATCTATCATTGGATATTCAGCATCTATTTGGACAAGGTAAACAGAGACCCAATAGAAAGATTATCTCATATGACTTACCTTGGAAATAGAGAGTACATATCATGATAAAAGTTGAGGTAGAAAATCCTCAGTTGAGTGCACACATTATAGGAAGAGTGGGCATACCATGAAGAATTATTAAAAATAATTTTCATAGAAAAAGTCTATACTACAAATTATTGAGTGAAAAATTGAGATAACTATATATATTCATGGATCCTCACAAGCCCCCCCCCCCCCCCCCCCCCCCCCCCCCCTCATTATTTCTTATTAGAGAGAAAAATGCAGATTTCCTCTTTACTAAGACAGTAATAATTGCTCATTTTAATCATTACTTATCTTTCTTTCCATACTTTCAAGTTATTGACTTAGGTGCAAATAGTTATATCACATATAATTGCTCATTATTATTATTTTATTTATTCTTTAAATATTATTATAATAATGATAAATTATTTAAAATACAAAAACAATAACAATATTCAACTTTGTATTTTTTTTATCTTGAGTTTTATTTATTCCTGATAGTCGATAGAGACCTAGTAGGAACTGAATTTTGGTAGCCCAGTCAAGCCATTATATCAAACATAGTATAAATTGGGTACTCGAGTCATGTTGAACTGGCACGACATCATGAGAGGTAGGCCCAGTATGGCCTGGAGGACTGCCATCCACAAACAAGTTGTGTTGAGTCAACCAGCCACTACCCATGCCCCATCACCTTGGTTGGCAGTTGGCAATGGCCATTCAACCAGTGGCCAATGCCCAATGGCCAGTGCCATTGGATTGGAATGGCCAGGCCAACCATAAGCCAGTGCCCAATGGCAACTGCCAATGGCTATAATTAAAATGTTATAGTTAGTGATCACTGGGAATCAAGCAAGGAGTCGTGAGCATTGATTTATCAGACAAAATTTGACTTTTAAATAAATTTTTAAATTTTTAAAAATTCAAATATTAAAAATAAATTATACTGCACTATAAATAAAAATGAATACATATCACACTCAATAAAAAAAATATATATTCATTTTATGAGTTTGGTTTTATCATGATATTCCAAATAATAATAAATTGAAAAACTATAAAAATGTGATAATCAACAATAGCATTATCAATAACAAACCATTTATCTTATATCTAAAATTAGTCTATATAGTTTGAATCATCACAGTTGAAGCTCAAAGTAATAGTGACCACATTAAAATCCACGATATCATGTGAGACATCATTCACTAAGAATTCTTTACTTAATCTTGAAGATCAATGCATGAATCATCTCAATCTTCTCTTAGCATGATAGTGCTAGTAGGATATATGATTGTGATATCAATCTCTTAGTTAAAATAATATTTATAATTCAAAAAATAAATAAATTCTAATATTATGCTAGACACCGGAAGGAACAATAACTCATGTATCATCTTAGATAATATAAGATAAATGAATTCATATGATTTCAACTAATTTAATGTATCAAAATTTTTAATATCATTATGTGATGATGAAAAATAATAATTGATATCTAAATATGAACATAGTTCACTCTTATTTAACGGACTACCTCTCATTTTTATTTAGCTAACTGAATAAAAAATTATCATTTTCAAATATGATATTCATGTCCGTACTCAAAAACTCGCTAAAACTATTTTACTTAGTATCATAATTTTAATATATTATTTAATTTTTGGTTTAACACATCATATTATTATTCTACTTAGTTTATTCAGATGAATATGTATTTTAATATATTTTTAATATCTTCTACCTTAACCCTAATATCTATGTGAGTAACAAGTAAATAAAAAAAATTAAATAAATAATCAATATTTTAAATATTAATTTTTTATTTCAATGGTCATAATACTAAAATCAAAATGTCGTATATAATTGTTAAACAAACAACTAATATAAAAATTCAACTAAGTACAAAATATATTATGAGTATATATACAAACAAACACATGTTGGTCATATATTAAAAAAATTCTAAAATTTTTTTAAAAAAATTCTGTATTATAGTCTGAATCGTCGATAATAATTTTATTATTTTTACTATTGACATAATTGAATATAACATATTGATATATTACAGATGAATCTAAGTAAATATAATTCTAATGATCTCTGACATCTTTTAAAAATGTTTTAGGCCCACTGACAAATATAAAAGGTAAAACTCTTGTTATTTGTTAGGTATCTTAAAATATTTTAATAAAATTCTTATATTTTATAATATGTGAAAAATTATTTTTATCTTCACTTAAACTATTAAGTTAATTATGTGATATATATACCTAATATGATAAATATCATCTTAAGAGCTCACCTCTAATGATTCTTACAAATATATTAAACGTAATACTATTATTTAAAGTATTATTAAATATAATATTAAAAATTAAATTTTAAATATCGTAGATCATCAACAAATACTCATATATAACAAAGTTATCATGAAGATGAAGAATCATCAAGACTAGTTCAAATGTAGAACATCATGAATATCAATCTACTATATTTTCTAAGATATTAAATTACTAATTATTTTTTTAAGTTAAAATATTTTATTATATTATTCATACTAATCAATCTTATAATTCCATGATAAACAGGCTAAAAGTTTATTTGCATAATATGAACAAGTCTAATATCATCTAAAAATATAATTAGAAAACTTATGTTAGAAACCAATTTGATCATATCATCTCTTTTAAACTCATCGAATCGAGATAAATAAAGAGAATCGATAAACCTAAAGTTGATCTAATTTTAAAAATTTCAGTACTCATTGGATTTGTCTAAGATCAAATATATTATATTTTTTAATACAATGATCAACATATTTCTAAAAGGAGCCAATGTCACCATAACTCCTATAAATAAATAAATAAATATATATATATATATATATATATATATATATATATATTTATGTTAAATTTATCATGCCAAATCTTTTTAAATACTTTTAAAATTATTATTTTTATTTTGTTAAAATATATCCACACTACTAAAAGTTATCTATTTTTATGTTTTTGAAGAATGAGTCACAACCATGAAAAAAAATTTAATTTTGGTCTCAGACCTCTCGATCGAGTTGTACTTATTATTAATGTTTATTTCTAATTTATTTTTATTACATTTATTATTTATAATTTTTTAATCGAAGAGACTAAAAGTATGAAAAAGAAAATAATATTTTTCTAATTTTTTACTTGTTATTGTTAATTTATTCATTTATCTATAAAATTAAATAAATATATACAATATAATGTGCACATTTATTTTATGTGGATAATAGATACTTTTTCATTTCCACTAGAAATTCAAATGCCTCAAAATTATAGCTCATCACCAAAATTGCACCAGTACTAAACCATATTTAAATTATAAATGTAAAAAAATTATATGCACAAACATGACACCATGTAGTTTTAAAATTTTAAAAAAATAGGACAACCAAGAGATGAGAGGAAAGTAGATTATAAATAAACAATTAAAAATAAACATGGCACCATGTTATTTATAGAAATTTTTTTTTATTAGAAAATATTTTTAGGATAGAAATCCAACAAGTATCATATTTCACCCATTTGGTTGTTAGATTACATAAAACAGCATAAATAATTACAAAAATTTATTAAATTTTTTTTTAAAATTTTAGCTAATGAGACAACGACATACACTATGTAGAAGAATATTTTGATCATAGTGGAAGATTACTTATTCTAAATGAAAAAAAAATGTAAATTTTTTATCTTTTTTGTTTCAGCTATTTTTTTAAAAATTTAATAAGGAAAAAATAAAAAAAATAAATTGTTGATTGCAAAAAGCAAATTACTTTCAACAAATATCATTATACTCTTCGCATACTTCAATAATTGAAAAAATCTCAAAGATTTGTACTAAGTGATCATAAGTATCGTCAATTAGTTAAATATTTAGATTTCAGTTGAACATCAACTTGAACAAATAGGATACAAGTAATTATATTTTTCATATAGAAATCTAATTTTTCTAAAAAAATAAGTAAATAATAATCTCTAGATTCAATACATAGAAGATATAGAAAGATAATCACAACTACCTATGAGATTTTTTAGATCGGGTTTCTACTTGAGAAAATCAAATTTCTCATCATTATGATAGTTTGATAATAAAACATATTATCTTAAATTTATTATTCCACAAAAACATAAAAGATTTAGACATACATTATTTCTTTCTCATGAAATAAATATAAGATGAAACTAAGTCATTGTCTATACTCATGTAATATGTCAGCTTTCAACATATTCACAAAAAGTCTAATAAGATCTCAATTTACTTATATTTTCTTTAAATTTGATGTTCTTGATATTTGTATATCAATTTGAAGAAGGATATAGCAATTTCTTTAATTTTTATTCATTTAGTATTATTTTATTTTTACAATGAGAGTACTCAACATGTTAGCCACCCCAATAGTCATCTTACTTATGTATAAGTTAAGATTTTTTTATTTCATATAAATATATAATTTGAGAAAATCTTGTTTATTTTTTATAGATTTTATTTCATCAATAACAATTAATTTAATATATTATTCAACCTAGCAAATATTTTTTATCACATAAGATTACTAATATCATCTCCTATTTAGTCTAACCAATATTAATTATGATTCACAAATTTTAATTTCACAATTATTTTGAATTATGTTTTAAACTAAGGGACTGTTTAATAAACCACTTAATTTTTTCAAACTATTGAAAATTTTCATTTTCAATGGTTTGAAAAAATTAATGTGTTAGATAAAAAATATTTGAGAACTGTTAATTAAAAATTTTAAGTAAATTAGTATTGAAAATATTAAGTAGGTAGATGCCTACTCAATGTTGAAAAGAGAAAATGTTCAACAAATTTTATTTAAAAAATTATCATTTTGTTCTTTTTTTTTTCATTTTTTTTTCATTTTTTCATTCACGCTACAGATCAATTTGTAAATCTGTCTACTTCTCCTTTCTCCACCACCATAAACTCTAATCCAAATTCTTTTTTTTAATTAATTTAAAAGAAAAAATAGTAAATCAACTAGTTGTTCATTAATTTTTATTTTTATATTAAAAATTTAATATTATATTTTAAAAATTTATATTTTATTAGTTATTTTTTAAATATTTTTATTTATTTTTTAAATTTATAATTTATTAATAGATATGTTTGTAGCGATTTTATTTTTTATAATAATTAATAATTATAGTGTAAAAAAAATTTCATTAAAAATTCTATTTATGTTTTATTAAAAATTTCATTAAAAATTTTTTTTTACAATGATAATATGTAAATATGTAAAATAAATTATTTTTAGCATTCAGCATTTACAGTTATCAAACAATATATTTATCTTTATCAATTAATTAACAGTAATTTATCAAATAATTTTTTAATACAAATTCAACACTTAAAAAATTTAGCATTTAATTTTGACATTTATTTTTCAGCACTTAATTTTTTAATACTTATTGTTCCACAGTTAATTTTTTAGTACTTATTTTTCAGCACTAAATTTTTTTCAATTTTATCAAATGGGCCCTAAATAGCAAAAAAAAAAATTAAAAATTTCACACCATCAATATCAATTGAACTTGTCTTTCCCTCCCAAGTTAATATTAAAATTCTAAGTTAAATTGTTTGCATTTAATTGACTAATTTTAAAATATTAACTATTTAATTTCTCACATAACCTACCAAATTTTTGATTTAAAACTTCATCAATTTTATCAATTATGAAAACATTATCAAGGAATTACATACATAAATCAATATATCTCTTTTTAAAATTATCTTGACAACCCATCCAAAAAAAAAGATAGTACTTAAAATATTATATATATCCTTAATCATAACAAAATGACATATATGCATTTATTTTCTTTTAAGCATCTATCTAATTAACTCTTGAGGTACACTATGATATACATTCTCTAAGCATTTATCCAATAAGAGAATAATTTTATCAGTATACTTATTTGGATAAAACTAAATTAATTATCTTGAAAAGTATTTAAATTTTTGAGTCATTTTTTTATTCTCTCAAAGTTTTATCATATGACTCCTAAATCTTATTCCTCTATAGGTTGAGCATTCTTAAATATTACGTATATTTTTTATAAATTGACATCACAATACTATCATTCATTAATTCGAATAAATTATAATTTAAATATTCTTAAATATCCCCTAATGGTGTAATGATCTAATTAGATAAAACCTTATATTATTGATGGTTCTCATAGCATGCTAAATACAAAATTTAAAAGTACTACATTTGTTTTCTACTATATATATCAAACATGATACAAAGAATATGAATTGGATAGGAAAAGAATATAAGCATTTTTACACTATTGACACTCCGTAAAATATAACAAGCACTGACTTTAACTTTCTTAATATCTCCATTGATATATAATTCTCAAGTTCAACCTTACATTAATATTACATAATTTGCACACATATTCATCTCCATTGATATATAACACATCAAGGCTTCAAGGATTTATAGTGCAAACCTTGCCGGCAAATGATGTCCCCCTACTTTAAATTATATTTTAACTAGCAAACAAGTTTCAATATTATAATAGACATTAGTGAAATCAACAAACCATATACTTAAGATAATAAAAAATTGATGAATTCATGAGATATTCATCATTTTATAATATGAACATTTTAAATTTTATTAGGGAACAAGTATGAAGGGTAATCAATATTGACATATTTTGTGACATCACACATACTTAACACTACAATACTATGATTTTCTCCAAATTTTTATCATGTGATTCCTTTATTTTATCATATGATTCTTACTATTAACTTTGTTTTTATAAATCAATACCTAAATATTATGATTCCAGATTCATCAAATTGTTATGCTATAATTAAGCATTCATAAATATCCCCTAACAGTGAGACAATCAAATTTGAAAAAAATCTATAATTATTTATGACTCTTTCACCATGTTAAATATAAAATATTAAAGTACTAAATTATATTTTCTACCATGTGTATCAAGCATTGTACAAGATATATAAATAAAATTGAAAAAAAAATATAAGGACTCTTTATATAAATTCTCAAGTTCAACCTTTAATTAATCTTAGGTAGTTTGAAATCCCACACATATTCATCTTCCTCCAACATACCATGGCTTCAAGCATTTCTAGTGTAAATCTTGCCATCTGACTTTCAATTATATATGAAACAATAAATAAAACACATTCCAATACTATAATAGATACTAGTGGAAACAATAGACTACTGGCACAACCAAGTCAAATCTCATAATATTTACATAAATATGTAAATATTTGTATATTTTATTCGTCAACTCAGATAAATTATTGATACAAGTTGCAAAGAAATTTAAATTATTTTCTCCATCTTCAACTCTAATCCTTGCATCTAAACAAATACCAAGAGAAATAAGTAGTGGCATATTATTATATTTAAAAATATTTGTAATCATCAATAGAAAAATATAATTTCAATAGTATTGAGACAATCCGTGAAAATTTTAAGTCTCAAAATGAAAGTCTCCACTTCGCATATCCTTATTTTTAAACACATCGAACAAAAAAAAGGCATTCTTAATAATATTAAAACACACTGGAGACCTTTTATGTAGCATTTTTAATAGATTTTTATTTTGGACATCCCATGATCAAATTAAGCTGAAGGTGCTAACTAGAGAGTTTGAGTAAAATGAAAATTTCCACAAATTATTTAACCAATTACATGTTCTTATCAATTTTTTAAAATCAACTATTTCATTAAATGGAAATTGTATCATTTACAATCATACGTATCCCGATAAACCTATTCTGCTCCAAATCTTTTAATCTTATAGAAGAAATTATTCAAGTACCCAAAAAATGATACAAGTATTACTCCCCTCAACAAGAAAATAATTATTGATAGTAAGTATCTACAAGAAGCTCAATAAACTCATCTTTTAGCTAATTTAGATAGTTTCTATTTAAAAATATCATCCAACAAGCTAGCTATTTACCATAGCTTTGATTTCACTCGCCACATGTGACAAGTCCATTGGCCTAGCTACAGCCCTCCATCTCTCTCATTCCCTTACCTTCTCTTTTAAGCACAGGTGTACATTAATCACAAGAAAACTCTTTGCACCCACATTTCCTTCTCTCTATTGACACTCACTCATGGAATTTTTATGTGGGTATGTCAAAGAGCTTCGGTTTCTTCACTTCCATGCAAAAGCATAATTTCAGTGGATTCCGTAATCGATCAAAATACCACTGAATCCGCTCATCATCTAGCTAAAGCCTGATGTTCGAGCAATGGATTATGCCCCTGTTAATTTGAGTAAGAGGTTAAACCCTAACACGGGGGCATTCAATTCCTCCACCCTCGAAAAAAAATGGGACAACAACCCTACCGTGCATACGTGTTGTCGTTTGATATTGAACCTGGGCGAAATAAGAAATGGCAAGGAAATGGCCAGAATTTGTTGATTGGTGTTAGGGGAAGAGTTTCCATATGCGGAATACGTGCTCATTTCGCTAATCAACTCTCTTATCAGGCATGGCAGAGTCGCTGAAGCGGTGCGCATTCTGATTAACACCAATGGGAGGTCCCAAGCCATCGACTGCTGTATTTAATTCTGTATTAGATGCTCATGTGCACGAGAAGAGAAAATTTCAGGAGGTTATCTTTGTGTACAAGGAGATGATTAAAGTAGGAGTCATATTAATAACTGACACTCTGAATTATCTCATAGCAACTATAAGAAATTGCTAATCCATGGTGAGAGAAGATCTTTCACAAATTAAAAAATGTTCATCGTGTTCAGCCTAGTCTAGAGCACCAAAGAAGCATGGACACGGGGATATGACATGGTAAATTACGGAGACACGACAAATTTCAAAAAACTAAGATACAGATATGACTAAGATACGACATGATGAAAAAAATAAATACAAATATTATCTTTAAAAAGTAATTATACTTATATATTGCATATTTAAAAATTAAAATTATGTATTTAAACACCTAACCTCATTGCTCCAGTTTCGTACTTCATATAATTTTTTTGTTTATTACATATTGTACATTAATTATAATTTTTAATAAATAATTATATTTAAATATAATATACTGCTTCGACACCTCTCATAGCAACTGTAAGAAATTGCTAATCCATGGTGAGAGAAGATCTTTCACGAATTAAAAAATGTTCATTGTGTTCAGCCTAGTCTAGAGCACCAAAGAAGCATGGACACGGGGATATGACATGATAAATTACGGAGACACGACAAATTTCAAAAAACTAAAATACAGATATGACTAAGATACGACATGATGAAAAAAATAAATACAAATATTATCTTTAAAAAGTAATTATACTTATATATTGCATATTTAAAAATTAAAATCATGCATTTAAACCCCTAACCTCATTGCTCCAGTTTCGTACTTCATATAATTTTTAATAAATAATTATATGTAAATATAATATACTGCTTCGACACCCCCCCCCCCCACCATGTTATTGCTTTGAATCCCCTTGTTACTTCTTTGAAATCCCAAAGACAACCCTCAACGTCACCTCGGCGTCATCGGCTACTCGACATGTTCGTAGGCTTTATTACGTGTCGGATTTGTATCTGACACATCCGAAGTTTTATTACGCGTCGAATACGTATCCGATGGGTCCGTCCAATACGGCACATGGCGTATCGGACACGAATTGCTTAACGATATGACAAGTTGAGTATCAGACACGTATCTGTGGCGTGTCTGTACCGTATCGCCGTGTCCACGTGTCTGACACGGGGACACGACAATAGATGAGCGTATCCATGCTTCTTTGTAGAGCACTGTGTTTCAATGGTTAATCTGTTGGGTCGATCAAGAAGAGTAAAAAAGGCAAAATAATTCATTTATAGGTCACCTTTTGAGCGAAACAATTCTATTTGGGATGCACTGCTAGGAGCTTCTTGGTTTGACGAGAAGTACAGACACCCCAAGAACTTTCTCACCCATATAGTGATATGTAATGTGTATGCAACAAGTGGGTAATTTAGATAAGATTATGACACAGCTAGACCATTGTAGTGAGTTAGTCCGTTGCAAATATTAGTTTATAAAATTAGTTAAAATAGATAAAGTTAGTTAAAGTGAGTAACCATTTATAGTAATTTAGATATTATTTTTGAAAATTAGTTATAGCAGATAACTAAAATATATAGTATTGTTGGGATTATCTTTAAAAAGTAGTTAGTTAAAATAGATAATACAATATTTTATTATATTTCGAGTTGTTATTTTAGATAGAATTATTGGAGATGCTCTAATACAACTTTCTTTTGCTACATCTAAGCTTATTAAATCTCATTTTTTTTTTAAATATTTTTGCACATGTCTTCATTTGAATCCTCAAGATTTTATACTTATGCTTTTGCACAACTCCTTATTAGATCTCAAGTGTTACTTCCCTCTTAACTTTTCTTTTGAAACTTTTATATAAACAATGCAAATTTCAAGTAATCCTCAAAATGACTGCAAATGACATAACTTACTAGATTCCATTATCCCTAAGAAAATCAGAATGGTCATGTTTCTTAGAATTTAATTTGATAAAAAATAAAATAAAAACTAAATACTCAAATCTTGGTTCGAATGCCAACTACAAACTTACCTCACAATTAGTGACTGAAGCATATTTTATTTCAGAGAACCCACATGAAAGTTGTCCATTAAATGAACTCAAGTCTGCTTGTTGTAGCTTTAACACCAAAAGATTATCTTCAGATGCTAATGCCAATATCTGCCAGCATCAAAAAAAATTCAAACATCAAAAACTTATGAAATTTATGAGCATGCAAACATCATATAGAGTGAGAGCTGGCCTCCCTCCCCCCATTATTAAAAATCTGAGTCAGGCAAAAATAATTCATCGTTTTGTTCAAAGATGATAATCAACCCTAATCCTTTTGCTGCCCAAATCTGATAACACAAAACCTGCTAGTGAAGGCGATCTCTTTCAGCACGCAGCTGCATCATCATATCTGTCATTTTTCTAACTTGACCATCAATATTTTTTGTGGCTTCTATTTTTTCTTTATCATCTCGAATCCGACATGCTTCCAAGAATACTACTTTGTCCTGCAGCATGGCATAGAATCCAAATTTAACTGTGTTATGAGACATAATAGCACAAATCTATCCTTCAAGTTATCTACTTGATTTTGAGAGCGCAAAAAGTTTCACCTATAGGTCATCTATTAAATTCTTCATATCACTAATTGTTGCATGCAAAAGATCTTGCTTTACATATCCCTATTGGCATTATCCATTAATTTGGCTTCATCTCTCTCCATCATACTTTCAGCACTAGATAATTTCTTATTCAACTCATCTATCATCATTATCATGTAAGATTTATTTAGCTACTTTTCCAAAGAACATACTCGAGCCCCAAGGCCAATGGTCTCTGAATTGGAAAGCATTAATTTATCTTCAGCTCCATCGAGCCCCCTAGCTGATTCTCGTAGATTAGATCCTTTGGCTTCCAACTGGTCCTCAAACATTTCTAGCTTTGACTTCAGCTTAGCTATTCTT
This sequence comes from Sapria himalayana, assembly GCA_029783825.1. Classification (NCBI taxonomy): domain Eukaryota; kingdom Viridiplantae; phylum Streptophyta; class Magnoliopsida; order Malpighiales; family Rafflesiaceae; genus Sapria; species Sapria himalayana. The sequence goes on from JAREIK010002187.1 coordinate 1,277,492, forward strand.
TAAATAATACTGCCCAACATCCCCGCATGCACTATGGAAACAATTTCTATTTCCAAAAATTTTTCATGAGCACCCTAAGAAGCACGGACACGGACACGGGAATACGACACGACAGGATACAGAGATACAGTAAATTCTAAAAAACTAAGATACGGATACGACTAGGATATGACATGATAAAAAAAATAAAATTAAAAATAAAAATTATTTTCTTTATAAATATTAGGTATTTTATAAAATAAAATAAATTAAATTATTTTAGTTTATAAAATAAATATATATTTTTTTATTTTATAAAATAAAAATATTGTATTTTATTTTATTTTATAAAATAATATTTTAAAATTATCTTATTTTATATAAAAATATATTTTTTTATTTTATAAAATAAAAATATTTTATTTTATTTTAGCGCCAGCCTGCCTCCCCCCTCAATTCGCGCCCGCCCCATGCCTCCCCCCCTCAATTCGTGCCCGCCCCTGCCTCCCCCCCTCAATTCGCGCCCGCCCCTGCCTCCCCCCCTCAAATCGCGCCCGCCCCTGCCCCCCCCCCCTCAATTCGCGCCCGCCCCATGCCTCCCCCCCTCAATTCGCGCCCGTCCCTGCCTCCCCCCCTCAAATCGCGCCCGCCCCTGCCCCCCCCCCCTCAATTCGCGCCTGCCCCTTGCTTCCCCCCCTCAATTCGCACCTGCCCTCTGCCCCCCCTCAAATCGCGCTCGCCGCCTGCGTCGAGTGGCCAAAGTCGCCCATGCGGCAACGTTGGACACTGGACGTCCGATACGCCACCGTCCGATACGCCACGTGGCATATAGGATATGGATTTATCAATGATATGTCACGTGGCGTATCGGACATGTATCCGTGCCGTGTCCGTATCGTGTCCAGGTGTCGGACATGTGGACACGACTGTACGGAGCCGTGTCCGTGCTTCCTTGTGAGCACCCATTGCTTCTACCCTAATGCTGCAAGCTTCCCATTCTAAAGAGCATAGATTACCTCTCAGACAATCAATGATCTCCTTTGACCTAAACAATCTCATTTCAAGGTCAATCACCCTTTTTAAAAATTGCTCAACCAGCCTCAAACATTCAGTTAGTTATTTTAATGAGCTTTTGATAATATCCAAATACAATTTTGAAAATTGGCCATCATCATCAAAATTGAGATCATTCTCAGCATTAACTATCAAAATGCACAAATTAAATAAGTAATAACACCAACAGATAATTAGATCAATGTACAACTCAAAACAATTGGTTATTGTTTATCCTTGATAGAAGAAGAAATGCACAAAAAAAATATTAAACTAACAAAAAAACCAACTGATATTAGCAAGAGATGAGAAGAAGAAAAGTTGGGTTCCCTCATAACAAAGAGATCATTTCTTCATGTTGCTCCCTCATAAATTTTCTCTGAATTAATTTTGAGATGACAGCAGGATCAAAACTACTATCTTTGTTTGTTTTGTTCCACATGAAGCAATACACAATAGGATATATTTGTAGACTGTTGTGCTGTACAAATCATATCAATATTCATTATCTAGTAATGCTATACCAATGAATAATGTTAAATATGTCACTAGTTTTAGTAATGTTTTTTCATATTATATATTAGTTTACATAAATATCACAAAATTTTTTTATTTACTTTTATAAAAATGATAAAACTCAAAAGCTTATCTTGAGATAATTTAATATTATACATAGATGTTACTTGATTAATTCAATATTTTTACATTGAAATATCCAATGGGCCAGGCGGCCCATGACCTAGACTCATGCCCAAGCTCAGATCCATTCCCCAACTCACCTGGTTCCTAATCCTATGCATTGGTCATTTCGATTTCCAAGCTACCTCCTTTCTGAGTCATGACAGGTCGTGTTAGCTCGACAATACCTGTTTGCCACCTATATTTTCACATGTTTCTAATCTATCATCTTAGACTATACATCTAATATTAAATTAAGTTTATTTTATTATTCAAAAGCTTTAATTGAGCCAACAAGGCAGGCCAAATTCACGAAAAACACACAACCCACAGCAAGCTCGAACAGGTTGAACAGTGGATCCAACAATGACTCAACCCGTGAATGTAGGTGCATCAAATTGGGCTATGCAAACAAAATGTAAACAGGTATTGTAAACAAAATGTAAGTTTATCTTATGTAAAACTTAACAATCATGCCTGACCCAACAATCAATTGTTTTAAAAAATAAATTAAATTAACTAGGTCACTATACAGATCATGTAAACCATGAATAGCAGAGGTGTCAAAATAGGCCGGGAATGATAGGATAGCGCACTTGCATGCCTAGCCATTGCTGAGGCAATGGCCATTCAGCCAACAATTTGAAAAATAAATGTTTGGAGTTGTAGCAACAGCTGTTTTTTTTTTTTCATTTTTTTGAACTCCTAAAAAATCAACTATATATATCTCACATTCAGAATTATTTTTTTGCAATATCTATGTATTTTTTTTCTATATTTCTCATCTTAATATTTAATTGACTTCTCTACTTTATCCACTTCTTTAAATGACTGATAATCAGGATAATGAAGTGTTGAAATTTAATTTTATTTTTTGATATTTTTTTTTCATTTTCATTGTTTAGGAACAGTCGATATGTGGGCCACCTCATACCATATATATAATAATTATTATTACAAAACAATTTTTAATTTTAAAAAAGCTTTTATGTTTGTCACGTCTTTTCCTCTATTTTTATTCTCCCCTAATAGCTCTACTAGGGCAGAAATCCTAATCAGCTCTCATCATGGTATCAAACCTATTTCCATGAGTGAGTGTTGGAATTGTCTTGCCTAAGTGATGATTCACTCTCCACCAGTGCCAGCCAGAGTGTGTGCTGGAATTTGGTAGTGGTGACGGTAGCACCATCTTATAGTTGAGGCAAAAATCAATATTCAGTGGTAATTTCTTAGAGATTCTTGATGTCTTGTGGCCATCGTGTGTGCTGGCATTTTGTGACGTGATTCTGGTGATCCAGAACCCAACTATAGCCAACGATGATGGTTTACATGACAATTGGCATGGCAACATTTGATTCATATCTGATACAATCAATTTATGATTAAAATTGTATAGACTTTGTTTTTGAAAGTTTGACATAAAAAAATAATGATTTGTGTAATTTGTGTCCATTTAACATTATTTTAGAGATTTATCATATTTTGTATCTATATAAATAAAAAATAAAGAAAAGACTAAAATTAGTCTAAGATTACTAGAAATAATTTAATGAAAATTAAAGACAGATACATATTCCTTATAGAATATGTCAGTGAGGAATTGATTAATGACCCAAGGTTAAATGGGTCACCTACTAAAAAAACTCATCTCAAATTGAAATTAATAAGTAATTAATAATTAATATACAACTATTATATATCTCTAACAATTGATCAATCCCAATGTATTCAAAATATTTGGTTCTTACAAAACATGCAAGAAAATTTAGGACTTAACCACATTAATATATTCTTCAAAAATGCTCCATGTGGATAATAGTATTACTCAGTCACTAATATATAGACTGACCAAGATGAAGCAACTTAGGCATTGTCATAATACTTGTGTTGACTTGGACACAATTGTGACAAATGATTATTGGTGTAATAAATATGTGAATATATCAAACTGGATTGAGAAATTTTGATGATCATATTTACAATATTTTTTACATGCAAGTGTGAGGAGAGTGCTATAATATTTTACATACTCTTAAAATCTTAGCAGATGATGACTCAGGCTTTCATAGTTACACCTACATTGAGCAGAGTTGATATAATCATATATAATATTAAAATGTCTTCATCACATAGTGACAAAGACAAAGTTAGAGAGCTTGCAGATATAATCCTATAAGAAGAAGTAGAAAATATTATGTTCTTTCTATGTGATATTGAGATATAAACTTGGAAGGTGTTGAATGTTACATCTTGAATTATAATGAATTTTTTGAAATTCAGATATTATACATTAGACTATTGAACTCATTTATATCATATTATCTATGGTCACATCTACTTTTCTTATTATTTAGATGTTATTTATGTCGAGACACTTCTACATCTAGTACCATTTCTCCACATAATCTCATTATTATTACTAGGCCAAAAGTACATATGAGAACCAATATTTATGTCAAAAGTAATCATACTCATTATATCTCCTTTGTAGATTTAAAAACTTTTGATATTATCATCATTAATAACATTATTATCTGAGCCAAAGAACATGAAAATATTAATTTTAAACTTTTTCTTTTGACACATATCACATAAAAACCAAAATTTATTTTCTATTACATATTTTACTAAGTAGCAAGATTGAAATATTATTTTCTCTTTTTCTAATATCTCTATGTAAAATCAACAAATCATACATGAATTTTCTAGAGATTGAGTGAGGTAAATTATACTTATTTTTTCACCATCGACAAAAGCCTCTCTAAATGTTTGACATCAAGGGAATAATATGTATTGATTGTGAGACATGCCAATTAAGAAAATATACTATAATTTTTTATTCGGCGTATCTTAAAAATATTAGGAGAAACTCATTCCAAGTACATCCTATGAAATCTACCACAAGATTGAGTTGAAATTTAGAGTCCTTCTAAGTAAATGGGACAATAGGTTGAGCATCTACTATAAATAAAAAAAGATTAATTTCAAATGATTATATTTGACATGCATGAATGACAATATTTAAAGAACAATTTCAAATTTTTCTTTTTATTAAATTTTATTAAAAAATAAAAATTCAATTGCTTGTAACATTAAAATATTGGGATGTAACAATACATAAATTTACTTTTCATTAATTTTTATGTTTCTTTGAGGAACATGGAATAATTTATCTAATATCAAGTTCTGATATGCATAGACATAATGAATTGATGAAAATATGAACTAATATTTGATTTAGATGACTAGAATACGCATAATACAAAGTAGAGTGACTAGATATTTTTGGAGAGAAGTAGTATTAACAGTTAACTTCTTAATCAATCAGGTATCATCTTTTATTCTCTCATATCATATCTCATTTCAACTTTAATACACAGAGTAAACTTTTTTTTATCAAAAATTTTTGGATATAAATATTTTATTTATAATTTCTTTCCAAGAAGAGAGAAGATGATTATGTATGTCATCACGTGTGTATTCATTAGGTATTCTAATACTCAAAAATAATACAAATGTTATTAACCAAGGATCAAGATGAGATCATTATAATTATCAATATGATATTCTTTGAGGATAAATCCATTTTCAAAGATTCTGTCCAAGAAAATACACATTCATACACCATAGTAGTTGGTACATACCCATGTCTAGTTGTTAAATTCTCACATGATGTTTACAACTATTCATGCTCATACAAATGTACCAGGTATAAATAGCATGATTGACTTTAAAAAAAATAGTAAAATGTGACATGGATGTCTTTAAAAAAATATCTTAAATTTTTTTATATATAATTTTATTTAAAAAAAATTCAATTTCATAGTAATATTAAAATATTGAGATAAGACTACTTTAAAATACTTTTTTCATCAATTTTTATATTTCTTTGAAAAGTACGAGATCATGGTAGTGAAAAGTGTTCCTTAGGTGCGCCTAGGCTCGGGCAGAGGTGAAGCTCAAACATGGCACCTCACCTTAGCCGGGGCGAGGCTCATTCATGCAAGCGCACAGAGGTGCACACCTTCCCTAAGACTCAAAACTTTCCATAGGCAAGGCTCATTATATATGATTATTTTTTAATAAATATATATGTAAAATAGTATGCGTCTTACATAAAAAAACTTATGCCTTAAGGCTACAAGAATCCTTTGCACCTTGGTGCGCCTTGCACCTTTCACAACTATGCATGGAATGATTAATTAGTCACCCAATAATGACACCTTGGCACATTAGAGATAACAAAAAGAAAGAATCAATATATAATTGAAATGACTAATATACTCAAACTTGAAAAGAACATAATTATAAACTCATAGGAAAAAGTGTTAACTACAAACTTTCTAATTAATTTGATGTCATCTTTTGTTTTTTTAGGTCATATATGTTATCAACTTTTATCTCTAAGAAAGATGTTTTTGACCTTTTACCAAAAATTTTTAGGTATACATTTTTTGTTTAAGATCTTTCTTTGATACTGACACTCATATACAATAAAAACTAAAAATAATTAATATTTGATTGAGATAACTAAGATGTTCATACTACAAAGAAAGAAATATATTTTACCTTCCATCAAGAATTTTGAATTATACTTAATTTGTTTTAAATCTATCTCCGAGTAGAAAGAAAATGATTATACATGTCATCAAGTACATCTTTGTTAAATATTCTATTACTCAGAGAATAAAGATATTATTCACTAAAGACCATGAGAATCATTATAAGTACAAATATAATATTCTTCGAGAACAAATAATTTTGTCAGAGACATGATCCAAGAGAATGCACATTCAGCTATCATATTAGTAGATATGTACCATGTCCTGATACTACTAGCACGGGTGACTTTGAAAAAAATAGTGACACTTCTCTTAGGACAATGGGCCATGAAGATGAGTCTAGTGTAAATATCACATTGGACATTTACACTAGGATCTAATTTGGAGTTGTGACTTGGACCATCCGATTACACTAGAAAAAACCAATGACGTGTTCTACTCAACACCCATTATCATCAACACTATTTTATTCTTATTTTAATGCTATAAATTTTAATTTCGTATTTCTTTTTGATAATTACAAAATCTTTGATACTTTTTCTAAAACACTTATATATCTAGCACAATAACAAACTATGTTGGATGAATTAAGGATAATCATATCTAATCATACTTTAAATTTCGTTCTAAAATATTTAAGTAAATTTATAATGAGATATAAATAGGTATACACAGTGAAGACATGACTTAAATGAGTGATTGATCAGCTCAATACCAAATTGCTAACAAAAAAATTTATATAGACTTGTAATACTGACTATTGGATACCTTTTTTCGCATTACCAAAATAATTATTATTAGATTATTACTTTGTATTTATTCATGTTAAACTATTCGTGTCGTTTTTAACATAGATATTGAGAAATTGAGATAAGTATATGAAGTTAGTAATATATATAGATGATATTCTAATTACAACAAATTATATCAGCTAGGTATATTTTAACTAAAATAATTTGTATTGATTAAGTTTCAAACATTAAATTTGAGATGTCTTAGATATTTCTTGGGTGCTGATATCGGATACTCTGATATATGATATTTTTTTCTCAAATGAGAAGTTCATTAGATACTTTGTATGACTTGATATGTCATGATATATACCTAATGACTCACTACTTGATCTAGATATAAACTTGTCTACATATATCACTTCCCCAGTTGATTCAACTACATATTAGAAGATCATATAAAAACCTAATTATCTAACAATAATCAAGTCAGACATCAAATATACTATTAATATAGTTAATTATTTCTTAAATTCTCTCATACAAATTTATATAAATATAATTATATTGATTCTTATATACGTAAAGAGAACTTAAAGATGTGATATTTAAATTAAAAAACATAGGTATAGCAAGTAAAGACATTCAAATTTCATTTGGAATCTAGTAATCACAAAAAAAAAGATCTATCATATATTTTAATATTTTTTATTCAAATAATATTATCTCATAAAAAAAAAAAACTAACGGTTATTTCTAGGTCCAGTATGAGACTGAATTAGAGGTGTCAACCGGGCCAGCCCGGCCTGGCACGAGGCACGGCACGATTCGGCCGTGCCTGGGCTGGCCCGGCACATAGTACAAGGTATTTTGTATTTGCAAGGCCAGGAATGAGCCTTGAGACATTGAAACACAAGCTTTTTCAACCTTGTATTTTAAACATGAAAACAATTTATTATATTCATAAAAAAAGCATACTAATTCCCTATTTGCGCAAAAAATTATAACAAACACACATATATAAAATAAATTCAACAATAATAATAATTCTAAATTTTTACCAAAAAAAAATTATAACAATTCATAAAATAATAACTAGACCAAATTATTTACAACTAAAATTCTCTGCTCCAAGATCATTATCACCATCAAATAATATACTAATAGTATAAAAAATAATTATTATCTCTCTGCTTGTATCTAGCAAAAACCAAAAGGTAATAATTAATTATAAATATGCTAATTTTAAAAAAATAAAATAAAATTAATGACGTTACTTTTTGAATACTTATTTAATACTTTGTTATATTTTTTTCGTAGGAATATTAAAAAAATATATAATCCAATGATACTTGAGTTACTTGAGAGTTGAATAATACAACTCTAATAATATCAACATTAAAAAATATTTTATCTTAAAGTCAACAAAGATCAATTGAAGAGAAAATAAATCAATCTCCTTTATCAAACTCAAATCAATATTGAATAATATATTTGAAAAAAAATCTTCTTTTATAGCAATCCATTCATTATTCAAATCAATCTCCTCTATTAAAATCAAATTAATAATTTATTATCTTAAATATACTATAATATTCAATCTTTAATATTCAAGTTTATTTCTTTTTTTGTATGGATCTACAAATAATAAATAAAAAAATTATGTTACAATAAAATAAAATTCTCTAATATTAAAATAAAAACATATGCATACAAAATTATAAAAATATTACTAATTCAAATGAACTTAAATTTATTTTACATCTTGAAACACTATAAATAATACTACAAACTCAACAAACAAAAATTTGCAACTCCAATGTTGAGCCACAAAATGAATCCACCAATTTGAAAAACTTCTTAATATTCAGGAATTAATTATAATATAAAATATACACATTATTTGGTCATAATCCAACATCTTAATAAGTCTAACTGAATGTTAACTTTCAAATATTTTACATAAATCAATATCTTATCTATGCATTCAAATAATCTCTTCATCACCTAATCAATATAAGATAATTTATCTCCATACCACAATTTATGATTAAGATAATAATATATCACATGTAAAGGTCGATAAGGTTGTAGAATTCATCTTACATCAATTTTTCTCTAAATTGGATCATATTTTCTAAGTCCAAACAATTCAATATAATTTTCTCCTAGTTGAATCTAACAACTCATACATATCACTCATGGTTATCATTTTCTTTGAATCAACCTCTCTCAAAAAACTAACTAATAGAACAATAATTTTTATGCAATAAAACTTGTCCATGAATTTAAATTAAAAAAATATTATACTTCGAGCTGTCATATCTTCTACATTTTTTAGTTCATTTGCTTTGATATTATTTTTCTAAGAATATTACTATGAAAGCTTATTTTTTCTTATAAAGATTTTTAAGAATAAGAAATAAAGTATCAAACTATATAATTACGATGTTGGACGAAAAAAATTCATAAATTTTTATAAATATTCTCATCAAACTAAGAACACTATATGCTCATGTATAAGCTTTATTACTTGCCTAGCTAGAGAGAGTGTAGTAGCATCAAATCAATAAAATGAACATCACAAAGAATTCATCATAGTCTTCTTTTTTCCATGTGCTTCATTCTAACATCTACATAATTAAAGATAATATCAATGATAATTCACACAAAATTCTCCACTTTAATTTCTCCAATCAACATTAATCACATTTTTTTTATTGTATCTAAAACATCAATATTCACAAAAATTGATAAGATACATACTCTTGTCATCTATCCATCCATTTAATATAAATGAATATTCATATTATTTTTAATCTTTTTTGAACTTTCACGATGCTGCTTAGGTCATTCACTTCTTCCACGATGAGTCTTAATTCGTGCATTGATTAATACTTAAACATAAGCCCAAAACCTACAACATCCATAATAAAAATCCAATAAGAATCATTCACTATATCGATTGAAATACTTTTGAATACATAAATTTATTAATTTTTTAATATATTTCCTTCATTTTTTTCTTGTTTTCACTTTTAAATCAAAATACTTTATTTAGATTATGAAATGATACATTTATCCAAGGATCTCCTAGGAATAAGTTCAACACTTATGCTTCTACGTACATCCACTAGAGCTCCATAATGTCTCAATTGTTTTAGATAATACACTCACATTGATTGAAGTTGGACTCTTTATCAATTTCCTAATATATTTCATATTTTTTTTTATTTTTTGATCCTTAAAATTAATCAATATTTCTTTGCATTTCAATACAACAACCAACATCTTTATTAACTTTCTTACATTGTTTCATATTATAGTTTCATATTAACAAACATCTTTATTTATAAAATTTACATTTTAAATATTGTTAGAAACTTTAAAAAATACGCACACAAAATATTTTCTTAAATTTTTTGAATTAAAAGAATTCATTCTACAAAAAAATATATTAATATTATTATTTTAATTTTTTTAATAATATTTATAATTTATATGCAAAATGTGTGTGTGTGTGTGTGTGTGTGTGTGTATTAACAAAAAATTATTTAAAAAAAAGAACACATACATTAAAAAATAATTTTTTACATTGTCATTTTTTATGACTATTTTAAAAATAATATCACATTATCATTTTATACTAAAATTTAAAAAATGTATAAAATAATAAATTATCATTTCATTGAATGTTATAATAAAATACATGTTGCATTAAAATCTATAAATATATTTACCGAATTTATATGTTACAATATTATATGATATTTGGGGGATAAGGTTAACAAATATTACTTAAGTATAACCTACACGTGACAATTCTGGTCAGACCAAAACTCAACAAAAAACCAGGAAAAGTGAGCTGCAATATCCCACCCCTGATGCAGCAAACCCATCTCAACCCTGATGCAGCTTTGCTGTTGCCACACCACAACCCTAGCAGTTGTAGTAGCTAGTAGGGATATACGCACAACTTATAACTGAGAATGGCTGATGTAGCCCACTTATAATTTTCACCATGCAGACAAACTCAATGTAGGAGCTATCCGGGCCAATTAATCAATCTCTCTTTAATTCTTTCTATTCGGGTGATCACGAAGTTATTGAGCTACTGATGAGTTTCCAAATATCCAACTAAAAAAATAAGTGTAAAAGTCACCAATACCAAACAAATAAAATCAATGTTATATTATTTTATTTAACAACAAAAATAATAATCACAACATCATCAACAAGAAACATAGAATAGCTTACAATATTTTTCTCTAGCTAATAACAAGGCCTTCTGGAACTTCAAAGAATGTTCTCTAATTTCTGATGCTTAATCTAAAGATTGCTCAAATAACCTTATTATTACCAAGAGCTTATCTATAGATTGTTGGAAGGGAGATGCCATCAAACCAACCTTATGAAAATACATATACCAGTTCATCAGAATATTGTCCAATTCAATTACTTCAGAATGCAAAATCTCACACAGAAAGTTGAACTCCAAAGCCTCTACAATTGAATCATTCAAAATATGTTTCTTCTCTATTTTATAGGCCTCAAGTTCATTTTCTATCTGTGTCATATGCAAAATGAGAATGTGCAAATTACCCAGCTTCTCAGAGACGCATTCTAAATATAATCCAACTCTGGTCAAAATCTCACCCACAGTTCCACACCCTGAACAAGTTTCCCAACCAGAAGAACAACTCAAATCCAAACCAGTTTTACATGATCTTGCCTCCATAACACCCACCATGACTTCGAAAATCATGCACATTTTTTGAACTTTATCATTATTCATATTATAGCTCCTTGAAACAAAATACCAAATAGCCAAAGTCAAAAAGAAACTAAAAAATACATTATCAACAGAAAAATAAAAATAAGCATGAGAAAATGAGCATTGTTCAATAGCAGCAATTGCAATCCATTTCCATGACTTCAACATCATCCATGACACATTTTAATTGATGACAAAATCCCAAAACTAAAATTAATTATTCACTGATAAATTTTACTAATCAACCATTGAATTTTTCCCAAGATAATGAATTATGATTCACAGCTCAATTAAGGAACGATTATTTACAATCATAAATTTGAAAATTAGATGGTTGACTACTACATGATTAATGAAACTAGTAATTGTCAATCCCAGATATGAATCCAACTACCAAATGGTAAGCCATTGCATGATTTAACAAATATGTTATTAGTTAAGGTACAACTTTTTTTTTATTTTACTCATGTTTCAATTCATACTTAGATTATTAAAGAAGGATATCTTCATAATAAAAATACTGCTGCTCTCAAAGAGATGAAAAATGGAATGGGCAGTCAATGAGTCCCACAAGACAGCCTGCAAAAGCAACCAAAAAGGGCTTAGTACGGTCTAATTCATGCCTGGCAGGGGCATAGGCTGGGACGGTGGCATGACACGGGCCATGCTGCTCATGTGGTTTTGCCCACGTGCCAAATCTGTATCCAGCACTACACGACTGACAACCCAACTTTATAACTATTCAACAATTTTCAAGTTACAATGTAAATATCTTTTAACATTATCTAATTTAATTTATATTTTATAATTACATAAATATTAAAAACAAAAAAAAATTAATTTTTTTTAAATCAGCCCGTACAAGCATGACCCGACACGATAAAATAACTAGCCGTGCCGACAGGCCGTACCAGGCCTAGCCTGAATAACCATGCCAGGCCAGGCACGGACGGTACAGTAACTATGTTGTGTCTGGCCCAGCACGGAAGCACGATCAAGCTATCTAAAACCGTGTCGGGCCGGCCCGACACGGCCTATTTAACACCTCTAGGCCATGCACGACACGTTTATTGTATTGTGTCGTGCATGGCCCGGCAACACGATTGAGAAGCATAAAATCATATCGGGCCGGCCGGCCGGCACAGCACGTTTGATACCTCTATTTCAACACAGAAAATATGTCATCTCAAAATTCAAAAATAAAAAAAATTATAAATTTTAATACAAAATTAAAAAATTAATTAATTATTTAACTAAATTAATAAAACAAAAAAATATAAATTAGTATCACAAATCACAACTAACGATTAATAACTAAAAATACATACAAATTACAAAATAAGAATGCAAGATTAAATCTTTAAAAGATAAAAATAATAAATCAATTCAAAAATAAACAAAAACTCATAAATATTAAAGTTAAATATTAATCTCGTAAGTAACTGTCTGAATAAATAAAAAACATAATTAAAAAAACAAAAAAACTCAACTTCAAAGTAGAGGTGTCAACCGGGAAAGGCTGGGTTGGCCCGATCCGACACGAGGCATGACACGATTCAGTCGTGCCTAGGCCGGCCCGGCATGGTAATTTCCCGTGACCGGGCTCATTCAGTGCCCGACCACAACACGATCGTGTCGTGCCGTGTCGAAGCCAACCAGGCCTCGTTCCTTGCATGTCCCGGCACGGAAGCGTGGCCCATTAGCAAGGTACATTGGCACAATCCGAGAAACCAAATTTTTTAAAAATTAAGGTTACGAGAGCGCCGAAACCATCATTTTTTTTAAATTATGATTTCAGACGGACCGAAATCCTTATTTTTTTAAAATTAGGGTTTCGAGCGTGCCAAAACCATAATTTTTTTTAAATTAGAGGTTTGTCCCAACCAGGACGACCCCGGCGGATTCGTGCCGCGGGCACATGCCGAGCTGACCTCCACAGAACCGTGTCGTGCCTGGCTCGACACGAAAGCATGGTCGGGCCGGCCCGACACGTCCCGTTTGACACCTCTACCTCAAAGCCAAATCACAAATGACAAAAATAAATTAAACAAGAAAATCAAAAAATATTAAATCTCGATAGCATATGATTGTATCAATGTTACCAGCAGTAAGCCATATGTAGTACAGTAGGCTCAATTTCTATCGTCAATCATCATCAAAATATCATGAATCATCATCAACAACCAACAATTTTGATTTTGTTGTAGTTGCAGCACAATCTTGGATGTTAAAGCTTGAATCCTCTCAATCTTTCATGTATGTTAATGTCTCAATAATATTGACCGTAATCTAAATTTCATATCTAAAATCACATTCACTATAATAAATAAACTAAGCTCCGATACTATGCTAAATACCAGAAAAGTCAGTAAATCTCATATCATATTAAACAACAATGTATAGGTGGACTCAAATAATTTTCACTGCTATAAAATATCAAGATTCGTATTATCAATATGTGATAGGATTAAGTAATAATTGATAAGTACCGAGATAGTCAACTCCTATTCGACGGTCCACACCATTATTTCCCCCTCGCTAATTGAATAAAAAAGTCATTATCTCAGAATATGATATTCATGTTCGTACTCGAAACATCACTACTACTACCACCATACCTAGTATTATATTATATAAATAACTCAATCACCTTCTCGTGAATGAATCTGTTAGGATGGTCTTCCTAGTTCATGCATGAGGATATATATGTCAAACTATTCTTTACCATTCAACCTTAACCCTAGGATTCATGCAAGCAGCCATATAATAAAGAAATAGAATAGTAAATCAGTATGTTAAGTACTTGATTTTCATCTCTACAACCATATCGCTAAGTGTCATGTCATCTCTAAATATTATAAATATGCTACTAATATTACATAAGTACCTGAGTGCAATGCAAGTGATAAGAATATAAACTGATGAACACATGCTCATCGTGTCAAAATCTTTAGGAATTTCATAAATAAAATTCATAAAGTCTAATCAGTATCGTCAATAATAAGTTCGTCACTCTTACTTTTGAGTAATTGGATATCACGTATTCGTATCCAACACATGACTCCTGGATCATATATGTATACTTCCAATGGTGTTTCACATCCGATTGAAATTTTTTCTTCTTTATACCCGCAGACAAACAGACTATCATACTCTTTTTATCTAAGAGGCATATGACAATTTTAATAAATTACATATATTTTCTAAAGTAAAAAAAATAATATTCATCCTCACTTGTACAATGAGGTTAATGATGTGACATAAGTATCTGACATAAAAAATCTCTCATGATGACTCATCTCTAATAGTCCTAACAAACAATATAATTGCTATTTCATTGTAAGAAGTATTATTGAATGTGATACTATATATTTTATTTTGAATATTATATTTAGATGTGTCAAACAGGTCGGGCCAGACTCGCCCGACACTTGCACGACACGAGCACGGCACGGTTCAGCCATGTTCGTGCCCCAGCCCGTTGTGCCGGCACAGCACACGCTACCACGCACCAAACGTGGTCAATACGAGTCAATGCTCGACAGACGAGGCTCACCAAGCCCCGAAAAAGAAAAAAAGTGCGACAGCACAGCAGCACGCCACCAAAACCCTAATTTTTATAAAAAATTAGGGTTTTTCTTGACCCGAACAAGATCGAACCAAGCAATTTTCGAGCTTAGGGTCCATGCTAGGCGGCACGGTACAGTTAACAGTGCCTGCCCGGAACGGCATGGTGCCCAGTAGGGTGGCCTATACAGGGGTCAGGCCATACCATGTCAGCTCGTTTGACACTTCTAATTATATTCTTTAAAGATTATCATCATACACTCATAGATAGTTGGGACATCATGAAAATGAAGAATTTCTAAGAATCCTAATATTTTTTTTATTTAATATCCATTTTAAATCTATATAGTGGGCGACAATGCATACATAAAATGCATCATCATGACTAGTTCAGATATCGAACTTCACGAACAACATTCCACTATATTCCATAAATTCATTAATTATTTCTTTTTTTAAGTTATAATATTTTAGTATGTCATTCCTAGATGTTGACCTGGGGATCCTACGATATGTAGATTGAAAATAAGTCTGCATGATACTAACTATCCTTAGATCCTTCAAAAATCTAATCAAAAAATTCATTGTGATGATCAGTTTTCTCTCTCTAACTCATTACAATATATGAAAAGGATAAATATTGAGGTAGTACTGGATACAGCCTCAAAGAACCCACCGATAAGTTGGATTAGTCTAGAATCTAATGCATCATATTTTTTAGTATATTTTCGGTATATCTCTTAAGATACTGAGTCACACATGAATTATTACAGGTTAATATATTTTTATAATATTTACATTATGTCAATTATACATCAGTACTCCTATTTTTATATTATATTATATTAGAGTGAGTCTAAATTATTAATATTTTTTTAATTTTTTATTTTTTAGATGTTTGGATCGAGACAATCAGAGAAATCAAAATTTTGATGGACTCGAACATTTTCGTAGGATTTCATTATTTATATTATAATTTTATATATTTACATTTAAATTAATTTCGTATTCATAATTAAAATTATTATGTATCATTTAAATTTTTATTACTATATTTATTATATAGTATTTTTTTTGTTTATAATTAATAAACTCAAAATTAATTTTAATTTGTATATTTATAAGTATATTTTTTTTATTAGTATATTTATTATATATTAATTAATATTAATTAAAATTAAAATTTAAACTAAAATAAAAAAATAATAAACTAAACTAAACAAAATTAATAAAGTAATACTAGTAATGCATATAATCAAATTTGTTTTATAATATTCACACAGCAAACAACAGTCCATAATCTGTACCTGAGTCCCAAAGGTAAAATTAAAAACCCAAAATGAGAGACCGAGAGAGAGAGAGAGAGAAGATAAATATTATGAATGAGGGTTGAGGGAAAGTTATATATTGATTTAAAAAATATAACTTTTTTTATATCATTTTTTGCCAATTTTTTTGAATTTTTTTTGTCAATTGAAAGGGCAAAATCACGACAGGCATCGGATTATGCCTCCAGCTGTTGGGGCCGCCGAATCCAACGGCTAAAAATAAAAACCAAAATTTTTTTATTTTTCTATTTTTTTATAATGTTTGGTCGGTCCGACTGTTGAACCAACCCAATAGTCTCATATTCTAGAAGCTTCGGCTTCTGGAATAAGTAGGTCAACCGTTGGCATCAAATCGAGCCGTCAGGCTCAGCCTCAAGGCGTAAGTCTCAATGCTTGAGACTCTGGGTCATGTTTTGGGTCCGATCGGTCAGACTTCAGATTTCGGACTTCAAAGTCCGAAAATTAGGCCGAGATCCAAGTCCATCCATCAGATATCCAGATTCAAGTTCAGGGAGCGGGGCTTGGTTCGAGCCGTGCCGAGGAACCATGTATTCGGACCAAGGTAACGGATTGTGCATGGCCCAACATGAGGCATGAGTTACCTCAGCACGACAAGGCACAAACCATGCCTTGAGCAATCCCAACATGGTGCTGGACCGTGTCGTGTCGGGCTAGGCACAATTAAATCAGGTTGTGCATCGAGCCAGTCCCAAGTTACGCAGCCTGTTTGAAACCTCTAGCCTTTGCCTTATGTGTAACACGGTGTGCATATATATATATACATATATATGTATGTATGTATGTATGTTTTGATTAAAAAAAACAAATTTTATCCTAACTAGTTAGATACGCATGTATGAATTATGTTTTTTCAATCATCTATATTGAAAATCACGTACAATCTCAACTCTTTAATTAGTAAATCATTGTTTATAATTTCTATTCAATTCCTCAAGAGCCTACCTCTAGGTCATTTTTCTCCCTCCACTCGAATAATCTTATATTTTCAAACAAACGCACTAGGAAATTTGCATTAGATATAACCAAACTATAATAACTGATTCTCACTTATTTTATCATCTATAAAAATAATTTTAATCTTTTTCTAATAATTTTATTATTATTAGTCTTATCACATATTCAACAAATCATTATGTATGCTACTCTCATCCTTTGAATATGTTACTTCTTGAACGCTCAGCATTCACTTCCAAACAATATTATTGATATTGTAATCATTCTATAAAATTTTCCTTTAAATTATTTAATACTTGTCTATAATAAAGAACATCTAATAGAATTATTCATTTGTTCTATTTAACCTTAAAACTATGTAGTTTTCCATAACATCAATTTCTTCATTTTTACTTAATATAAAGACTATGTACTTGAAATTACTGACAGTTGATACTACTTGATTTTTGATCTTAAAGTCTACTAACATAGACTATAAAATTATGAAATAAGATAGAGTAGTAATTTATATATAATTATCTCAATAACTAATATTTATTCCTATTCAATACATCTTCATCAATCTTTTTGTCAATCTCCTCATCTTTACATAATATAACATAATGTCACAAGCTCAATCCCAATATTAATCGGTGTAAGAATACAACTGATTATCATCACGTAAGTATCTGATAATATCACTAGTTGTTGACTCAACATCCTCAAAATCTCACGAGTCATCATCTATCAGCAACTCATCCACTTTTGTTCCAGCATGATATTGGATGCACAACCTCGAATCCTCTCAATCTTGCATGCATGTTAGTGTCTCAATGTTATCTGGATTTGGCCACAATCTTGGTCTATTAACCAAAATTATATTTACTGCAACATAAATAATGGACTCTAATGATATTCTAGGGTGTCAAACAGGTCGGGCAGTCCATCTAATGCCTGGCCCGACCCAGCACGGCACACTCCAGAGCCATGTCTCAGGCCAAGCCAGGCTGGGCCACCCCATGGCACAGTTCATGCCATGCGGGGCCGGTATGAGTCGTGTTATGCCAGGTCCGAGTGATTGCACACCCCATCAGAAGTCAATATTTTTTAAAAAAATAATCAACCACGAGACCAATTGTAATGTAATTGCCTAGCTATAAGCCGAGCACCCATCGGCCATGCACTCGAGGTGGTGACATCATTGGCCATTCGGCACGATCGAGCACGACAATTAGGCACAGTCGACCATTGCCTTTTGGCATGGTTGGGCAAGGCCATGCCATCATTCCCAATTCAACATGGTCATGCATGCCCATGCATGCCCATGCATTTGACCATGCCCATGCATGCCTATGCATTTGACCATGCCCATGCATGCCCATGCATTTGACTATGCCCATGCATGCCCATGCATTTGACCATGCCCACCATGCAATGTTGGGCTGATGGACCGCACACACCATATCATGCCTGGCATGACACTAAATTTTAACCATGTAAAACAAGACATGGCACGACCCAATAGCATAGCTATGCATTGAAAAAAAATGGGTCATGCAAGCATGGCATGACCTATTTGAAACCTTTATGCTACGTTCAACACACGAGGAGTCGATATATCTTGTGGCGTCTTAGACATTACAAAATAGGTGAACTCATGATTTTTACTATTATAAAATAATAAGATTTTTATTATCGTTATGTGATATGATTGAGCAATAATCGATATCTAAGTATTAAAACAGCTCGCTCCTATTCGCCGCTCCACCTCATCATTTTTCCCTCGCTAACTCAATTAAAAAATCATAATCTCCGAATATAATGTTCATATTCATACTTAGAGCATAACTACCACTACTACTATATCTAATGTCGTATTATGTAAATAACTCAATTAAATTTCTATGAATTAACTCATCAATTTGGTATTTCTAATTCATACACGTAGATATATATGTCAAAACATTCTTTATCCCTTTTATCTTAACCATAAAATCTATGTAGGCAGCCTGATAATAAAGAGATGAAATTGTAGATCATTACTATAAACAATTAATTTCCAACTCAACAGTTATGTCACTAAATACCAAGTCATCTTTAAGCTTCCTAAACATGTAACTAATGTTACATATACACCTACATGCAATACAGAAGTTATGAGTATAAACAGACGAATACATATTTATCGTGGTGTCATAAAAAATAATCAAAATTTTTATAAATAAAATTTTTATATCCTAGTCTATGTCGTCAATAATAAGTTTGTTATAATTACTATTGACGTAGTCGAATATCATGTGTTCGTATCTATTATATGACTCCAACATCAAATAAGTGTAATTCCAACGATGTCTCGTATTCGTTTGGAATTTCTTCTTTAGACTCACAGACAAACAGATACTATCAAATTCCTATTGTCTACTAAGCATCCAATGATCTTTTAATGAGTTATGTATTTTTTCTAAAGTAGGGAGAAATAATCTTCATCCCAACTTGTACTATCAGATTAATAATACGACACGCATATAACATAAAAAATCTTTCCTAATGATCTGTCTCTAATGGTCCAAACAAATATGTTAATTACCACTCTATTATTAGATGTGTTATCAAATATAATACTACATATTTTATTTTAAATATTACAATCTCTAAAGATTATCATCAAAGACTCATATACGACAGGGTTATCATGAGGATGAAGAATCTCTAAAATTATAAGATCTTTTTATTAAATATTCATTTAAAATCTACATAGTTGACAATGAGACATACAAAAGATGTATCATCATGACTAGTCCAAATATCGAACGTCATGGACATCACGTCATCATATTGCTTAAATTTATTAATTATTATTTATTATTTTAACTTATAATATTTTAACATGTCATTCCTACATGTGACGAGTTAATTAAAAAACAGCCGCATGTAATAGGCAACACGAGGTAAGTTCCGATTTGAGGTGGGCGTGATTTGATACCCAATTTGAGGTCAGGAGCACAATACCCGTGCCGCTAGACTGTCTAGCTGGCTAGACACCCAGAACATACCTGGCCTAGTACAAACTCAGGTCCAAGCATGATTCTAGATCGTATCGTGTCAAGCTAGGTACGGCTCAATCTGGTTACGCCTAGGGCCATAACTAGGCCTCCCGGCCCACTTGCCACCATTATATTAGGCTTGGCATGATACTTATCACGAGTCATGTCATGTCAGCACAGTTCAAAAAAGGAGCAACCCGACACTGCCCATTCCATTGGCACGACTTTTGGGCGAATCGGGTTGAGTCATGCCAAGCCGAGCCAAACCTTGCTAGGCTAACTCAAATCAAACAAGGCTAGTATGGGTTCAAACCAATCTAGTATGGGTTCAAGCGGAGCCTTCCTAGGTCAGGGCTAGGCATTTCTGGGTCTGGGTCAGGCTCCATGGGACAAAGCTGAGTTTGCCTAAGTCAAGGCTGGGCTTGCCCGAGTCAAGACCGAGCTTGCATGGGTTAGGACTAGGCTAGCTAATTTTGGCCATCCGAACCAAAACTAGTCTGCATGGGTCATCATGTTAGTTCGTGTCATGTCAAGCCTCTCATGCCAAAGATTAGCTTGGCATGGCCCAGGCCGTGCTACGGCCTGGCCCATGGCACTTCTAGGCATGGTTATGAATCATGCCATCCTGCAAGCCATACCCAGGCAACCAACCCAATTGACACATCTAGCTCACAACAACTAACTATTATATTTTTTTGTAATATTATAATAAATTTTGTATTATTCATAAATTGTATTCTACATTTCTTGAGATTGATTCATACAATAACATATATATTTCATAGTATTTTTGAATCATATGACTTTAACCTTATGATACATACAACAATAAAATAATAAAGAGATAAAATAGTTATCTTATATTTTAAATATTTTTCTATCTCAATAGTTATATCACAAAAATATGAATATTTTTGATATTGTTATTAACATACTATTCATGTTATATATGTATCAAAGTGTGAAGTAAAATGTCAAAGTATATACAGACATATACAAATTCATCATGAAATTAGATACAATACGTTGGATTCTAATAATTTTCATAACAAAAACATAAATCCAATATTAAGTATATTAAATTCTATCATTATTTTATCACTGACACATAAATCTAATATTAAATATATTAAATTTTAATGATATTTCATATCAAGTGAAATTTTTTTCCTTTTTTTAGTCTCACTAACTTACAACATCATTATCATCAACTAAAATTTATCCCAACTACTTAGAGTTAATAGTATGGATTATACTTTTTCAATCAATAATATTAAAAATAATATATATTCTCAGCTATTTAGTTATTGAATCTTTATTTATAATTTCTAATTAATTCCTCATAAAAATTTTATCATATAATTTAGTTGAATTTTTAATTCCTCGTATAATTTCATATCAATCAACCAAATTTTATCATCAACCAAACTTTAATTTCTTTTTCTCCTTCCACTTGAATAATTTCACATTTCATACCTTGTGCAGTAGGAGGTATGCATTGAACTTTGAATGTGACCAAACTAACTAAGGCAATTCTTTCTTATATTATCATCTATATAAATTATTTTAAGTTTTTTCTAATAATTTCATTTCTAATTTTATTATTTCTAATCTTACAATGCATGTATTGTATCATCCTCATTTATGTTACCATCATCCTTTGGATATGTTACTTCTTGGTTGTCCAGCATTCACTTCCATAAAACATAGCTAGTCTTATAGTCATTTTATTAAATTTTTCTTTTAATTTATTTGATATTCATATATCACAAAGAACCTCTAATATAGTTCTTTATTTCTTCCATCTAACCTTAATTATATTAACAACATTCTCATCAATCTCTTCATATTTACTTAGTATAAAGTTTAAATACTTGGAATTACTAATATGTGATCTTACTACCATTAACTACAAAATTATGATAATTATTAGGCATCCTAAAATAGTTTAAACAATTTCAAATTAATTATAATGAGTAAAAAATTATTTTTAAGTTATCTTATATTATTAAGTTTATTATGTGATACATACATTTATATTAGAAAATCTTAGTTAGGAGACCCTCTCTATTAGTTTTTATGAATAAATTATTATGATACTACTATTTGTTAGATTATCAAATATTATATTATATATTTTATTTTACATTTCATATTCCATAAAGATTCTCGTCAAACTGCATATATGACAAAATCATAATGATGCAGCATCTCATGAAGTCTTAATATTTTTCTATTTAGTTTTTTGATGAAATCAATATAATAGACAATAATGCATAAGAAAAAAATATCATAATAATTAGTCGATATATTAAACTTTATAAATATCACTCTACTATATTTTCTAAGATCTAAAATTATTAATTATGTATCAAATTTATAATTTTTTAAAATATCAATTCTATATGTCAACCTAGAGAAGCTACAATATGCAAGTTGAATGTAATTTTATATACAATAAACAACTCTAGAATTTTCCACAAATTTAAGTTGAATACTTACACTAACAAACATCCTAGCAATCATTTATCTTACAAACTTATAGTTTTAAATAAATATAATCATTACGAATAAAAATACATTCAAATTCAATGACTCTACAACTAAGTTAAGTTTGTCTAAGATCTATTATAATATATTTTTATTGTATTATTCAGTGTCTTATTAGGTATTCAATCTCACCACAAATACTTCACATCCTTCATGTACAATAATTGTTGTCACTCGTCATCTTACTCATGGTTTCTTAGTACTAGACTTGGGAGCAACTAGAGATGGCATAGATATTTTTTTTATCTTGGATTGAAACACTCGACATGTGAGCTACTCCAACCCTAGCCATATAAGATGGCTTATTTTAATTCTTTCCTAAAATAATGAACTATTTTTTCATTTTGTTTTTAACATTGTATCAAAGAAAGATTTTTCTCGGATAATTATTTCTCGACAAAATTAGACTCCATATGTACCATAAGAAAATCCCTAGCAGTACTAACCACCTTGACCTGACTAGACATAGTCAATGGTAGTGATGCGCATAGCAGCAATACATGTAAGAATTTCTCTAACTTTTTGAAAAATACAGTTCTCTATGTCAGTACATGAAAAATACAACAATACAAGACAAAATAAATTTTCAGAAGGTTGCAAGTGTATTAATTAGTTGTTAGTGTATGGATTGAATGATCAAGATGAAACTACTCACTATATAATTAGCACATAGTTGTCACAATATTGATGAATTTGACTATACTAAGAGATTGGATAATTAGATTCTCAATATTTTTTCCTTGTATTTATTGAAAGAATGATATATTATCCTACAGACATAAATCCTTATAAATCAAAGCTCTATTGTAATACACAAATCTAATAGAATTAGAATGGTCAGTCAGAAGAATACAGTCGCCCTTTCGCATGATGTCGGTGAGAGCCAAAAATTACACTTCTAAAGAGAAAAAAAATCAAATGTGAAGAATTTTTTTTTGTGGGAGATCAAAAAATATGTTAGACTTTACATTCTGAATTACAAGAGATGTTTTGGAGTTCAGAAGCTTTACATCAAATTATCAAAACTGATAAAGCTAAATCTTCCACAAATAGATCAACCGGTCTCATTATACTTGCTCAAAATGAGCATCCCAAAATTTTTTTTCCAAGTGTGCTCCCAACTGTAGTGGAGGTGCTTCGACTAGTACTTTAATTATTCTTTCTTCACTTTGACTCGCTATGAACTTAGATCATAAACTCATGAGCTAACACTCATGCTACAATTAATTAATTTCTATTTTCCTCTTTTATCGACTCGGGAGTCAATATCAATGTATAACTCAAAGAGCATGTCAACATCAATATTCGATTTATTCTTTTAAAATGAGTCCCTTCTATTAAAATTTATTTTTAATTAGTTATTTTACTAAACAACAAAAATATAATATTATTTTTTTCTCATTTTGATGTTTATTTGTAGGAACGACAAACCATGAAGATAACCTTAAGGATTTGGCAAAATAGACTATACAAATTTTTTTTACTCTAAAAAATCCATGTATATGTTTTTTTTTACTCTCAAAATTCAATATTGAGCTCAGTGAGGAAATCTTCCAAAAGTCTAGATGCCTTGATTATCCATGAGTCCATTATAATTTTATCTAATGATGAGTCAAAAACTAAGAGACTTTGTCATCTAGGATATAGCGTCTATACTAAAAGAAATTGACATATGCAGTCTATCAAGAGTGGATGAGTCTCTTGAAAATTTAGATGATTCTATAGCAAACTCTTCCATAGAAATACATTTTCAATTTTACATGTGTCAAAGCATAAACCCACATTTCAAAGAAGAGAATCATAAAACCCCATAACAAATAGATAGATTACTATCTAAAATAAAAATGTAAATGTACAATGAATATATAACCTAACATTGGATTGAGGCAGTCCACATATTGAGTGCTCATATTCATACATAAAAAGGTAAAAAAAAAAATAACAAACTAAAAAAAACCACATAAACCATAATATTGTCAAGCTTATGTCTAAATATCAAAAATATTTTGGAGTGAAAAAAATAAGTTTAATCATCTTAAAAATCTTTGCAAAAATATCGATAGGTTAATTTATTAAATGAATGTAGATTATAATTATATTAATAGCGACATCATTAATTTTTTTATATGAAAAAATAATTCATCTTTATATATTATGTCAACTCATTAAATATTGAATTAGGAGACTATCTTTTGTTGCATTTCATAAGTCCTCCTTAGTACAAGCTCATGTTGAGCCAAAAACTATGAGACTTGATCACTCGTCACCAATAGTTAATACTAGGTAAAGTGGACATATCCAGCACACTCAAAATAGAGATGAGCTTACAAAGGAGTCGCATAATTTTGTAACTGATTTTTCTAATCTCGACATTCCAATCACTCTTAAAAAGAGAAAAATGAGATAAATGTCATACCATAATCTTTGAAAGATTTATTATTGATTGAAGATAAGTATTCATTGTGAACACACATTCACAAGAGAATATAGAGTATAATAAAGTAAGACTTGTAGTGAGAAGAGAAACACTCTTTTGTTTAACATGTATTGCCAAAATATTTTCTCCCGAAAGACAAAAATGACTTTAGTACTAATAAGCATAAATAATACATTTTTTCATTAAAACCTTGAAAAGAATATATATATATATATATATATATATATATGAAAGTCACATGAATTATGAGTAACAAACTCAAATACTATTTATAGATTTTAGAAGATGTAATAGCATAAAATAAATATCAAAAGTTTGATTTGTGAATTTTTTAAGTAATTACCACATTTACGTTACACAAATATTTTAGACTTTTCTATGTTTCCAAATGAGTCCTAATGGCAATATAATTTTGTAAAGTATCTACATCGATAACATTTTAATTATGAGACAAAGAATTCAAGATCAATCAACTCAAAGAATATCTTAAAATAATTTTTAACGAATGACTTTGAGACACTCAATATTTTCTTAGTTGATCTTTTGAGTTGTTATCAACCAGATATTCCTATTGATCATAGGAACTACCTTCACTTCTGACATAGCTCTTTTAATTGATTTTAATACATACATGAGAATCATAAAAAATATTAATTATCTTACTATGATCAGATGATATATAGCACATACAAACAGTAAAATTAATCATTTCTTAGATTTAACTCAGCAAATTCACATTGACATGGCTCTTCGCATATTGATACATATGAAAATTTTGAGATATATTTCAAGGTTCATAAGCACTTATAGTTGGTGAGATATTTAAATTCAAATTAGATACCATTATATATAAAAAAGTGATTTATAACATGATTTTAGATCTTATTTGGAATCAATCTTATCTCCCAAAAAAAAATAAAAAAAAAATACAATTATTCAAGATATAATGTAGAGACAAAATTCAGAGTGACAATAATAATTATTTTAAAAAATTATGGATGAGCCACTTACTTGAGAAGAAAGAGAATCAACTTTCTTCTCCATTTATTTTTTATTGTGATAGTCAAATAACGAGATATCAAATTCAACATTTCACACACAATCTAGTTCAAGAAGTTCATCGCAAGTCAAAACTTAACAATAAAGGTAAGGTTTGAGCAACTATGCACAAACTATTTGGGATCTGAAGTTATTCCCTTGATGAGCTAATTATTGGATAAAACCAATTCAACATAAAATTATTATGTCATATGAAAACAGACCCTCATGCCTCAAATGATTTATTGGAGTGTCCACGGACTATCATTCATTGAAACTCTTATCCGGTGACGTGCACTAGTCATTGTCGTGCTCCTTCCCATTGATTTTGGACACGTGGATGTGCAACAAAAGACCAGGCACTAGTTGCACCCACTTTTTCCATTGTTCACCTCTGCACATGTGCACTAGTTGACATCGTGCACCTCTCCCCTATATGATAAAAATGTTCGAATATATTTTTAGAAAGATACAAACATATGATTTTAATCATCACTTACATGATGATTAAATATCTTTATTTATTATTTTTTTATCGTCTTTTCAAATCTAATATTTTACATAAAATTATTAAATTTATCTCAAGATTTTTGTAAATACTTGATTTATTCAAAATTTTTCTCTTAGAAAATGATAAGATGACACTCAAGACAATAAAACATATTTTTATTGATTACTTAAACTCAAAAAAATATATAAATATTATTCATGTGAAAAGAGTGTATTATAAGTGATAATATTATCTTTTTTGAACATGATACATTTTTAATGAGTTTAGATCATATAGTGACTCCCCTCTGGAGCATGATACAAAAGTAACATTTGATCTCTTATTTTTTTCATACTCCTTTGGAGTCCCATTCAACCTCGAACCAAGGAGTGTCACCCCTTAGTTATTTTTAAATTGTTGAATTACAATATAATAACTCCCATATGAAGCCACCATTATATTTGTTGGAGAGTCACCCCAGCAAATAGCCAAATATAGAATAAATTGATTCTAGAGAGACTGAAAATTACGTGAAAAAGAAATTCTCATTATAATCCATATGAGATAGTACCCCGAGCTTATTCCAATTTCAAATCTAAATGAGTTAGAAGTTAGGAAATTTGATCATGTCGGACTAATAATTCATTCTAGTATAAGAGAACATGCACAACTTATTCAGGATGAATAAAAATCTTCTCAAATCATAAGATCATGTTGCTCACTCTTTTGATCTTGATTTTTATATTTTCTCCTTAAGAAATAAATAATTTGTATTTAGCATCTTATTTTATAGGTTTTATCATACTCATGTCTTTCACTTGATAATATTAAGATATATATTTTATCTCATTCATGATAACATCAAATCATGCTAAAAGAGATAACATTTATTCTAATAAAACATGCAAATTGATACCTTACATTTAAGAATATATATTATTAATTGTAATTGGGTGTCTATTGTGAAGGTTGATCATAATGAAAAGATAAATCACTTAAAAATTAAATTTTACAAGAAAATTTAATATAATATTTAAAATTGAATATCATGATGTTTTTCTCCGATATTCAATATTACCTCAGTTCAAATACTCATATCAATTGTTGTCTCTCAAATAAATAATATATTAGTTAGACATCATAAATATATTTTTTCATGATAATTATAAGAATATGTATATGGAATAGTCATCTAATTTTCAAACATTGACAGAGCATTCAAATCTAGTTTGTATATTATAAAAATATTATATAACATAAAACAATTACCAAAATTTGGTTATGAAATTTTCATCCATAATTATTCATTTCAATTATACGAATATGTTACTGATTATTTTTTTTCAAAATTGTTAAAATGATAATTTAATTTTATAGTTTGTATATGCGGACATCTTTATATGAGATTATAAATTGAAAATCACAAAATACAAATACCTTGGAAATATATTATATTAACACAAGTAAGATATACTATGAATATTATTTCTTTGACAGGTTAAGCTTTTATGTTGTAACCTAGTATATATGCCTATTGAGTCTAATAATGATATTTTGATTGATGTGGACACTCTAGTTGACTTAATTATATGAATAAAAATTATTTAAAAAAGTAATTATCTAATTATTATCGGACCAGATATAATACATACAATCAATATAATTACAAATTTTTTACATTCATCATCATATGCTCATCTTGATAGACCTCTTTGCATATTTGTACATGTGAAAATTTTTACATAACTTAGTTTTCCTTCGAGGATCATGGGTATCTTTAATTAGTCAAACATCTAGACTCCAGTTGATCATCAACCTATGCAAAGAAGAAGTCTACTACAAATTATTATATTTTTCTTAGAAATAATTTTATTTCTTAGAAAAATAATAGACAAATAATTATTAGCGATAATATCATTTTCTAGAAAAATAATAGACAAATGATGGTCTATAAACAATCTTGTTTGCTAGAAAAAATTTTAGTAATTTAGTTTTCCTTCGAGGATCATGGGTATCTTTAATTAGTCAGACATCTAGACTCCAGTTGATCAGCAACATGTGCAAAGAGAAAATCACAACTACCTGTTAGATTCTTTAAATCATGCATCTACTAGAAGAGATCAAATTTCCTATTACTTTTCGCATGTCTATTTAGTGTAAAACTCAAGTAGCACAATATATAATATTAAATCTAGCATTTCATGAGCAGAAAAAACACATATATAAATTACTTCTTTCACAATAATAAGATCTAGAATAAAATAAATTACTTGATGATAAAACTTTTATGCGAAGATTTACTCTAATATTTAAAATTGATTATTATAATATTTTTCTCTAGTGATCAATATTACCTCAATTTGAATATTAAGTCGTGTTTTATCTCTCACACATAAATAATATATCAATTAACATAGTGAATATATTTCTTCATGATTATTGAGGATATGTGTATGGAATAATCATCTGGTTTTCAAACACTAACCAAGTATTCAAATCTAGTTTGTATATTGTGAAAATATTATATAGTAAAAAATAATCATAAAAAACATAATTTGTGAGATTTTTATCCATAATTATCTCATTTTAATTGTATAAATATGTTACAGATTATTTCATTTTTTTTTCAAAGAAATTAACATGATAAGTTTATTTTATAGTTTGTATATCTAAATATGTTTTTATTATGAGAGATTATGAATTATGAATCCCTAACACAAAGAATACCTTGGAAAACTCAAAAATTTCCTTAGAATTGTTGATGACCTATAACATCAAATACATAGTATTGACACATGTAAGATATTTCTTGGATACTATTATCTTTTAAAGGTTAGTCTTTATGTTGTATTCAAGTATATATGTTTATTGAATCCAATACTAATATTTTGATTGATGTGGACCATCTAGTTAACTCGACTGCATACAGAAGAATTATATAAAATTAATTATCTAACTATTATCAAACAAATATGATACATACAATCAATATAATTAAAATATTTGTATATTTATCATCATATGCCCATCTTGACCGAGCTCTTAGTATATTTGGATTGGATGTGTGAAAAAAATTCCATAAAATAATTTTCATGTGAAAATCATTGGCATCTTTTGCATTCAAACTTCAATTTAGCATTAGCTTGTGCAAAGAAGTCTATATTTATCTTGGAGATGATCATCTCCTAGAAAAATAATAGACAAATCATTATCTCTAGATCGAGTACTAAGATAGAGTATATGACAACAATCATAGCAGCCTATCAAATTCTTTAGATTGAGCATATAGTGATCGAATTTCTTATTATTTTTCCCATGGCTATTTATTGTGAAAGTCAAGTAACAAGACATATAACTTTGAAGTCAATATTTACCTAGCAAACAAAACACAAAAATAAATTATTTCTTTATCAATAAAAATACTTAGAATGAGATAAATTGCCAGAAGATAATACTTTTGAAACATAATTTACTCTAACATTTAGAATTGATTATCATTATATTTTTCTCTTGTAATCAATTTGAACTCGATTTAAATACTCATGTACATGTTTTCTTTCACAGACAAAATAATATATCAGATAGACATGATGAATATATTTTTCAATGTGGTTATAAGGATATACATATGGAGTATTCATCTGATTTTGATCACTAACACAATATTTAAATCTAGTTTGTAAAATATGAAATTATTATATATCATAAATTATTGTCACCAAAAATTTAGTTTGCAAGATTTGTATCCATAACTATCTCAATTGAATTGTACAAATATGTTAGATTATTTCTTATTTTTTTTTAAAGTTAAAATGATAAGTTTATTTTATAGTTTGTATATGTGGATATCTTTATTATGAAAAATTATAAATTAGGAATCAATATAGATTATCTTGAAAAACTCGAAATTTTCCTTTGATTGAGGTGACCTATGATATCAAATATATTGTATTGACACAAGATATGCCTTGGATATTATATCTTTGGGAGATAAATCTTTTATATTGTATTTCTATATATATGCATATAGGACCAATAATGATAGCTTGCTTAATGTGGATACTCTAGCTGACTAGATTATATCTAAAATTTATAAATGCATTATGATGGCCAACTCAAATATGAATCCCCAGCCATATAAAAATTTTGAAGATTCTTAAAAGATATCTTAAATTTTGGAAACTTATTCACAAACCTTGGTATATGAAGAGTTGTGTCAAGATGAACCTATCAAAAAAAATCTATAAAAAATAATTATATTTATTATACATTTTATATATAATTTAGTTATAATCAAATAGTTAATATTTCTTATAATTCTCCTATAAATAATAAAATCAAATAAAATGATTACATCATAAGTGAAATCAATAATTAAATCAATAAGAATATCTGTTAGAGCACAACCCAAAAGATCAATCTTTATAAAATATCAAATTTATATCTTCTCTATGACAAAATTATACCCCTCATAAAATAAATCACATTTATGCCAAAATAATATTTAAGTTTCTTGAGATCTTTCATCTAAAATTATGACTAAAAATATTCCTTGAATTGGGTGATTCATAACTTGTTATCCCTTATATTCAGAACATCATCTATGTAGACAATCTACAAAATCATCACGTCATTAAGATTCCTCTAAAAAAAAATCAATAATATGCTCGTATAACCCAAATGAGGTATGAAAACCTTGTTAATCAAGTTACTTTAAGTCATACAATATTTTCTGCAATTTATAAATTATATATGATTGTACTGCTCAAAACTCCCCAATAGTTACTTAATAAACACATTCTCAAGGATGCGAGACGCTAACTATGATTGCTAGATGTGAAGAAATAAAAAGTGATTTGTCTTCCCATCTTGACTTATCTTAACAATGAAATACAATTTATCTTCTTATCTTGACTTGTCTTAACAATGAAATGCAATTTGTCTTCCCATCTTAATTTGTCATAATAATAAAATGCGACAAACAACAAACCTTTTTGATAATTATAGAATATAGTATTAATTTCTAAGTCTCATTAGAATTGATGTCATACATCTTCTTTATCATGATCTAGTGGTATGCTATGAAATAATATCTCATCAAAAAACTTGGGCAACTTATTACCCTCAAGAGAAATATAAAAAAAATAAAAGAAAAAATAATATGAGTATACTAAAACATATGAAATTAGATACTAAATACAAATATTATGTCTCTTCCAAAGAGTAAGCAAAATATCAAGATCAAAAAAATTAATTGTAAAATTAGTTGGACCTAAGTATGATCAACTCTAGTCTGAATATATTGAGTATGTCTCTCTATTTCTTAGCATAGACTCAAAATCCTAGGTGATCCAATCTCTTAGTTACCGATTCAACATAAGTCTATACTAATCAAGTCTCTTAGTCACACTCTCCAGAATCAACATATTTTGAATTTGTTAATAAAAATGATTACTCCATTAGAATAGCAACATGATGAGTATCTATCAACATACTTATATATAATCAATAAGTGACTTTTTACTATTTAGTAATTCATGGATGTTTACAATAGAAAAAAACAATAGATCCAAATGCAAATTCTAAATTCACATTCTTCTGAAACTCATTAAAATAATGAGCCATAGTCAACAAAGAACATATCCACATTTGCTAAAATTATACCAATTTCTAGTAAAAAAGATTATACTTTATTTGAATACTCGAGTATCCAAGAAAGATACATCTCAAAGTCTTAGAACCCAACTTGTCTCATTCTGAATATTAATTATTGATCAAAATAAATATATCCAAAAAATTTAGCAACAAAGCTACATAATCTCTCTCCAATATATAAAATATAAAATAATACATGCTAAGAAACAACAGAAAAGAACATTGAATTGATGAGATAAATTATAATAAAAATTATATATCATCAAAAATATTTTAAAATATTTTTCCGAAATAATAGTATTCAATTTATCTCAATTAGATATTTTTTCTTTATTTTGATAACCTCGTACTAAAATGGTATATTAGCACAAAAATTTAGCGTATAATCTTATGATTCATATATTGTATATTAAATTAATCTGACAAATAATCTTCTAATACATTATTATTTTATATTTTTTAAATATTTTTATCAAATTAATTTTTTTATCATTTTATAAAAAATCTAAAAAATAAAAATATATATATATGATCTATATCAAAAGATATATATCCATGTATATCTCGAGAAATCATCAACAATAATAATCAAATATCTAAATCTCTTTTTTATTACATTTCTACTAAGTCACCATAAGCTCAAGTGTATCAGATCGAATAAGTTTTTACTCAATTCAAACCAATATATAGGATAAGAAGTTCTAATAGACTTTCATAATTGATATGTCTTACAATATAAGTGCGAAATATCTTTCAAATGATCAAATATACTTAAACAGGCCAATGATGAGTGACCAAGCTGAAAATAGAAAAAAATAATCTAACATACTCATACATCTAGAATTAAATCTTATCATTTAAGAAAGAATATACAATCAACTCTGCTCTATCAACCTTTAAGATGATTAAATATTCTTAAATTGATCAATTATTAGTACACAAATAAATAGTCTAATATACTCAAATATCTAGAAAAATATCTTATTATTTAAAAAAGAATATACTATCAACTCTATTCAATCACAAATAAAATCTAATTTCCTAATTTTATAAATAAATATTAGTAAAAGTAAAAATAAAATCAGAATTAACTTATCTGAAAATATAACATATTGAATATAAATTAACAAAATAATCAAAAATATACAAGATACAGAAAAATAATATAGATTCAAGAAAAATATTATAAAATATAATGATTTTCAAATGTGTGCCATGACTATAGTAGTATTTTCAAAATAAGAAAAAAAATATAAGGAATAAAATATGATTACTGATAATATGAGTATTAGCTCATGTTCTAATAATCTGAGTCTACAATGAGGGCACATATAAAATAATCTATAATATCTAAAAGAAATAAAAAATATTTCATTCAAATAAAAAATTATACTCAATTACTTTTTTTTCAAATCTACCAAAACCCTAATTGGGGTTTCCACCTAACAAACCCTAATTAAGGTTTCCATTGTGTGCCACCACATGCAATTCTCACTTTCACCACCACCACATGTTCCTCTATTTCCACCACCATATGTCATCTACTATCATCATTGCACACCTATGTATTTGGAAAAAAATTATTTTTTTATTCTAACTTTGATGTGATACCATGTTTGAACAATATAATAGTAAAAACATAAATAAAATATTACTCAAAAAAATCATGCATCAAATATTATTATATAATATACATAAGTGATTGAAGAAACCCAGATGACAGTGGTCCCATTAAAAATACAAAAAATAAAATTAATAAAAAAATTTACAATAATCTCAGTAATAAAATAAAGAGAGAGACTACGAAATATCATGATGAAACTTCTACCAATTCTCAAAATAGTGATCAATCTAGATTTCACTAGCTAATATTTTTATATTTTACTTCCTTAACAAGTGTTGTGATTAAAATTGTGAGTGATAAGCTTGAAAACATGAACTATTA
Source organism: Sapria himalayana (assembly GCA_029783825.1). Lineage (NCBI taxonomy): Eukaryota > Viridiplantae > Streptophyta > Magnoliopsida > Malpighiales > Rafflesiaceae > Sapria > Sapria himalayana. The sequence continues at coordinate 1,312,277 of JAREIK010002187.1, forward strand.
TAACTTATCAAAGGCCCAACTCCACTACTTTTACCACTTTCAATTAAAAACTATTCTTCTATTTGTACAACTTAATCAATCATAATTTTGATAGGAAGATGAAAAACAAGCCCAAATAACGAGTCAACACCATAAAGACATAATCCACCAAAAAATGAGAATATAAGTTATATTTGAGACAGAAAAATGTCTAAAAAGAAAATTTTAGTTGCAAAGCCTAAATACTCAATTTGTCAAATAGAACCACCTGTAGGCAAGAACAAGTGGTACCATTTTAAAATGTCAATCACTATGAAAAAATGATAAATCTAAGTTCATATGAATGGGTTAGTATATTGTTATATTTCTCATTATTAATTTAAGAGTGTAACCACATGTATGCATGTATGTGACATGTAATATTTAATGTGTTTATATTTCTTTTATTTTATTTTATTTGTTTTTCATTTGATTTATTGAAAAGCATGCTCAATAGAGAGATGTAATTAATTATTTTTTATTTTTAATTATTCATTAGATAAATGGGACTTTTTCTTCTTCCTCCTCTATCACTCTCTCTCTCTCTCTCTCTCTCAAAACCTCAAAAACTTAAAGAGAGTTTTACAAATTCAAACCTTAACATTTAATATCATAGCCACTGATACCAGAGTCATATAATTCTCTTCTTCTTCTAAATTATCTACTTATTCTTCAAGATTCTTTTTTTCTTCTAAACATCTTCAAAGAATATGAGCTTTTTTTCAACATATCAATAATATGCAATACACTTGTATTTTTTTTTTAGCTTGAAATTAAGTGTGATCTTTTAAAAAATTGAGTTAAACTTACAAAACTTTTAAAATTAAGTCAAATCTTAAGCAAATCAAAACTATTTAGCATCGATAACCTAGATCAATAAATTCAAAAATAGAAGTCTCGAATTTGGATTCTAGACTGATGACTAACTCAAGTTTCTTTAATTCAAGTCTCGACTATGCTTCAATACCATTATTTTAAAGAAAAAACTACAATTTTCAGAATGTAAAGATCTATCTTACTTATGTCACAAGATAGATGGGATTTGGTCAAAGATAGGATTGATAAACTAGTTGATACAACAACCATATAATCAACTGAAAACATTTATTTAGAGAAAATGAAGAAGATGGATGTCAAAGTTTTTCTAATCATTCAATAAGGAGTAATATGACAATATCATCTCCAAAATCATGAAATCAACAAAATACAAATAATCATAGGATCTTTTAAAGAAATAATTTCAAGTAGACAAAAGGATGTGCGTTGAGGTGTCCTTTAGGTCATGCCAGCACGTCGACATTGAAGTGATGCACAACACAGCCATGATCCATTGGCTCACAAGTGAAATAGGGAATGTTGGGATTGTGCCAAGTTAAGTTGGACTTTGACCCAACTCACTCTTGACATGACTAGGCTAGGCATGATTTCATGCATGGCACCAACAACCTGCTCAAGGCTAGGCTAGGCCCTAGCCAATGGTCCAATGGGCTAGTGGCCCAATGGCCATGGGCATATTACCTAGTCTAGTAGCCAATAAGCTCTAAGTTTATAACCAAGGCCAAGCTAGCCGCTCTCATCCCCTAGGGCTTGCTGCCTAGGGTAGGCTAGCTTAGTGGTAGGGCCCTGAACCTGATCTTCATTCTCAATTCTTAAATTACTATAATTTTGTGTGTGTGTGTGTGTGTAACAATAATAATACATTTAAATATAAAATTATTTTTAAATTTGAAATTGCACATATAATAATTAATATGTATACAAAATTATATAAACAGATTCAATAAAAAAACATATTTAAGTATAAATTAAAAATCTGAATAAATATTAATATCTATATGCATATAAAAATACAAAAAAAAATAAAAATAGTGCACACTAATATAACGCTAATAACAATAACATAAACATATGATATCATTTACTCTCACTCTGTCTAGTTCAAATCATCACATCTCCAAGTCTAGGTATCATAATTCTCATATATATTATTATTTATTTGCAGCTCTGACTTTATCGTGAAGATCTATCTGTGCATTCTCCCAATATTTTAAGTATGATAGAATTTTAATAATAACTAAATATAATATTTTCATCCTATCTAAAATTTTATCAACAGTCACATGAAAATTTGACTTTAATACAATGTTAGACACCAAATGAATTAATAGATCATGTATATCTTTAAATAACATGTCAAATTATTTTTAATAACAAGTCTAGGTATCATAGTATAATAGATAACATGTACGTCTTAGCGGTTGATCTTGCAATGTTGGTTTAGCTCATATGATATATTTGATAATTATGGCACAAATATGAGATAAGATTACATTATTTTATTTTTGGTTAAACTCGTCTTGCACAAATATGAGATAGGATTGGGTGGTACATTCCTGCCCAAATATGAGATAGGATTGTATTATTTTTGATAAAAAATTCAACAGTGTACTGAAAAAAATAAAAATAACAAGAAATATGAGCTTTTGATTTAATCTAAGTACTAGCATTGATCTTACCATAAAAATGCATGGCTTTGAACAAAACAACCCAAATTATGGCACAAAGGATATGACTATCTAACATTAAAAGTCTAAAGGTCATCTATCAAAAGAAGATGCACAGTCTATTAATCAAAATTTTTAATATTAATCAAGCCGATGCAAGATGTACAATGAGCAAACACCAAAAGGAGTTGCTTAGAGGCATTTAGTATCAATATAAAAATATGAATTTTTCACCAAATACAAATATGAGACATTTAGTACATTCAAGAAGTTCCTAAACAATATAAAAAGACTATGAAAAATTAATCAAGGTTTTAATGAGGGACAAAAGCAAGGAATTCACCTTCATAATGTTCAACAACTACTATGAAAATTCAAGGATTGAAAGTCATTACTCAATTCCATAAATTTCTCGACAAAATAATATAATAAAAAGAAAAAATCAAGAGATAATTGAAATGACCACATCTATAATACAAGAGAAGAAACTTCCAAAAAAAATTTTGAGCTTAAACAGTTACTATTTTAGTCTATTTGTTGAAAAGAAACTCTGCTATTACCTTGAGGCTTGAAAAAATATCACTTCAAATAAAGTCTTGAATTAAAGAAAACCATATATAAGCAATCTAAAAATAATTGAGAGCTTGTGCTACTCTCAAACAAAAGAGCAAAAATAGAAAATTGGATAAAGAAAGCCAGAAGTATATTTTCTTGGCTTACAGTGAACAATAAAAATAAAATATATATCCTTAAAGATCATAAACTATTAATCAGTATAGAAGTAGCATTTAATGAAGACATTAAATAAAAAAATTAAAAAACAACTCTTTTTATTAAAGTATTATGATGTAATTCAAACTCAATTGAATAATAAAAGTCTACTACAAACATAATTCTACTGAAAATCCAAGATCAATAATTATGAGCTCTAAAATTATCTCTACTCGATTGAATAATGAAATGCCTATTAACAAACCAATCTTTTTTTCTTCTTTTACTCCCACTATAATTAAAATCTTAATTATGTAATAGCCAAATATAATTGGAGTATCAAGCCTTTGAAGAGGTTTATAGTACTTTGAATAGATAAAAGAAATGCAAAAATAAATATAAACAATAAAAATTTTAAACTTAACAAAATATAAAATAAAAATGATAAATAATGTACAACTCATTGTATTTATATAATAGTCAAATATAATTGAAGTATCTCACAAGTCATCTGCTCTCATCAAAGAGAGAAGAAAAAAAATTATATAAAAACCACAAGATGTTCATGAGGATATTTGTTGGGCCTTTTTCAAGATCGCCGCTAGGCCTTTTTAAAGATCATTTGAGTATCTCACATGTCATTGCATTTATATAATACTCAACTTTGAGGAAACAAATGTAAGCTGGGCCTTTTTCAAAATCTAAATGAAGATATCTGCTAGCTACTATGTTGTCTGAATATATGGTATAGTAATAGATAAAAATAATTCACATATATGTGCTTCATTCGCTCGTAAAAAATTAAATTGAAAATTATATATCTCACTGTTTGATTATTACAACAAATAATAGTGAGAGAGAAAAAATACATATCTAATCTCTTCTATTAGATGTCGCATTCAAAGTATCCAACAAACATTTGTCTTCATCACTATGAACTTTGCCTCTGCATAAAATCTCAAAAAACTTTATACTTTTTCATAAAATAATATTGCCTCAAAGAAAGTGCAAAACCTTATTATAAATCTTTTCTTAGTGCATATGGGTGCTCAACTTGAATCTGAAAATCTAACTAACTAAGTCAAGGTGAACTTGCCGAGAAAAAACTAAAAAATAAAAAATTATATTGACTACATATAATATATCTAATCTCTTCATAGTCAGATAGTTAATTTTTCTTATAATTTTCCTATAACTACTAGAGCACAACCCACAAGATCAACATCTATTAGAATATCAAGTATATATCTTAAATATAACAAGATGATATCACTCATAAAATAAGATATATATATACTTAAAAATTATTTAAGTCTCAAATTCTTTCATCTGAAATTATGTTTTAAGAAACTTCTTGAGATATATAATTCCCAACTTATTATCTTATATAATTAAGATATCATGCATATAGACAATCATCAATATCACTTTATCATTAGAATTCTTCAAAAAAATTAAAAAAAATTAATAATACGAATATATAACTCAAATGAGATGACAACAAGTGAAAATCTCACAAACCAAGATTTTGATGATTGCTTCAAAAAATACAATACCTTTTATAATCTACAAACAACACCTAACTATACTACTCAAAATTAAAGTAGTTACTTCATATACACTTCCTCATCAAGATCACAATAAAAAAATTTATTCTTTACTTCTAGCTGGTGTATTATCCAACTGTAATATATTATTAAAGAAATAAAAATATATACTTAAATCATCTTGGCAACTAGAGAGAGAGTGTCATGATAATCCACATCAAACATCTAAGCATATCTCTTCAAATATAAACCTCGCCCCAAGGTGATCTATCTTCAAAATTGGATATATCCCAACAATGGATACCCATCTAAAATTAACAATAAACATTCTCGAGAATCATGATATTATTTCTCATGTCCCATTAGATTTAAGGACATCTTTTTCAATATGATCTAGCATCATCCATATTCTAGTACCACCAAAATAAATAATAAAAAAAATTAAAAAATGAACAAAAAGAGTATACCAAAGCCCATAAAATTAAGTAATAACTATTAAGAACAACTCATATGTCCCTTCCAGTGAGCAATCAAAATATCAATATAAAAAATTTTGATATAGAATCGTCTGAATAATAGCCTTTGGTCTGAAAAGATTTGGCATATCTCTATAACCTAGTATAAATTATAAGTCATAAATTGTCAAGTTTCTTAGTTACCAACTTAATATATGTTTGTACTGATAAATATTTGTAGTGTACTACCACATCATCTGGGTCTTAATAAGATCTTCATACTCATACCACTTTACTCCATCCAAGCTTAGCATGATCTAAAATTATTAATATGTATGATAATTTCATAAGAGTCATTATAATGAATACCAAAATGCTCAGATATAATCAATAAGTAACTATGAATTCACATTTCTCCTTGACTCATTAAAAAAAATCATAATTAAATAATATATTATTTGTACTCATTAAAATTCTACTAATCTCTTTGAGCATCTCAAAGAGAGTACAAGTAGAATATCCAAGGAAAGTACATTGATGTCCTGCATGTGAGTTTATCATATCCTGAAGAACAATTGAAAACAAAAAAAGAGCATCCACAAATTATGAAAGACAAGTTAAATAGCTTCTATTAAGAATATAAAGTATAAAAGGATATATTCATAAATTATAATATATAAAAATTTATAAGTTATAAAATATAAGATATAAAAATTATGAGAGACAATTAGAATATCTAATTAATAAATTAGATTATAATTAAAATTAAATTTCTTCAAAAATAAGTTAGAACACTCTTTTTAAGTAGGTGTATCAATATAAAAAATATGATATATAATCTTATGAATCATATAATATGAGATAAATCAATATGACATATATTCTAACATATTAACACTTCTTAATTTTTTAATATTTTTATTAATTGAGTTTTTATATTTTTATAAAAAATCTAAAAAATAAAAAATACTCATAATATATCATGAAAAAAATATATACATGTATATCTCAAGCAATCATCAAAAAAATTAATTATATACCTAAATCCTTATCTAGTCGCATCTCTAATAGGTCCTCGTGTATCTAAATATATCAAATCGAATGGATTTCTATCTACTCAAATCAAACAAACATATATAATAGAAAACTCTATTAAATTTTTCTAATTAATATATCTCACAATCTAAGATAAATATACTTTAAGACTATGATTAAATTTTCTTAAATTGATCGATAATGAATAATCAAGCTAAGAATGTACTAGTAACTGTTCTAAAACACTTATATATTTAGAAAATATCTTATAATTATAGAAAATATATATGATTCAGTCTATTCAATTCCAAATTGAGTTTTTCTCGAAGTCTCCATATCCAACAAATAAACATCAATAAAAATAAAGACAAAATTAAAATTCAGTTATTTGAAAGATAACTCACAAAAAATAAACTAACAAAATAGTTAAGAATAAATATGACATGAAAATAACAAGGATTCATGTTAAACAATATTATATCTGATGACTTTCAAATATTTTTTATTAGCTATGATAAAATTTCTCAGAAAAAAAAACATAGAAAATATAATATATTTATCAATTATATAATATTTATTCATGTGTCGAGAATCAAAGAATTTAAAATAAGAGTATGAGTAAATAATTCAATGAAGTGTGACACAATCTGGGAAAGCGCCAAACTGCAAGCAGTGTGACACAATCTCACTTGTTGAACAGCAAACTAGAATTAGCAGCTTTATTAGATATGGAGATGAGAGAAAACCTTCGAGAAAAGGGAATGATGCGGAAGAAGGTGAGGCGAAGGTGAGGTTTGTAGACATGGGACCCGACCGCGGTCTCTTTTTGAATGATCCGGATCAGTATGAAAGGTCCATGGCAACCAGCTTATCGTGAAGGAAATCTGGTGCTTCGCGGAGGTATAAGTTCAGTAATTCCCAATAATTACCTCCCACGCCCAGAAACAACGTATAGCATGGTAAAGAGCACACCCGATTCGAAAGTGGTAAAGAACAAATCCCAGGGTTAAGGAGGGACGAACACGTGAAAGATGCACAGAAGCGGCGAGGCACACGTACATTGATTGCATGTCCAGCCAAAGTCCAAACCAGTCAAATCCTAAATATAACACGGGTAATAGAAAATAAAAAATATAACTTTGCATATTCAAATCTACAAAGCTAGCTCTGCATCATCTCAACCCTAGCCCAAGAAAATATAGAATCATTCATCAACAATTGTGCATGCAATGTCACATCAAAATTAATAAGCACTCATAATAATAAAAAATATATCATACCTGGTGAGCTGAACTGATTTGTCTCATCAACCCATGCTATCGTGATATCTAACCTGTAAAATATAAAAAAACACATCCAAAAACATCCGTAACAAGGAAAAATAGGTATGATAATTTCTAATCTCTTAACCTTCTTCCTGCTAGAATTATCTCAATAAATTTATCAACCCGAAAAATAATTATATCTATTGAGAATTAAAAGTTTCTAAATATGACATCATTACGCTGCATCTAAATCTTTCACATAATCTATTGAACTTTGTGTCTCATAATCTATGGTAAATCAGATAGAATAATCTAGTTAGAAGGTTTGTCATGCTCATTATTTGTTTTATTGTACAGTCCAGATTATTCACACTATAAAAGTATTCCCGCTATACTCGCTAGAAATCTTCATAGTAAAATATAAGGTGAATACTCGTCTCATCACCCGGGCAGTTGCCACATTAAGATATTAGGCTATAGCTCAACTTCCTAAGAATTTCACTAGTTGAGATGAATCTATTAACAAAGCATCATACGAAAATATAAATACATATTCAATTTCATTTTTACAAATTATGTGATTTATTTTTATTTTGTATTATTTCCTTTGATATTGTTGCTCTCTATTAGTAAATAGTATCGCAAAATGTTGATCTTATTTTATGTCTAAAATTTATGTTCATTTTTTTTTGTTTTATTTTCTTGCTTCAAATTACTCTTAAATCTAAATAAAATTTGTACAAATCTTTTGGATCTAATATAGCTCCATGTGGATTTAAAAGTTATTTATGATACTCAACACATATTAACGAAAATGGCAAATTTTTTTGAATAAGAGTTTCTAAATCTTTTTTAGAAAAATATGATACTTACAAATATCAGCTCTTCAAAGTCATGAGCTTTACTTATAACTCTATTTGATTGAGAGAATTGTGATTATTAGAATGTAAAAATAAATATTGTATTTATGTCTCAAGATATATGGGAATTGATTGATGAAGAATTCTCTAAACCTAAAGATATCTCTACTCGTAACGAAAAACAAAAACATCAAATTATTTTAAAAATATTATTGTTCATCCAAAAAGGTGTTAGTAATATCATCATTCCTAGAATGATATCATTATCTATCAATACTTACTCAGCCTTGTTTATTGACATAGTAACCCAAATAAAAATTCATGGTGAAAATGTCTCTGAAATAAAGTTAGTAGATAAGATACTTAATAGACATTGATAAGCTCAGTCTCATAATAATAGTTATTGAGGTGACCAAAGATCTCACAAAACTTAGCCAACGAGAACTGCTCAACTCTCTAAAATCATATGAGCAAAGATAGCTCAAAAAGAGTAGAAACCTCTACTGAGGCACTTATTCAAACAAAAATCATTTCAAGCTCACTAGAGATCAGAAATATCAAAGAAACGAGACAAAACTCAAGAATGTCATCCAAAAATTTAAACCCAAGTAAGTATTAAAAAAAATAAAAAATATTTTTCATCTTCTATGAGAAACAACTCCTCTACCGAGGAGATGTTTTCTTACACGCATAATATTGTAAAAAAACAATTACTCAAAAAATGTTGTTTGTTCGAGTCTAAAGTTCAATGTCACTACTATAAATGGTTTGGACACTCATCTAAGGACTATAGAAAAAAGCACGCTCAACAAACTAATTTTCAGAAGAAACATCATCAGATGAAAATCTATTTTATATTTCAAGTGATAATAATATCCAATCAACAAATATGTAATTCATAGTAAGTGATTGTTCAAACCATATGTCAAGAAACAAACAATTATTCATAAACTTAAAACTTTCAGTAAGTTCACAAATTAAAATGGGTAATAGAGATATTGTTATAGTATATGGAAAAGGTAAAGCCAAAATACCCACATCACATGGAACTATGATCATTATGGATGTATTACTAGTGGTTGAATCGGACCAGAATCTTCTAAATATGAGAAACCCCATTTAAGAGGGGTATAAATTAGTATTTGGATAAATTTATTGTCATATTTATAATAAAGACTCAAAATGTATTTAGGAAAGTTAAATGAGCAAGAGTATAAGCGTCCCAAAGAAATCTAGACTATAAGATAGATAATTCATTAACTATGCACACTATCCAACAGTCCAGTCTTTAGTATAAGAGAATGGGTCATCTGAATTATAGAAGCCCATACCTACTTAGTAAGAAGAAATTAGCTAGTAGGATTCCTTTTGACTAAACATACTAATCAATGTATGTGACAAGTGTGCATAATCAAATTTATTGAGACAACCCTTTCAAAAAAATATTGCCTATTGATCAAAACTGCCACTTGAGTTGATCCACATTGACATTTGTGAACCTACATCAATACCATCATTAGCAAACAATCAATACTTTATATTATTTATGGATGGCAATACTAGATTGGTGTGTGTTTATTTTATGCAATCCAAATTTAATTCTTTAAAATTTTTGTAAACTTTCAAAATTTTGTTGAAAATGAATCGAGCAAAACTAATAAAAACTTTTAGAAGTAATAGTGGTGATGAATTCCTATCACACAAGTTAATTATCTTTTATGAAAATTAGAAAATTTTAAAGCAACAAATTATAGCCTATTCACCACAACAAATAGAAGCCCTATTACTTTTAAAAGTTGAAAATTTAAAAATATAATAGTAGTAGAAAAAGCAAGAGTGGTAATTGGGCTAAAGTAGTAAACACCTCAATTTACATGATAAATAGAATCCCTATTATAGAAATAAGTAACCTCACTCCAATATCGGCTTGGAGTGGTAGAAAGCCTTGTGTTCACCACCTAAAAGTCTTTTTAAGTCTATGTTATGCTCAAATTCCAAAATAAAAAGGAAAAAACTAGATAACATTTGTACTAAGTGTATCATTGTTGGATATAGCCTAGTCTCTAAAGGATATAAGTTATACCCCTTAGATATCAAGACCTTCCTTGTAAGTATCGATACACTTGTCGATGAAGATTCAACCTGAAATAATGAGGTACAAAATAAAAAACCTTAGACTTAATACAATGGGGTAAATTGGCTTGAAAAGGTCATATCTTCTGCATGGCTAGAAAATTTAATAACCTGCAACTCATCTAGGTATGAAATAATTACTTAACTTATATTCTTGTAAAGCCTCTCAACTTTAATGAGGGTATACTACATAAAGAAATGATCCAAGATATGGAAAAGAAGCTAGAAATCACAAAGAAGAACAATACTTGGACTCTAGTAGAAATACCCCAAAACAAAATAGTGTAGGGGTTAAGTTGTTATATAAAATTAAGAACCCAACCAATAGTATGAAACCAATAATTATGGTTCTGTTAGTATCCAAATGCTACTTACAAAATGCTAAACTTGGTTACCTTGATACATTTTCCCCAATTGCCAAAATCGAAACTATAAGGCTTATAGTTGCTCTAGCTAAATAGAAATAATGGCCTCCATATTAGTAGGATATAAAATCAACTTTTTTTAAATGATGACCTAGAAGAGGTATATGTTAACCAACCCCTAGGATTTGAAATAAAATAGTTTGAACATTGTGTATGTAAATAAAACAAAACTCTATATAAGTTGAAACAAGCACGATGTGATTAATACACACATATCAACTAGCACTACAAGAAAAATCTCATGTAGCTAGGGAAATTTCCCTAGCTAAAGTGGATATAACGATGGAACCTTTCCCAAGCTAAAGTGCTTATCGCTAAAAACCAATGAGGAAAATAGTCCCTAGCTAAATTAGCAAGGGAAAAATCCCTAGCTAAATTAGCGAGGGAAAAATCCATAGCTAAATTAATGAGGAAAAATTTCTTAGCTAAATTAGCGAGAAGAAAATCTCTGACTATTTTTATTTCAAAACTATTTTCACATTTTTTATTTTTTACATAAAATTTAATTACATATTTTTAAATTTTTATATTAAATTTAATAAAAACATTAACTATAAACCATTATTTATAATTAACAAAAAATAAAGTCAGTTAATAAAATATTCTGATACAATATGTTATATAGTTAAAAGAAAAACATAACAAAACTTGATTATATCTTATTCTTCATCAATGTATCTAATGATAGTGCATAAAGTATAATATATCTATAAAATTGACGTTGCTTTCTCTCCCCCGGCTCCTCAAGATCTGCATACTACTCTAGCACCCAAGCATGTCCCTCCATGGTCATCTGCATTGCTTCCTTTAGTTCTAGTCTGCATTTCCTCTCCACCTCTAACTCTTTTTCCTTTTATCTTCCAATGCCCTTTTTGTATCAAGCTGCTCTTCCAATAGTACTTTTTTGTAACCTTGCGATCAGTTGCATGTATGTATACTTGTGCATGTATGTGTGTGTGTGTAAACACACACATGTACTTTCATTCAAATACACATACCATCAAAGACAATAGAAGAAAATACTCTAGGGCTTAAAAAACACACATATAGGTCTTTCAGGTATGGTGAGCATCTTTTAGTTCTTTGTCCTCTGGTACTCCACGTAGATAGAGAACATTGTTACACCTGCACATAAAGTAAACATACTACATTTACAAACCAATAAAGAACACAACACTATGCCATTGATAAACAGAAAGACTAGCGTATGCAACGTTAACTACCATTTGCTAGAAATTTCACACAACAAGATAATCATGAGCATTTTTTTAAATTACCGAATCAAGATTTCTCCAAAATTTTTAGTGAACTACCATCAACATATTTTTCTATGTTACCCAGCTTCATGCATCAGTCGATGGTTAATTATATGAAAGTTAGAAAGTACCAAACAAAAGAGAAATGAAAATTGAAATGACAACATGCTAAGTGGTATTGAATTTTTGCACACATACAGGTTCATATAGGAATCTACCGAAGCAAGGAAAGTTGAAAAAAACCAAAAGAAAAAAAATGAGAAAAAAATGCAATGCACGGGAAAAGAACACAAGGTAGTTTCCTAGCTTCTCACACTTCTTTATCTTGTCCATATATTGTACCTTTCTAGTTCAACTGAACCATTGATGCATGGAAATGGTCATTACCAAAATCAAAATCTTTTTATTCTAATCTACATATCCCACGTGAACTAAAATGTATTATTAAGTTTTTTGCTTGAGAAAACTATAAGAAGACTTTTTTTAGGAAAAATAAATGACCATTTGAAAGAATATATAATGGTTGTGAGCATGAATAGTTAATATTGCTTCGATGCATGTGAATTAAAAAGCTAGTATTAATATCATTCATGAAAGCATAAAATCTATGAATATCTCATGTACACAAAAAATTATATCAAACAAGAAAACTTGATTACTACTTCATACAAATATTCTTTTAACATCTCGTTATCATCATCAACGAAATCTTATCTTAATACTATTGTAAAAAATTATTACTCTAACCATAAGAACATGAGTTCAATCAACAAAAATACCAAATATACATCATCATAATGCTTGTCAAATCCCCTATTATGATGTTCTAGTAGATATCTTACCTGCACTCCCAGTTGCCATTATAAAACTCATCCAGCTTCTCTGCACAACTTCATAGTTTTAATACATTCAATTTGTCACTAATGTAATTTAGTTTGCCTTGATAAGAAGGGTATACGGCCTATCCAAGCATCCAAATCAAATTAAAAACAAAAAACAAAACCTTTCACAACTCAATATTATGCCAAGCCTGTTATGAGCTCACAAAGAAATCAACATCCCGCCTCTTGCATGTATTTGAGGTCATATGGCATCTTATCCAGCTTATAAAACTCAAATTCAACAACATCCACCCATATGGGTCACATATGACATTGATGTAGTTGGAATCAAGGCCTAAGACTTATGAGCAATGATTTTAATAACACACAGGGGGAGTGCGATGGTTTCAATAACATATAGTGAGCGTGCAAAGATTTGCATAGCACAGAATGTGTGGGTAACCATGGTAGCTAGTGCATAGTGGATGCACTCCTTCTAGGGGTTTATAGCTCTTTATGACACCCCCCCCCCCAGAGTTTAGCTTTCCTTGGGGTCACTTTTAATACCATTTAAAACATAAAATCCAACAACAGAAAATAAATATAATACACTTGATGAATAACCTTATACAAATAATACCCTTATATAACATGTTATTTTTATTAGAGCAATTCATAGGATGAATAACCTCTATATCACTCTCGAAATGTACTCGTGTGTGCTAGGCATGCCTCAATGTGAAAGACATACAAATTCTTCATTCAAAAAGCTCTAAATAGAACAACATATCAATTGATTAAGTAGAGAACATGGCACCCAACAAAACATAAGCAATATCACAAACATCATGCTCATCAATAAAATAGTTATATATAGTATATATGTACATATAATACTATAGTGTATATGTAATATACTGAGTATATATGTACATATATATTATAGTATATATACATATACACAATAATATATATGGATGTCTTATAGATATAGAATAGTAGTTATAGTTATAGATATAGAACAGCAGGTAAAGTAGTATCCCATTTATACTTCACAAAGAAGGCACAAAACATCACTATCAACATTAATAAGAAATGTGAATATTATTTGAATTTTCAAATATATATCTAAAAACTCTTAAGAGGAAAAACTGGAAGACAAGCCATGAGTCAGTCTTGGCGCATCAAAGTTCACACCCTGCCTCCCTACAACCAAAACTCTTTTTCGGTCCCAAGGCCTATAAAGGGGTTGCTCTGCTCCGCCACTCCCCACTGCACCATGCTTCCGTGCGGCTTTCCTAGAATGTTTCTTCTCCTCTCTGTGTGCTTGCACTAATGATTTTGATCGCTTAGCTTCATTGTGTTAGTCCATCAACCCTATAGTTTCTGTTGTCATACGGTTCTTTTCTTAGTTTGAAGCAAGTACCATCACTTCGTTGTATGCGACAACGTAACTATAGAATAGTTGATTATCATACACATCAATGGCTAAAAATAATTCAATATGCACTCCATAAAAACAATGTTCACTCCATACAAACAATACACATTCACATATATATATAAATAGTAATTATAAACATGAACAAACACGAATATGAGTTGATAGTCATACAACTTCAACAAATATCTAAAAGATGGCCAGTAATGATATTTAGAGAGAGAGAATACAAAAATAAAATATTTTAGAAATAATGAAGATAATAATAGCTCAGCTTTCTTTTGATCTAGTAGAGATCGGAAAAGATGGAACCCATTCATAGGAAGGACCGTGACGATGTTTGAAGGCTTTGAATTAGAATTTATTCATGCATCTCACATCAGATATTTTGCAAAGATTCATGGTTAGGTTAATCAGCAAAGCATATAACAAAACTAGAATAAAGAAAAATGATATTACCAAAAAAATCCCATCCTGTTTAGCTACACATAGACAAAAATAAAAAATAGTTTAAAAATTATTTTGATATAAATTCACCCTCATAATTAGTTGGTGCATTTGTGCTAGCATCTACTACGTGGTTTCACACCAGGATCTCAGAATTATATCTATCACGTCTAGGCCGCTAACTATGACTATATATAGGACATCTGCTTTTGTATTACATTCTTAATTTCATTCATCTCATCATTAATTTCTTTCATCTCTTCATTCATCTCTTTCAATTTTTGCATTTCTTCCTTCAAATGAGTAATCTGCTCATCCTTCTCTTCTTTCATTTCTTGTATTTTTTCCTTCAAATGATAAATCTACTCATACTTCTCTTTCATTTCGGTCTCAATAACTTCAAAATGTTCATTTGTTTCCATTACTTGTTGTTCGACTGTCTCACCCACCATTACTGTGACAGATGAATTACAAGCATGGATGCTACAACAAAAATTTAACTCCCTTTGAGCCAATGTTGTACACTCGCTGCTTCTTATGACCTCCAATGATCTCCAAATAGATAAGATCATACTCAATTGGTTGAAGATCCATAGAAACCTCAACTTGTTGAGAAGCAACTCTCACGCATTCCTCCATGAGTTCCTATGAAAAATAGAAAAAAATACTTTTCATGATATACATAAAATAAATTTAATATTTTTCATTCCAAACAACATTTAAAATTTTTTGTAACATTATAAAATTTTATCAATATAACAAATTCTTATAACAATCATCTGAGATTTGTTGTCAACAAACTGACCATTTGCTTTCTTCAAATGTATCTTTCTAAAAATCTCATAAAAATTGAGATCTTGACCCAATTCTCTAGCCTAGAGTATGTATTTATAAAGTCAAAAAATAAAAAAATGTTAAAAAATTTAAACAAAATTAATAAAACCATGCATAGATTTGATTTATTTGGACTATTAGGATACCTGCTAAATATATAAATATTTTAAACTTTAAAATTGTACCAAATCTCGAGCGTGCTTAATGCTCGACTTTGACCCTCCTGTGTGGCGAGACATTCCTATACCTAGTCTGGATACCTTAGTCCATTAATTTTTGCTAGCAATCTTTGATTTTTTCTTCACATCTAGCTCCTCCCAATGCTTAAGCCACTCTGGCCAGTCATCCTCAGATATAAAATCAGACCTATCTTTTAGATTTTTCAATTTATGGACAAAATCTAAATACCGTTCAGTAGTTTTGCTCTCCCACAATGACTTTATCTTTCTATCAAATTTAGGTGCACATGTGCACTAATTCTATATATTGAAATATCACAAAAAATATATATTAATAACAATGACATAATTATTAACTACTTGAATAATAACCAACATATTAGTTAACTAATTAGATAAATAATTTTCATTGCTTTTATTTCATTATTTTTACCTAAAAGTCATTAAAATTAGACTCTTGTCGATTTTACAACTTTCTTCCACGAGAATGCTTTAGAATCGACCATTTTCTTAAAAAACTTTGTAATTATATCCGAACAATTGTGAGATAGAATAAAACTGTACAAATAAATAAATAATATTAAAAACAAGCAGATCAATACTATATATAAAAAACCACGGAAAGAAATATCATAATTTTTTATCCAAGTAATATTTATATATTTTTTATACCTCACATCCACAATCTCAATTACTAACTTAGCACTGAATGTAGAGGAAGGCACAACATTTGATGATGTCGATGATGTTGTAAATGGGGGAATTGTCAGTGTAAAATATGACATAGAAATTGATAATGGATCAAAAGTGTGTGCATGAAAGATAATGATTGGTGGGCTTATATCTAATAAAGGTGATGGTAAAGGTATCAATGATGGTGATGGTGATAGAGATGGAGTTGGTAATTGTGATGTTGAAGTCTGGATATGGTTGGTATGAGATGGTACTAAATTTGCAGCATGATGTAAAATACAAGATGAATTTCATCCATTTCTACATCCTCGTCCACCTTTGCGATGACCACATCCACCTCTACCATGACCACGTTTTTTAGGTGCCATCTGTTGTACAAAAAATAAAAACATAGAACAAATAATTGAGATATGATGAACAAACATGCATTTTAGAATAATACACACCAATATATTTCAACAAAATATAAAAAGTCTTAGATAGTATAATATTATAAAATAATCATAACAGTTTAAATATCAGCATTAATATCATCCTTCAATGGATCTTCTAATATTTCATCTGTTCCTGATGGAAGTTCTAACTCATCTTCAGATAAAAATTGATCATCTTCAATTTATATTAGGCCACTATTTGAGTCACATAAATTTTCTAGATCTTCATCTACATGCACCGGCACAATGTTATTTATGTCATCTTTTTTGGAATGCTGGTGCAATAGCTAAGTTTGCACTTATTTCTTGAGATATTGGTACTTTAAAAATTGATCAAGCTTTGATTTTGTAAATCACCCACCAGGCACTATTATCACGAGATAAACTCAGATATGTATAATAATATACTTGAGTGGCTTGAACTTCCATAATAAATGGCTCATATCAATTATATATGTGTTTATGGTTAACATTAACTAGCTTATAATCCAAATGAATCTTTGTACCCACATTTCGTGTAGGGTCAAACCACTCACACTTAAATAATAAAATCCTATTTTTTTCAAGTCTAAAATACTCTAACTAAATAACTTCTATGAGTTGACCATAATAATCAATCTCATCTGCACTATAACTTGAGTCTTAATGCCTACATCACTATTCATTGTTGCTTTAGAAGAACTGTTCCCAATTGTGTGAAATTTATACCGAATAACAAAATATCCAAAATAGGTTGTCACATAACTAAATAGGCCTTTACTTAGATTGTGAATGAAAATATTGGAATCTCCATTTGAATGATCATTTGCATGTTGCATAAATTAAAAAAAATGATGTTAATAACTAAAAGATACTAATAAATCAAATAATTCAAAAATTAAAACATAATAATTCTCACATAGTTTTTGAACCAATTCAGAACTTTTGTTTCTAGCATATAATTGACCTCATGGCTAGAAATTGCTGGTTGCCTATTTTTTAAGTGCTCAATATAAATACTGCACAAATATAAATAGAGGAATAAAAATATATATCAATTTTTAATTATTCCTATTAAGGAAAAAATTAAACTATGATTAAACCTACAAACATTTTGAATATACATACTCAATATATGGTGCAACCTCCTCACAATTAAGTAAAACGTAGCTCCAGGTCGCTTTGTACTCTTCATTTTTTATACATATTTTCTTTGCTCTTCCAAATGCTTTTTAGGCTGCTTGAAGATAGATAACTTGTCCACATAATCATTTTCTACCACCACATGACCTTTATCATTTCGAGACACATTTTTATTCTTTGTATTAACATGATCCTAAAAATAATAAGAACAAAAAGATGATGTTTCTTCTGCTAAATATGCATTACAAATTGAACTTTCAACTTTTTCCTTGTTTCTAACATTTAATTACAACTTACGAAGATACCAACAACCATAATGTTAGGTTTCAATTATATAAATTGCAATATTACATTATGTTTGAAATAACAAAATCTAGCTACTAATATGTATTTACTTCTCAAAAGGATACATCCACCTATATTATACTAGCCCTGTTATCCTTGTTTCATATACTAAATAAACCAACAAATGCTCCATTGAGTCAAAAAAGCTCGGTGGGCATATCCGTTCAAGTTTATAAAGAATAAGTGGCATGTCATTCTTTAGTCTCACCTTATCATTTTTTTGATTGTGGTTGTAGTTAGTTGTATAAAGAACAAACTAATTTCTATAAGGACCTTCCAAATACTTAGGAGAAGTAATTCATAGAATTCAATTGGTATTAATCTCTACATAAATACATGACAGTCATGACTTTTCATTCCAAATAACTTAAGATTCTTCATATCCACACATCTACCCATATTTGACACATATCCATTAGGGAATTTAAAATTTTTAACCCATTTACAGAATATATGTCTTGCCTTCTTATCAAATGTGTAACAAGCTTTAGATAATTTTTCTGTTTCCTCATTTAGTTTCAATTCAGGATGCCGATAGTAATCATTTAGTTCTTGTCTTGATTTTAAAGTGACTTTTATTTTTCTGTCTACATTAATGATAGTGTTAAAACATTGTCAAATACATATTTTTTAATATGCATTACATCCAAGTTATGACCAATTAAATTGGAATTTCAATAGGGCAAGTCCCAAAAATACTACTTTTCCTCCATCTAAATATTTTGCATATTGGTCCATTAGTTCCAATAACATTCTTTTTAGTTACCTTCTTCGATCCCAAACTCTGAATCTTTGTCAAAATATCATCTCCTAAACGAACAGTTGGTGCAACTATCATCACTATTTTATTTTTTCAAAATTCATTTCTATTTCTGAGGAATGGATGATTTATAGGTAGAAACTTATGATAATTATCAAACCATGATTGTTTACCACTAAATTTGAGGGTAAATGCATTAGACATTTTCATGAAATAGGAGCAAGTGAATCATCCTACAGTACTCCAACCAGACAATATTGAATATAAAAGAAAGTCATTTACCATCTACATAAGGGCAGCTAGCATAATAAAAATTTGCTTCTCTGAGATATCATATGTATTCAATCTGATATCTCATAGATGATTTAACTCTGCTATAAACGGCCTTAAGAAAACATTCAGCATGTCTTTCAGATTTTTTGGCCCTGGAACCAATATTGACAAGATTATATATTACTGCTCAAACATAACCACGGAGGCAAATTATAAGGTGTCACTATTATTGGCCATGTTGAAAACTATTGTCCATATTGGCCAAATGGTTGAAATCAATCAGTGTAGAGACCCAATCTCACATTTCAACTTTTAGCTACAAAATTTTGATGTATATAAAAAAATTGCTTCCAAGCAAGTGAATCTAATGGATGACGCATCACCCTTTATTCAACCTCATGTCAAGATTGTCACCTCATATCATGTGTTGTAGTATTTGATGCATATAGTCTCTGTGATCGAGGAATTAAAAGAAGTAATATTTCTTCTTAAATGCAACTTTCATCTTTTATCGCATATCTACAATACGAGGTGCCTTCTTAAACAAAGGATGATCACAAAACTTACCGCTAATAAAATTACTATCACTACCCCAATATAACATAAGTCCATTGAAATAATAATCAATTTCTTCCACTGGTAGACCCATATTGTATAGTAACTTTTTAGTATTGTAAAAGTTGTTAGTGACCAAATTATTATTTGAAATAATTTTTTTCATCAGTTCTGTCACTTGATCAAATAATTTCTTAGACATATGATTTTCTGACTTCATGCTCATTAGTCGAGCCACAAGTGACAATTGTGAATATGTTTTACAACCAGGTCACAACTCATTATCTGCAGCTTTAAGTATTTCATAAAATTTCTGAGCTTCAGGATTTGGTGCTTCATCCATGTAATCCATATTGAAGTCAGCACCAGTAGCCTCCATGACTATTCTATGGTATGTATTTGATGCTTCTTCACCACTTGCAAATGATTCAGTACCCTCATTTCGAACAATGTTCAGAGCCATTGTACTTTCTCTATGATAAATCCAAACAAAATAATTTGGTACAGAGCCATATTTAGCCAAATGGTATCTTATAGTATTTACATCACGAAAAGGGATATTGTGACACTTGCGGTTAATACATGGACACTTAATTTTGTTCTCCATTCATCCATCTCAATTGACAACACGCAAAGAATTATAAACCTTTTGTACATCCACTGATGATCTGAACTCATTTTGCTCTGTTTTATTTGAAAAGAATAAAGCGCAATCATTATTTTTAATGAAAGATATAACTACTTCAAAATATACTAATAATTAAATAAAATTTCTTATAGATGAATATTTAAAGATTAAATATTGTGAATATCAAGGAAATGCTTTTGTAGAATCTGCATTAATAGATAAAGCATTTTTTAGCATGGTAAAGATTAATATATATCACGCTATTACTAGATGAATGGAGCAAAATAATGAATGGACAAGAAAGGAAAGCAAAAAAAAATTGTAAGTTTGAAGGAGTAAGCTTCTCACTTCTCAATAAATATCAAATAGCATACTTTTTACTATAATTCAACTCAATCTTTGAATATTAAAATAAAAAAGAAAGAATAAATTAATGGAATGGATATCCAATTCCAATAACTATTGGCAAATCATTTAATGAAGAATTTTGACATGAACAAAAACACAATTGGATTTGAAAACATATCATACAATGTATTCAACTAGAAAACATAAATGTGAAGCAAGCAACAATTACAGATTCCTAGCCTTACAAATTTAATTTGATTAGAGATACAAAGAATTATAAACATTAACATTAACATTATTCGTGGAAAACTACAATCAAACGATAGTTTGGTAAATAAAACTTACATACACCTCAATTAATGCCTAATCAATATGAAGGATGAAAACTTATTAATTTAGCAAAAATTATAGATATAACCATCACTTATATACTAGTGATTAATGATTTTAGTACTTGTAATGATTTACCATGAACATCCAGATTAATATTGTGTGCATGAGGAGAATCTTCGGTCATTTATATAATTGTGGTAATAACTTCACTTTACAGGATATCATACATATACAAATATCTACTATATAATTTCAATGGAAAATACAATATATGGTAAAAGTTAAGGTAGAAAAAGAATTTCAAAATAACAAACAACAAAATCAAAACACATCTTTAGCATTTGCAATGATCTTGTGGATAGTCACAATAAAAATGTTCAATATTATTTAATTTTAATTGGAGACTATAAAATAAAAATGATAAAATAATATTGCTGTTGTATTCCAATACTTTAAAAAAATATTTAAATAAGCATGTGATAATATTTTAACTACTCTCATTTATTAGTTAGAATATTTAATAATACTCAAGATTCAATTAGAATAGCAAAAACAAAATGTTTTGATTCATTCTGAAGATATACAAATATATTCCATATATATTGATGATTTATATTTAATTTTATTTATTACAATTTTTTTAAGAAATTTAACAAATTTTTTAATATGAATAATTGGTTTAAATTAAAATTCAATGAAGTCCAATGATGCTTGATATGTTTGTTAATATTCATATCTCAGTTTTTTTTCAATGAATTTAAATGAGCTTGGATATTAGTTGATATTTTTTAACATTATTCCAGGTGTTTGATAAAATATATATATCTACACACAAAAAATAATATATATATATATAATATAAAAACTATATGTATATATTATAAATATCAATTGAATATATATATATATACACATACATATTTATATTTATATTTATATATATTTACAAATCAAAAACCAAAGGCTATATACACTGATTCTTGAGATAGATGTGAACCTTCTTGGAGGTTGCAAGTTCAATCTCTACAAGCTACAAAAAAAATTGTTAGGATAAGAAATCATGCCTCATATATTTATATTTAATTATATAGAGATTTATATATTTATACAAATGTATATAAATAGTCATACACATATAGTTAAACATAATGTTATATGTTGTTATACATGTAATTATAAATATAGTTACATGTGGTCATACATATAGTTACACATATAGTTATACTTATATTTATAGATGTAGGTATATATATTTTTTCATATAATTTTATATATTTATACATATAGTTATGTATATGTATTGATATAGTAAAATACATTTTTATATACAAATATATAAAAATGTAAATTAAATATATGTAGTTAATTATATATTTAAATATAGTTATGTATAATATTTTTAAAGTTATACATATAGTCAAAGACAATTATTTATAGTTATATATTCTTATACCTATAGTTTATATAGTTAAAAATAGAGTTATATATAGTTAAACATATAGTTATATATAGATATATTCATACAAGTAGTTATAAGTAGTCATACATAAATATATACAAAGTTATAAACAAATATATAGATTTAATTATATTCATACATATATGTATACATAGTTACAAATATAGTTATATTTAATTATATAGAGTGTTACATAGTTATACAAATATTTATATATAGTTATACACATATAGTTATAAATATGTATGTAGTTAAAGATATAGTTATATATAATGTTTTTATAGTTATACATATAGTAAAATACAATTATATATAGTTATATATTACATATAGTATATTTTGTTAGAAATATAGTTATATAGAATTATACATATAGTTATAAATTAGTATATAGTTAAAAAAATAGTTATGTATAGTTATAAATATAGTTATAAGAATAGTTTACATATTTATAAATATAGTTATAAATACTTTTATATATAATGACATACGATTATATATTTATACAAGTGTTTAGATATAATATTTGTGTTTAAAATATTTTTATAAATGTTACATATATATAATTATATATATATATATATATATATATATATATATATATATATATATATATATATATATATAACACTTTTACAAATATTATATTGTATATATATCACATTTATATAAACATTATAAATATTATATATTTATATAAAAATTAATATGTTATATAAATGTTTACAAAAATGTAAAAACATTTTATAAGTTATATAATTGTTATATAAAAAATTATATAAATGGATAGTTTTATGTAAATGTTGTATAGATATTTATAAACATTAATACATATGTATACATATTTATATATATCATTATATGTTTATATAAATATATCAGTGTTTATATATAATGTAATACATTTATATGTATTAAAGTAGAGATTTATATAAAATGTCATACGATTATATAAATGTATAAAAGTTAATATATAATGTTATCTAGTTATAAAAGTTACTAAAGTAGAAAATATTAAGCATAATTTTTTTTCTTAAGTTACAATAGCAAAAAACAATATGCAAATATTTAGTATTTGAAATTCATAAAACCCTAAAAAAGTAAACAGTAAAAGAACAAAGTTTACACTAACCATTTATTGTTTCATTTATGATTTAGAGTCAAAATCATATAAGTGATATGAAAATAGAAGAAAAAGAAAAAAAATTGGGGGAAAATTAATAAAAATCAAACATGAATATTCTATAAAAACCAAACTCCATGGTAATCAAATTGAGAGAGATAGTAATATGTATATAGCATTTCGAAGGAGAAGAGCAATAATAATATTACCTAGTAACAAGAAGAGGTAGATTATGTAGGTTGCTCCCGTAGTCCCGTTTCACTCCGCCTCTCTTCGTCATTGAAAGATAGAAAAAATTTTAAGTGCTTAATGCCTTAGCATTTTTTTTTTCACGGAAACTATAAATAAAAAATTGGATGTGAATATATAGAAAACAAAGAGACAAAAATATAAAAGTAAACTAAAATTATAAAAAATAAATAATTTAAATAACAAAAATGAAATAGATTTTTATTTAACCATAAATGATATTATTTCATAAATAAATAAATTAATATTATATAATAATAAAGTATTTCATATATATATATATATTATGGTTATAAATTTTTTAGAATTCAATTTATTTTTTATTAATATAATATGAAATAATTACAAAGGCATAAAACTAAAAACTTTTCGTCATTATAAATTTGAATCTTTGACCTATTCATTTAATAACTACACTGAGATATTTATTTTTTAAATCATCAAAATTTTTTTGATATAATTAAAATATTTCTGTATTAATCTTTAAATATCAATTTATTTTTATTTAAATTTAATGAAAAATTTGAAATTTTTTTTATAATTCAAAATTTTCAACTCTTTTAATCATTATTTTTTTAAAAGATTCCTATAATCATAAAATATTTTTTTTACTATAAATAGTATAAATATCTACTTGTTTATCCGTTAATTCATATATTTTTATAAATTTTTTTATTTAATCAAACAAATATTTATTTTAGCTTTTTATTAGTAGTAATTTTATTTATGTATATTTATTAATTAAAATATTTTAAAAATTATATAATGTTTTTTAATACAATTATTTGAATATTATAATTAAAAATTTTAGAAAAATTTTGTATAATTTTTTAAATAATTTATAATCAAAAAAAATATTTATTTTAGTCTTATTTAATATAAATTTTTATTTGTATTTATATATGTATGAAATTTTAATATAGAAAACCTTTCAAGGATCGCTCATCAATAGACCATGACATACATTTAATATAAAAAATTACATAAAATATTAAAATAAATAATGCTTAAACAATTAAATTATTAAACATTAGCGATGAAAATTAGCACTAGCTAAAATAGATAGGGAAAAATCCCTAGCTAAATGCATATATTTTGAGAAAATAAGCATTTAAGAAATAATCACTTCCAATTATATATAAAATCATAAGAAAATAAATCCAGATAATTATTTAGCGATAGATTTTGTCTTGTTCTAATTAGTTAGGAAAATTTCATCACTAAATCCATTACTAAAATTTCCAATTTTCTTTACGCGAATGTTTATGATAATATTAGTTACGGAAACATTTCAATTGAACATTTCTGTCACTAATCCGTCGTAAAATTTTAACTTAATGTAAAATCTAAAAATCCTTGTTATTCGCTAAATAACAAGTGTATTAAATAACAATTTTTTAATATTATAATGTCAACCGAATTTCCCTAGCTAAATAGACATTTTCTTGTAGTGTAATATTTGTTGAATTAAGGTTTCAACAAATGTATAAGTGGGCCAACATTAAATATTAAAAAATTAAATTTTGGATTGTTGGTTATTATTATCTATGTAGATATAATAGTCATAAGAAATAATTCTAAATTGATTGATCACTTTAAAAAGAACATTGTGGAAAATTATTAAATATCTAACATGGATATTTTCCATAACTTCTTAGGATTGGATATATTCCAAGAACCAAATAGAGTATCTATTAACCAATCTAGATACATGTGAACTTTGTTAAGAAAACATGGAATGAAAAAATATAACCTGGTATCCACTATGTTAATAACAAATCAAAAACTTAAATCTATTAAAGATAGATTAATAGATGGTATACTATACAGATTACTAAAGTTTGGTTGGAAGTCTTTTGTATGCTTCTACAATAGACATGACACAACATATTCAGTGAACATTCTATCTCGCTTTATGCACTCACCTAACCACTTGCATATTGGTGTTGCAATAATATTTCAGTTTATGATACTACAAACTATTGATGTCAAACTACTAGGATATTGTGATAGTGACTAGGGTAGATGTCCAAATGACTGTATAAGTATATTTGGATATGTATTATTTCTTAGTATTGCTAACATGCATTGGACCTCAAATAACAACCATTAGTGGCGCCATCAACAGTCGAGGCATAATATATCTCTACTTTACTAGCTACAACCCAAACAATATGGTTGAGGAAGCTGATCGTTGATCTAAATGAAAATGGCTCTCATCCTATAATTATTCAATACGATAACAAGTCATCTATTGCTATTACAAAGTATGTTTTCCTACATAGCAGAACAAAATATAAAGCTCTTAAGTACCACTTTATCAAAGAAACAATCGAGAAAGAAGTTATGCTGCCATATTGTAATACAAAAGAACAAGCCACAAGTTTTTTTACAAAATCATTATTTAAATTGAAGTACACTCATATTCGAGTCTTGTTGAATTATTAGACACTTCACCAAAAGGAGAAGATTGTTAAGGTTTAGTGAAGGTGTATCTGGGTATATTTAAAATTTTTGATTATTTGAATCCTCAATTTAAAGTCCATTAGTCAAGCATGCGTATCCATGTGTATTTATTTACAATATTACTTTACCATTAATAAATATTATAAATATAAATACATATTTTATCTTTACTAATGGTATAATTCTCATTTTCATTTTGTATTCTTTCCTTTGAGCTGCCCATTCTTTCTCTTTTATCGCTTTTGATCGTCTCAAGCTTTTAAAAGCTCAATGAAGAAAAAAGAAAACCTCTAAATATTTGAGGTTAGATGTGTCAATTGGGCTGGGTGACCCAGACATGACACAATTCAATCATGTTTGCCCAAGGCATAGCCAAAGTTTTTGGCACTAAAAGTTTGAATTAGCATGACTCAGCATGATGGCCAATTTAGACCAATTTTAGCTCGGCTAGATAATAAAGCCAGCTTGGTCATGACTCAAGCTAGCCCATGATGAAATGCGCTAGCCTAGACAAGCCTAATCCAACTTGGCATGATTCATACCTCGGCATGACATAGCATGACCTGACCAAAAGGCATACTAATAGGTCATGTCAGGAATGACATTGTGGAACAAATGGGCCTAAAAAATGGGAAATGTTAGCATGACATGTCCCATTTGACACCTCTATTTGAGGTTATCTGTAACAACTTCAATAGTTACAAAAGCATAGTTTATTTTTATAAGCGTTATAATAAAGTAAATATAATTATGTATAGTATAAGCAACACAACTAAAATATTAATGTTTTGTTTTATATTTTTAAAAAACTATCTATGTTAAATTATGAAAATACCCAACAAATTTTAATTATCATTTTCTAAAAATACTATTTACATTATATGTATATATATCGACATATGTATCTATATGTAAATGATATCAATATATATGTATGTATGTATATATATATATATATATGTAAATAAAACATCTAATGTTTATGTATTAACTTATATATATGTGTGTGTCTGTGTAAATAAATAGATATCATTATATATATGTTATGTTACATATATACTATTTGCTTATACACATAAATGATATATATAATTTACAACAAATATATTTGTGTATTGACATATATATATATATATATATATATATATATATATATATGAAAATAAATAAATATCATTATTTATATGTTATACATATATATATAGCATATATAACATGACATGTGTGTGTGTGTAATGATATATATGGTAAACCATATATATATATATAACATAACATATATATATATATATATATATATATATATATATATATTATTTATATAAACACACACACACACACACATCATTATATGTATATATATGTGATGTATATAACACTACAAGAAATCCTTAATTCAAGATGACCGAATCCATTTCTGATTTCATTGTGATGGGTGAATAGTGATGAATTTAGAAAAGGAATAATTTTTCTTCTATAATTATTTATGTTAAATTTTTAAAAATGACACAATGACATTTTTATAAATAGCGACGGGGAAAAATTTGTTGCTGAATATTATTATGGCAAATGGATCTTGGATTTCTTCGCTTATTTTGTGATGGAATCATTATAAACATATTATCCATTTCTAAAAGAGCGATGATTCAATAAAGATATGCATGACCCCATTTTTATTTTGAAATGGATATAGAAATGGAAAAATCTATTTTTATTATCTGCAAAAGATACAAGTAGTATTTATGTTATTTCTGAATGATGTATACAATATACAATTGCATATAGAAACTATATGACATGCAACCAAATAAACACATCCACGTATTACACTACAAAAAAATGTTGATTTAGCTAGGGATCAATCCATAGCTAAATTGTGAGGGATTAGCTAGGGAATAGTAAGGGATTTATGTTTTCTCATTACAATAAAAATTTGAAATGGAAAAGTGCTAGAATAATTTCGCAAATTTTGTATCTGAAAAAAACGGGGAATTTAGCAACGGATTAGCGACGGATTAGTGATAGAATATTTTCATAAATTCCACTCAAGAAAAGCAAGGAATTTAGCGACATAATTTCCCTAGTTATTAAAATCCTGAATTTAGCGACGGAATTTTTCTAGATCTATACACACTCTAAAAACATAATCAGAATCATGTCAACCCCTTCCAGGAAGAGACTTATGAGGGATTTCAAGAGACTCCAGCAAGATCCCCTACAAGGATCAGTGGTGCTCCTCAAGACAATAACATCATGCTCTGGAATGCCATCATTTTTGGGTAACGTAATAATCTCTTTTCATCTTTTCATGAAAGCTTCCTCTTCTTGATGTCCATCTTGTTTTCAATTAACTTTTTAATGTGTTTGCCCCATTTTCTTTGGCAGGCTTGATGACACACCATGGGATGGAGGTGGGCGATCGGTTCTTTCTTTACTTTCGATTAATGTTTGTTATGCGCTAGCTATTTCGCATTGCAACTCATAATTTTAAATTATGAATTGAATAGTTACTTCTAAATGCATGTGTCTAATGTATATGATGTTATTTCCATGCTCACGGACTCGTCACAATAAGTAACTAATTTAGTGCCCGAATTGCAATTGATCATTCCTGATTCATCTTGACCTAGAATGGTCATTGTTCCTCGAAGCATTCTTATCTTCTTCTCTTGTTCAAAGTAGTATAATCAGAATGCGATATCATTTTCGAGGGTAAAAAAATAATTGATTTTATAGATAAACTACTTCACTTCCCAACTTGATTGTAGCATAATACGTGGTCCCAATATGTCGCTGTTCTTTCATAATATAACTATTTTTTCCAAGGGAATTCATGCATAGTTGCCATTTGAGGCTTTAAAGAATTGTAGTATGTTTATAATGGTTCAAATTGAGTTGATATGAGGATAGAGAAGAAATAGTTCAATTGTTCCTGTATTGTTTACAATGCTTCCTCTTTATCTGATTGTTTAGGCACATTCAAATTGACCCTGCAATTTTTAGAAGAATATCCAAATAAATCTCCAACAATTAGTTTTGTCTCACGAATGTTTCACCCAAATAGTATGTTATTCCATTCATTGTTTCTTGCACAATGTAATTTTAACTTTTATATTCCTAGTGTTTTCTTTGTTTCACAGAATACTTGGTATTTGGTATTTCAAAGTAATCTTTCTTTTTTTTTTGTTTCACTTATAGGCCATGATACATGACAGCACATGCACCTACTCTACATGTTGTAGCTTGCATACTAGGATGCCGTGAAGCATGTTGTCACACCCTCACTCAAAGAATACGGAACATTCTAAAAGATTACAAAGAAGTCTACACTTGTATGGAAGGAAGGAGATTATCCTAGATTATTCTAGATTTCTCTAAACTTATAAGGAACCTTCAAAGGTTCTAGACCCTTTCCTATGCATGTATTTAAAAAAAAGGTGGCCTCATTTGTAAATCACCAAGTTGAAAGTTTCTTGTAAGATTTCATTATTTAATAAAGTATTTTCTTTATTTTCAAATGTTCTCTCAAATTCTCTTTGCTTCCAAGTAGTGGGTAGATGCCAAACATAACAAACAAGGCGAAAGCAAGGCTGACTTAACAATATCTAAGGGTTCAGTTGTCTAAGTGTTACATGGGAACTTAGCAAAAAGACTAAGTTCGTGATTATTGGATTTGTGCTATTTGGGTACAAAGTAGAAGATTGTTGTACTTGATAGCATCTAAATAAATAAAATATTTCTTTTCTCGTGGATTTCATCAGTTTATTCGGATGGACGTATTTGCTTGGATATTTTACAGAATCAATGGAGTCCCATATATGATGTTGCTGCAATACTTACTTCTATTCAGGTTCAATTTTTTGTGAATCTTTTTAATCTGATGAAATTATTTTGTATTTTATCATCAATAAATTCAATTTCAAATAACATATTATGAACTTTTTTTTAATCATCAATGGGAGGCCTAATCATACCCTGAATTGGCTACATTTTCATCACAATTTGTTCTGTCTAAATAATCAAAAGCTTGCTAGATTATTTTTAAATAGTCGATTGGAGGAGATTTTACCCGGTACACAAGGCATGTACCCCGTTTTTGAACTAGGCTAAGGTGACTTGAGCTTGGCCCAAGGCATGGCTCTGAATGGAAAGGTCCATAGATGTGTTTTTTAATAATGTTGCTATTATTGGCAATAATGGCTGCTTTAAGAGTTCTGAGTTCTGACAATTAGAGTGACAAGTTAATGTCATTGTCGCAAAGGCTAATAAAAATATGTATGTTTTATTTGTAAGGTGTTTGATTTCTTCCAAAGGTTATGAACATAAATAAAATCTAATGATTGTTGGATTTATTTTAAAATGAAAAAAAAATTAAGAGAAATAATCTTTTAATCTTAAACATTTATAATTTTTCATATTAAATTTATAATTTTATTTTTCTTTTAAAATATTACAATTATTTTATAAAAGTGAGCAGTAAATATTCTTTATTTATTTTTTTATATCATATAAATAATACATCATGTTAGAATTGAAACTATATTATTGATTATGACTATGAGTACTCAATGTTGATGGATAAATATTTTAGTTGGTCTTTGTGGACTTGTTGGGTATATTGATTGAATGTGTGTGTGTGTGTGTGTATTTGAGTTAGTTTTTTTTCTAGTATAAAGTAAATAAAAAATAAACAAAAAATTTTATAAACTAAAAAAAAATAGGTGGTATAAAAATAATATAAACTTAAATATAGAATAAATCTGATTGAAAAGTCTGAGATTGAGTATATATTAGTCATATAAGTCTACCTCGGCTTTTGCATATAAAAAAATATAATAATAGATGAATATTTGTAATATGAATTTATTTTAAGATAATTAAAAATAAAAATATAAAAAATGTTGATAAAAAATGTATATTATAAAAAAATATCTACTTGTCAGAATACTGATGGTATTAGATAATCTTAGGAGATAATTCAAACAATGCATAAATATGTATGATCCATTGAATCTTAGATAAATTTAAAGAACATGAGCGGTAATATTTTTGAATATGGATCAACCCTCATATCTATTCATCCATTTCATTTATCATTATTAAGTTGTAAGAAAAAGCATGATTAAGTATATTGCTAATGTGTACTTTTTTATTAGATTTATAAAATGGTAAAAAAAATAATAATTAATAATCTTAAGAGTGTAAAGTGGAGTGGTCTGTGAAGATAATGTATTCACATACATCATCAAGAATGTTTATAATTTGGGTCCTTTTTTAATCACTCATATTTTCAAACCCTTAATTACTTTTGTGTTATTAAAAAAAATCAAAAAAAAATAATACATAAATGTCATGCATAAACATGTTTTTATGCATAGAAGCTATGCATAAATATGTTTTTATGCATACCATCTATGCATAAAGTTGTTTTACTGCATACCAAGATATGCATAAACATCTTTTTATTCATACTAGCTATGCATGAACTTATTTTTCTGCATTTCAAGTTATGCACAAACTTGTTTTTTTGCATAACGAGCTTTTTGCATAAAACTCAGTTTATGCATATTTCAGTATGCAAAACAAATTTGTTTATGCATAGTTTGATATGCATAAAAATTCATTATGCACATAAAAATTTGTTATGCACATAAGCACTTAAATGAGTTTTTATGCCCAAATGATCCATGGTTGTAAATAAATTTTTATGTGCAAGTTTTTATGAATAAAAATTTATAATGCAGAAATGCAAAAACTTGTTTACTCATAAATGAGTTTTTATGCATGCCAAACATTGCATAAACTTGATTTTATGCATAAATGAGTTGTGCAATCCAAACTATGTATAAACTTGATTTTATGCATAATTGATGAGTTTATGCATAAATGAGTCTGTGTTTATGCATAAATGAGTCTGTGTTTATGCATAAATGAGTATGTGTTTATGCATAAATGAGTTTGTGTTTATGCATAAACAAGTCTGTGTTTATGCATAAACATGAATATAAATGAGTTAACGCATAAATACATATGGTGTCATGCATAAACTCATTTTTATGCATATATATGCATAAACTTGTTACGCACATTAACTTGTTATGCATAAATGCATAAAAGGGTTTATGTGCATAACTTGTTTTATGCTTAACAGCTCATTATGTAGAAATTCAAAAACTAGTTTTAGTTATATATGAGTTTTTATGTGCACTTAACTTTGCATAAACTTGGTCTATGCATAAATGCATAGGCTCATCATTCAAAAACTACTTTTTATGCATGTTTATGCATAAATGCCTAATTGAGCTTATCCATAAATTGCTTTATGCATAAAAACGAGTTTATGCATAAATTCATGCATTACATTTCATTGAATTTTTTTAATAATGCAATGGGTAATTTAATTATGTGTTTGGGAATTTGGTTGCTCAAAAATAGACCTAAATCATAAATATTTTTGATGAGTCCCTAAATATTAAATTAAAATAATAAGGGATTTTTAAATATAATTATTTTTGTTTTAGGACTTCTTTTCATAATTATCCCAAAAAATATTAGGATTTTATGAGATTTTTTATTTTTATGATGATATTGCCATATTTGAGTGTTTGCTGAGTGTTTTTAGAAAATAAAAGATGCAAATTAAAATATTTAATAAATAATGTATCAAATAATAGTATTGGTATAAATATGTTTGTAATAATTATTAAATATGATTTCTTAGATAAAATATTTTATATTTTATATATATGTCACATAATAAATTAAATTTTAATAGGAATATTTATTAGGTAAGAATGTCATGTCATAATTATCCCTTTATATAATTATTCCAAAAAATATAAGATTTCATGAGATTTTTTATTTTTATCATGTTGTCATAAAATTGTCTGTTGAATATTTTTAAGAAATATGAAATATAAAATAAAATATATAGTATAATATTAATAATATATCAAATAATGGTGTTATTATAAGCATGTTCGTAAGAATCATTAAAAATAATTTTTTAGATGAGTTTTTTCAAATTATATATGTGTCATATAATCAATTTAATAATGAAGATGGACTTAACTAGTTTTCTCCTTATTATAATATATATATAATTTATGAAAATATATTAAAATATTTAGAAGATTATGAGAGTTTTATATTCTATGTAAGTAAGGTGTCCTAAAAATTCTAAGTGGATGTTAGGTATTATTGAAATTATATATATTTTTTTGTTGGATTCAATTATTGGTTACTAATTTGTTATATATGAATACATTAATAATAAAAGTAATAAAATAATAATTAATAATTTAGATTGAGTTATAGAAATTTTATTTTTAAAATTTTTTATGATATGATGAACTTGTACTTACTTATATATACTCTTACTAAATATATTATATTTAGGTATATATGCAATATTAATTCTTTTTAATAAATATAGTGAACACTCAATATTGTCATAACTATTAAGATTGAAATTAAATATTTAAAATATTAATTTTTATTTTATATCTTTATTACTTGGCATCTTGTATGAATACTAATGTAAAGATGAAAGATATAAAAATATTATTAAATACATATTCATCTGCATTAATTATTTATAAAAATCTGAGTAGAATTTATGAATATTTAGATAATTTATTTAAATATTATAAAGATATGTATAAAATAATTATTATGAACTTTTAAGTATAAAAATTAATATCATATTTAGAGATAATTTTTTGATTCAGTTATTTTAAAGTAAATGATGAGGATGTTTAATGAAATAAGTAAATTATTGAAAAACTTAAATATTGTGTATTATTATATTTTAGTTAAAAGTGATATGAAAAATTAATATGTTGAGCTTGATATTATTCTTATGAGCGATTGATTTATTGTCCTTTCTAGTATCTAGCATAATATCATAATTTATTTTTGTTATGATTATGAATATGATTTGAATTAGAAGCATAGTTGTTAAATTGAGATTTGAATTAAAAATAGGAATGATTGATTAGTAAATCGCGAATCGAAGCAAATTGTAAATTAAAATTTTTTTAATTTTTTTTACGTTAAATTCATAATATTAAAGGTTTGAGTTATTTTTTTTCAAGTTAATTAATTATTGATGAGCAGTATTAAATCAATTAATGATTCAGCGATTTAGTTTTTAATTATGCATGCTTTTTATTTTTTTAAAGAGCTAGATTGTTTACTCTCTTAATCGTGAATTAAACAATGAATCATACGACTTTGATAACAGTGAATTGAAGAATAACATTATTATCAAATATTATTAAAATTATCATGTTTAAATGATTGAGATTATTTATGATTGAATTTTAATGATAAAATAAAAGATCTGCAAGTGGATGTTAAAATATACAAATATAATGATCCTAGCTATATGGACTAACCTTAGTTTAGCATACAATTTCTTTAGATTTTTCTTATTTCAAATTTATATTTTTAGTGGTGTGTTTTTTTTAAATATTGCCTTTTAATGATACATTTGAGCAAGCATACTACCTACATTATTTGCGGTAGGTAGTTGAGGTTGCCCTTTGATCTTGCTTATTGTCTGGTGAGGTTGCCCATGACAGTAAATCCAAGCTAGTCTGGTTTAGCTATAGGCTGGGCCATGTACTAGATTCTCCCTTGCTTGGTCATGTTGGTTTTACTTGACATTAATCTAATCTGAATGGCTTAGTCAGTCCATTGAGCTTTAATTGCCTACATCAGTTGGTAATATGTTGTGGTTGATGGAGAGCAATGTGTTGACCAAGCTTAAAAAATGTGGGCCCTGTTGGTCCATTATGATCCATTGGACACTTCTACCTCAAAGTTTAATATTTTGATAGTATTACTCTTAAAAGTTGGAAATTCAATGTCTGATGAGTCTCTAACCAGAGATATATTATCTTTGGATGAAGATATTTGTCAAGTCACCAAGACATAGTTTTTAACAAAAAAATGAATCATAAAGATTTTTTAGATTATCAATAATATTAGGAGTATTCTCGTCTAATCATGTTTAATACATGCAATTTTAAAATTTTTATGATATCCAGTGTGTTAATCAACTGTCATGTTTAAAAATAAGGTATATTTTATTGTCAACTTCAAAAATAAGTCAGATGTTATTGTGATTGTGAATGGAAGCCATTTGCTCATCAAGTATTAATACTTGCTACTTAAAATGTGTTCCAATCATTAGTATGTTTATCCTAGGAGGTGGCAGATGAGATACTTGATTATATGCTATAGATTTAGTTTTGGAAATCATGTCTTAATGCATGCCTATGAAAGACACTTTCAAGCATGCCAATGTGCTGTTTTTCGAAAATATTGTTGACCCATGCATGTCCAGCAATGGGATGACTTGGGTCATGTTGGGCCATGTGATCTAGCTTGTGTGACACAAATGGGTGCGACAGTCGACATGACTTGACTCTCAAAACTTGCTTGTGCATGTTGAATTTGGTGTGGGTCATGCTTTGTATTGGGCAAAAATTATGACTTGAGTTGGCGTATAAAACTAACATATCAGTTTTAAAAATAGATCATGGTTTGATTGGGTTGGAATGGTCCAAGTCAAGGCTAGCAGTTAGCATGTGCCGTCTTGCCTGGACTTCACCTTGGCTAGCTAGGGTTTGAGTCGTGTCTAGTTAGAGATCACTTCTGCCTAATAATTGGATTGTGCCGGGGTTTTTCATCTCATTCCATCTTATACATATATTCAAAAAAATTTATTGATGTCTTATTGATTGTGTCAAAAAAAAATATGAGTGAGGACTTTCAAAATTCATAACATAAAAAAAGCTTGTGTACTTGCAGATTTAAAGATAGTGAACTAGCATTTTTTATAAAAAAATTGAGGATGTAAGTCAAGTAAAATATAAATTAAATAAAAGGAACGATCATACATAGAAATATATTTGTATCCTTAATCAATGATAATTTGATTTTGTATATTTTTTGAAATAAAACTACTAATATAGAAATATAATGATAAATATTTTTTGTGATAATTTAAAAATGTCATGACATTTAAAAAGTAAAAGAATAAATATTTGTATACGTGGTTTTTAAAAAAAATAAAAATTAAAAAAATACTCTATGAAATGAATATTATACATGAAAATTTCATTGAATCTTAGGAAGATGAATATGCAATTGAAAATTATAATAATATGAGTGTTACATGCATATCTAGTGAAATTAGTAATTAATGAAGAACATAATAATAATAATAATAATAATAATAATAATAATAATAAAAGTAGTAATTATTTTTTACTTCAAATCTAAAAGGGTTTCTTTAAATTCGATCAAATTCAATTATATTGAAAATAATGGTTGAAAATTTAGTAAAACATCATATATATTAATTAATAGATGAATATATTATTAATTTTTATTTTAAATTGATTATTTATCCAATTTTTCATGAGGTAAAAAATACTATTCTAAAAAAATAGTATTTATTAAAAAATTGATGTAAAATTATTTGATTAAGTGAGAAATAAATATTAAATTGTGTCGGATGAATGAATTGATAAAAATATAAAATGATAATTAATTTTGTGTGGTGTATCTAAAATAAATATTTTATTATATTTATGCACTCAAATGATATTTTTATTCCTACAATTACTATATAATGATTTAAGGTATTTATATTTAAAAATACAATTACTATAAAATTTTTATTTATATTTAAAAACAAGTATAACAATGAAAGAATATATGTTTTAAGGTATTTTAGATTATTATTAAACTATATAATGATACAAAAGAAATTTGTGTTTTTTGATTTTTTTTATTGTTAATTTCATCTAGAAAATTTGAAAATTAATTATAAGTATTTTATAATATCACAAATAAAAAATATTGAAATTGAAATAGTAAAATTTGTGTTAGACTTTTGTATTACTACAATATTTTATGTACATATATATTGAGTATATATGTACTCAGTATATATGTGTGTATAATACTACATTTTATATGTACACACACTGTAGTAATATATGTACGAGGGAAATGCTAGTATATATGTACATGTTTACTGTAGTAATATATATTTATCAAAATATAGTTTTTTTTATTTATTTTGATTTGATTGAGTGGTTTAAATTTCTTACAGATATGGTACCGCATTGTTTCTCATACGAAGCTTGTATAAGTGAAGGGTTTATTCAACAAACATGATGCACCGTGACTTAGACAACTTTTTCGTAGTAGAAAGTTGGTGATCGAAGGAGCAGAGGAAGAGAAAGCAACGTCAATACATGGATAAATTATATAGTATGCACAGTCGGTAGGTACAATGATTAATAAGATGTAATATAATTTTGTTATTTTTTTTTGTTTTAGTTATTTAAATATTGTGTCATAATAAGTTATTAAATGAATTTTTTTTTGTTTAATTTAAAATTTTCATTTATAGTTTCTATTTTGTTCAATTTAATATAAAAATATTAAATTATTTAACTAAATTTGTGTTGAAGCTGTATGACAATCAACTTTAATTTGTGTTTGTTCATATCTATAATAACTATTTTTATATATCTATGAATATGTTTGTGTGTCTCTGAATTTTTTGGGTAGATTTTAGCCTATTATAGGCATGTAAAAGCTTATTATCAGTAGGAGTAGCAGTGGCAGCGGCGACATCAGTGGCAGTGACGGCAACGGTGGCATTAGCGGCACAGGTAGCGACAGTGGTGGTGACGACGGCGGTGGCAATAGCAGCGACGGGAGTGGCATCGAAGGGAGCAGCAGCAGGGTAGGCAATGACAACATTGGGTGGTGGTGGTAGCAGCGGCAGCACCAAAAGCAGCGATAGAGGCGGCAACGATAGCGGCGGCGGTGGCAGCAACGGTGACAGTGGCGGCATCAGCGGCATTGGTGGTAGTAGAGGCAACGATGGCAGTAGCAGTAGCATTAGCAGTAGAGACAGCGACGACAGCAACAGTGGCATTGGCAATGGCATGAGCGGCAGCGGGAGCAGCAGCAACAGCAAAAAATGTGGTATATACGTACGAATAAAGTCAGTATATATTTACATATAATATTATAGTATTTTATGTACATATATACTGATTATATTGTACTCAGTATATATGTGCACATAATACGGTAATTTTTATGTACATATACTATAGTAAATATGTACGAGTGAAATGCAAGTATATATTTTAATATATAATGTAGGATTATATATTTATCAAAACATAACTTTTTTTTTAATTTAATTTGACTGAGTAGTTTAAATTTCTTATAGATATGATACCGCATTATTCCTCATACAAAACTTGTATAAGTAATGAGATTTTTCACTAGACATTACGTGCAATGACTTGGACAGTTTTGTCGTAATAGAAAAATGGTGATCAAAGGAGCAAAGGGAGAGAAAGCAACTCAATGAATGGATATATTATACTTTATGCACTGTCGGTAGATACATTGATGGATAAAATGTAATAAAATTATGTTATTTTTTTGTTTCAATTATGTAAAATATTGAATTAGAATAAGTTATTAAATGATTTTATTTTTTGTTGATTATAAATTATTTACAGTTTCATTTTTTATTCAATTTGATATAAAAATATTAAATTATTTAATTAAGAAATTTTAAAATAAATTAAATTCTAAAAATAATTTTGAAATTAAAATAGCTAGGGAAAAATCTCTTGCTAAATTAGCAAGGAAAATTCCCTAGCTAATTTAGCAAGGGAAATCTTTATTTTAACAATGGATTTTTCCATAGCTAAATTTATTTAGCTAGTGACTATTTCGTCACTAAAATTTAGCGACCAGCACTTTAGCTTGGGAAATCTTCCATTGTTATTTTTGTTTAGCGACGGAAAATCTCATTTAGCTTGCTAATTTAACAAGAGAAAATATTTATTTTAGCTAGAGATTTTTTTATCGCTAAAAATTTATCTAGGGACACTTTCCCTCGCTAATTTTAGTGACCAGTTCTTTAAATAGGGAATCGATCCGTAGTTAATCCGACGCAATATCTTTTTTAGTGACGAAAAATGCCCATTTAGCTAGGGAATTATCCCTAGTTATATGGGATTTTTCTTGTAGTTTTATTTATTAAATGATATCCACATAACATCCATCATAAGATAAAATATTAGATAACAAAAATAAATGTCCATAAATTTCAATACACAATTTATAACAAAACTAAAAAAAACTTTAACACTAACCATTAATTTTGATCAAAAACATACATTGTAAAAAATTAATAATACATAACAAATAACTACGAGTTCTTCTCCAGAAAAGTGTTGTCCTCTGGAGATTTGGATGGATCCTCTTCAATATGATGAAAAATAGATGATATCTCTATCAACTTGCACATTATTTTTTCTATCTTCAAAATCTTTTGTTGAATTTATTCTTCTCTTTTAAATTATCTGTCTCTCTTTTTTTAATTCTTCAATTTTCTTTTATATCTCTTTATTCTTTTATTGCATCTCCTTATTTTTCCTTTCCAGTGTATCCTGAATATCATGCATCTCCCCGCACAACCTCTTATCAAATATGTTTTTGTAATTAGAAGATAATGAAAAGGAACTCCAAATAGAACATGGATAAAATTTAGATGGATGGGTACCTAGACCATACACTCACTATTTTTTTTAGCTACACTCTAACAGCCTAAAAATAAATTTGCACAATATCAATCTCTTATGCATATGTAGAAGGATTTGTTAATAATGAAATAATTGCAATCATATTTTCTATAGCTTCCTATAATTATTAAAATACAACATAATGTATCAATTTCAATTGAAATATTAAAAGAAACCATCATCTTACTACTACAAAATATTTTAAAAATGATTTTATTAATTATATTTAATAAGTTTATAAAAAATAAATTATTAGTTATGGTAAAAAAAATATTTGAGCTTGCATTTTATTTACATTTAATTCCAAATAATAAATCTTAATTTTTTTATTTAAGTATTTTCAATTATAAAATTAAACTGCAAGTACAAAAAGAGAACCTCACATTAATATCATTTGAGCGCTTGTCCATTATTGATCAATCTTTCTTCTTGTGCATTTGCTTGAATACATCAAATGGTATTTGTGGACATCCTAATTTAGCCTCATGCAAAAAATATTATTTATTATTAAGGTATATCATTCATTATGACATAGATATTATTAAGTAAACTCATCATCATTCTACTAATCTCACCACTTTATCCAAATACTAAGGGGGACAATATTAGGCTTTGTATTTTTATCAGACTTTTGTCTCTCCTTGCCAAGTATTTTATTGTATCTCACACTTGTCACATGTTTCCATTCGTGGATACCACCAAAGTATTATTCCATTTTTATTTTTTATACAAAAACCAAATAAAATAATAATACATTATAATGCATTAATTTTAAGAGTATATCATATTATACCAAAATAAAAAAATAAGTAAATGAATTAAAGATTTACCTCAAATTCTTCCTAATAAAATTCTTTCATATTTGGGGGCACTATGCTCTACTTCATACTCTCTGAAACTAGTTTTTTTTTTAATATTTTCTTGACTGTATAAGAAGCATAAAAAATAAACTTATTAAGTAATTTAAAATAATCAAGTACATACACATAGAAACAAAATACACATTTTTTTTCTACTATTAAGCTAAAATTTACTTTTAATATTATAAATGATAATGTTCAATAAGTAGCAATATAATACATTGTTAATATTATAAAATACATAAATTTAAAAACTGTGATATATTTATTATTTTTATTCGCATATCATTTTATATTTAATATAAATGAAAAAAAAAGAAAAATGATAAAGAATGAATATATTAAATTTAAGAATGCTACGTACTTTTTATTGTCAATTGTGGGTCGAATGAAGATTTTCTTATTACTTGGCATGTAAATTAAGGATTGAGAATATCTTGTGGGTGTCATTGATGCAATACCAATGAATGGCCCTCCAAAAATAGGTTGACCAAAACTATCAGCAACATATAGTAAAGAATGAAACGAAGATGGAATATCTGTGATAGTAAATATGTGTATATCATGATGAGGTGATGCCAAAGTTTCCTCCATATGTATAAGAGAATGCAGAAATACATTGTAGTGTTATAGTCATTTAATACATGAAAATTTTTTTCCTCCACAAACTATTTGTTAACTTCCTCTGCTCTCTCCACACATTGAGACCCTCGGCCACTTGAATGATAATCTCTCATACTTAAATCGAGTTGCATATATATATTAAAATATAAAGACGTAATAAAAATATTAAATGAAATGTCATAATAACATAACTTAATGATACATACATTGACATTAGAAAAAAGTAATTAAAATATTTTAATTTAACATCTACTTTTAAAAATTAGAAAATAAGAATGTGAAAATGACAAGGCAGTCAATAAATTTCTAGTCATCATCAAAACTTTCTAAGAAATCATCTTTATCTACATATTCATCATCATTTGATTCTGCAATTAATTGCTCATGTTATCTTCTTTAACATTGTCATCATCAATGTTCAAATAATTTCTACCTTCACCAAGTAAAGTTAGAAGGCCATCATTTGCCCCATAAATGATTAAATGAACTTCTACATTATTCTTTTAAAATACTAATACACATGATGGAGTGACCATAACATCCTTTTCAACAATTTCAATAGTTGATCTAGGTTTTATTTTACAAATTACCCACTAGTGAAACATTTTTTCTTGTGAATGGATAAGTAGTGTAACACACTTGTTCTACTTGTACCACAAAAAATAAATGGCTTGTACTTACAATAAAATTTATTATAGTGCACATCAAAAAAGTTGTATTGATGATAAATTATAGTACCCATATTTGGAATAGGAATAAACTATTCATGCTTAAACAGAATAATCCTCTTAATTTGTAATGCAGGATACTCCACGTATAGAATATTACTTATTTGACCTTGAAAATTAGTAGTACATGTAGTATAGTTACATCTCTTGATGCAAATAACACTGTTCATTGCAGCTCTATTTGAATCATGTTTCAAAGTGTAAAATTTATATCTATTATAAAATATATGAGATACATCTATAAACTTCATAATGGTCCTTTTGCAAGATTCTTCATTTATTTGTAACATATATTTGATAAAGAAAATTATACCCACAAATTGATAAATGAAAAATTCATACATATATAATGTTGCACATAATTGTTTAGAACCATGAAGGATAAGATATATACTGACATATTTTTCAATTCAATTTACAAAATCTTTTTCAAGCTTTGCATCAATTGATTTATCATCAATATGAGGTTCTCTTTGCTTAATTTCTAAGCAAATATTTTTCAAAAACAAAATTAAAGATATTTTGATTAATTAAAAAGTTATATCGCATACAATGACAAAAAAATAAGAATATAAAATTATTATAAATCTTACTCAGTATAAGGTGTACCTTCTTCGCAATTCAATAAAATATATGTGTGCACATCATGATACTCTGAGTCATCCAAAAAATATCTTGATATTACTTTACCATACAATCTACTCCCTTGACTAAAAATCAAAAGTATATCATTTTTATTTGATCCATCTTTCATACCATATATATTATTTGGTGACAATATTTTATGCCAATTATATAATTATGGCAGAAAGTTGTATAAAGTCATATTATTTCTCATGTTATGACTTAATTACATATTTTTAAGGACATATAGATTAGTTTTGGCATCACTTCTTGAATGAAATTTTATATAATTAGTCATAAAAATCTTTATATGTAATTTATTATATCACCTTGTTGATATAATCATTTATCCATACAACAAATTATTTTTCATTATAAAACTTTTTTAGAGTTTCAGCCATATTGGCTCAGTGACACTTAATATCTTTGATATTAATTTTTTATCATAGTAGCCAAGTATCTCACTAGTACTAAAAGCTGAGACATTCTCTATCACCATGATATTCTCTTTTTGAATGAATAGATATTAAGGCAAAAGTTATAATGATTATCTAGTGATATAACTTTTGGCTAGAAAAAGTTATAAAGAGCATTTACTTGACCATGACTATTTCCATCACCATGAGTTTTTGCTTTAGAGATAAGGCCAAATCCAAGGACATTCTCAACACCGCAACCTTAGTTATAGAAGATAAATACACGAGTTAGGGTCAATCTCAGTACCACAACTTTGTGTTATATAAAGTAAATATATTAGTCATGATTATTCTCGATATTATGATTTTGTATTATATAGGAAAAATGTATGAGTGATTATCATTCATAGTATCTTGGTAGTCTAATAAAGATAGAGACCAAATCCATAGTCATCTATAGTACCATCACTTTGTATTAAACAGATGTGAGGCTAAAGTTGACTATTTTTCAATGCTACAACTTTCCACCAGAAAACTCACCTACACATAAGAATATAAAAGTTGGATTCAAACCTAAAATAAAAAATAAAAAGAGAGAGATAGAGAGAAAATTGAAAAAGCAAGAATATCACTATAAAGAAGTCATGAAGCCAAAAAAAAGGATGGATCCATGAACAAGGAGGGATGCAAAGCACAAGCAGAAACTCCTAAAAAGGTAGGCATGAATTCTGACCCCCTTAAAAGTAAATATGAGGCATACTAAACAAGAATTATAGATTCAGGATTTAAAATTTTAGATTATCCTAAGGGCTATCATTGGGAATCTAAAATTTTACAAGATATATTTTGAATTAACTAATGTGAATTCTTTTTCAATGTCAA
This sequence comes from Sapria himalayana, assembly GCA_029783825.1. Taxonomy (NCBI): domain Eukaryota; kingdom Viridiplantae; phylum Streptophyta; class Magnoliopsida; order Malpighiales; family Rafflesiaceae; genus Sapria; species Sapria himalayana. The sequence goes on from JAREIK010002187.1 coordinate 1,356,770, forward strand.
AATAAATTGAGTACTATAATCAATATATTTTGTTATGTATAAATGATATACAATTGATGAATATCATGTTTGGTTTGTATTATAGTCTGAATATTGATAAATATGATGTTTATTTAAAACTAAAATTAGAGTTTTACTATTAGTAGGTTTATGTGTGTTATCATGGTAGATGGTGATAGGTAAACCACAAGGCATACTCATGTATAATGGTATGAAGGAAATGAAAACCCTTTTAATCGTGATGTGTAAGATAAACATATATTCCAAAACCTAAAATTAAGGTAAGTTGAAACATTGTGAGATTAGTGTTTATGAAGCCAAGTGTATAAATATTTTTAAAAGTTTATCCATTGTGTATATATTAAATGAACTACCTCATAATTGATATATCTTATAAAATTTTTTTAAGAGTTTTATCTAAAGCGTGTGAGTCATGTATCATTATCATGTTTGATGATAAATCATGAGATATATATGAGAGGTCACTATTAAGATAGGGATAGCCTTATGAGCTACTTTCTATCATATGATTTCCATCAAAGAGATTAGAGAGAAGATATATATTAATTGTCATGAGTATAACACTAACAAAGTCAAAAATATAAATACTTTTAATATCACCCCAGTTCATGTCTTTATGATATATGAGATCAGATAATATGAATGAATATATGAAACAACTATTAAGGGTAGTTGATGAGTTGCCTAAAAGGTATTGACTTGAGATTGACCCTCAAACAGAGATAATTTATTATTTTGATAATAAAATACCAAGATGATAACTACAAGTAGACTATCATTAGGGATAGCTTAATAGGTAATAACCATCTTATTTACTAGTATAGTACTATGAAATTTATATAATAATTTAGTCTTGATTGTAAAACAAAGCATAATAACAATTATATAATTTAGACATGTCATTATGCATAATAAAATAGACTAACCCTAGAATATAAGAATCATACAAAAAAATCTATTTCATCTTTATGATTAGAGTATAAGTTGATCAATAAAATTGCCTACACAATCCTTATAAAATTGATATCTAGTTGAAAGTCTTTTTTTACTAATTGTTTAATGTATATACTTGTTGAAGTATTGGATGAAACACCATAGCATAATGAACATTTGAGGCATTGATTAATCCTAAACATTGAGCATTATAACAAAGTCACAATGATAAATATATCTCAACTTAGGATATTCAAAATATATGAGTGTTTCTTATGACACATCCATCACCATTTATTATGACTAACACACATAAATCAATATTTTTCATGAAAATCTTATATTACTAAATTATTATTGCAGACATATCTTTCAACATCCAATTACATTATAAAACAAATATGAACGTATTAATTTAGTTAACCATCACAACATAATTATATAAATAATCATATAATTTAATTTAGTTGGATATTAGAGATAGAATTGTGCAAAATATGTGAAAAGTTATCTTCTAGCTTTTTTAATTCTTAATAAATATCCAACTAATTTCTAAAACCCAATCAATTTAACTTATTATTTACCTTAGATTGGCCCCTAATCATTTTAAGTGGAGAATACCACTTAAACAAAACCTTAATTCCAATCAATTTAACTTATTATTTACCTTAGATTGGCCCCTAATTAAGGTTGAGGCCATGACACTTTTGTATGGAAGGCATACAAATCTTATTTTGCTCTTCTTTTTTTTTATTTTTAAGTGTAGCTTATGTGCTTCAAGAATCCAGGCACTACTTAAAGTTGAATGTCATAGTATAAAGTTGAAATCATGACTCTAGCATCTCTTTGAATCCTCTTTGGAACAAAATATTTCAGGAATTATGAATGATCATGACTAATGCTTATATTTATATAATACAATTGTCATGATGTCAATAAGTAGTCACATCTTTGGTTTTGGTTTTGTATGTCACTTACCACAAAGATAGGATTTCCAGAACTAAGTCGTTATCTCTACAATATAATGTCATGATATTAAATTTTTGTCCATGACTTTGGTATTGGCTTTATAGAAGAAATTTCATGGCACTATAAATACCATGTCTAAATTATTACTTCATAAAACAAACATTTATTGAAAAAAATAAAATTACAACCTACATATGGCAATGTTTTGATTTTATTTGAATAAATCGAGACTATGGAATGTTTCATTACTATTTGGACCATTGAGATACATTGTTATTATGGTGTAGAAATAATATCACACCATCAAATGGTTTATAGCTAGTGTGGCTATAACTCCAAGGAATTATGTTTTTACACCATAATAACAACAACCTGACCAAAAAGTCCAACATTTGGTTTGTCTCTCAGTCATAGGTCACCCTAGATAGCTACAAAACCTAGGTTACATAAATGAATGTCTTAAGTAAGAAATTATTTAAAAATGGTTTAAAAAAATTAGAGGAATGAAAGAAGATTCATCTCATAAAAAGTATTGTAAAAAAAATGTATAGCTACAAAATTAATGGTTACACCAAACATTTATGAGGCATATTGAACAATGCTCTAAAAACATCATATATTAGATCTCAGGAAAACTGAATTTGATTGAAAGGTTCTATAATTTTGATCAACTTCAAGTTTAGTGACCTCTTTTCATTTACTACCATGGGTTTGATAGAGAATATATTATTAGATTGGTTTCTGGTATGAGTTTTCTACTTCAATTTGTAGAAGATCCAAAACTAGTTCATTATATATAGAAATACATCCAATATTCTTATCATAGGATCCTTAAGTTGACATGTATGAGTGATATAATAAAAAATTTTAAATTTTAAAAATAATTAATAATAAATAAACTTGGAAATTATAGTTGGGTAATATTAGTGATATCTAATATATATACTAGTAATAATGTTATTCATTTTATATGCATTATCATCCACTATGTTGATTCTAATTGGAGACAAAATAAAATAATATTATAATTTTGTGAGATCTTGTAACCTCATGATGACAGAACCATATATGAAAGTCTTATGATAGTCTTTAGACAATACACAATATAAAATAAATTTATAGCATAATAGTCGATAATACATCAAATAATAATGATGCTGTGAATATATTCATAAAAATCATGAAAGATGGTCCCCTAGCTGAAATTTCCTATGTTATATTTATATGTTACATAATTGTTAGATAATTTTGCTTCCACAATTGTGATTTTAGAGACAGAAGAAGAGAACAACAAAAAATGGTAAATGATATATATGCACAATCCAATCCAACAGAACCACGACAGAATAAAAGCACAATATAAACACAAATCATAATAGAACATGCAAATAATGTGGTTCACTAGTCGTTCAACATGACTAGCTACATCCACCGGAAAAATACTTATGCATTTACAGATTATAACCTAACAGAATATTCTTATAGTATATGTGCGTAGAAGTAGTTACGAAAAATCACGTAGAGAGGAGAAAACAGAGAGATGAATAGTTCCAGAATGCAAAATTACATCCAAAAAATAGAAATAAAAAAAAACAATTTATATCAATAACAATTTATTAGTTTAATTAACCGAAGCGAGACCTCCGTTATTGTGCTATTGCTATATTCCCAGCCTCTTAATATTTTCTTTTCTGCACTTACATGAAAATATTAAAATAAAAATATATTTTGGTTATACAAATAGTTTATCAAAATAAATTATATACAACAATAATAAACCTAATAATATAAGCAAGTTTAAAAATAAATTTACTATCATTATAATAAATTAGAAACCTATTAAAATATATTAAGAAATCAAGCAAATTAAAAGAACATTATAGTATATGTGAGTCTGTTAGTCTAAAAAAATTCCTACTATATGTCAAACACATTTGAAATTCAACATATCTAATTATGTTATTTTTTATTTTAATCTTTTTATGACTTAACCATTTTTTATGTTTCTATTTTTTTGTTCATTTTGAAAGATTATGTTATTGTTGTTAGATTTTATATAAAATGTGTTAATGTATATGTGTATGTTTATTTTTTATGTTATTATACTTATTACTTATGCGATATTTTTTTTATTTTTAATGGATTTTAATATACATTCTAAATTTAAATAAAAAAAATTTTATAATATCTTTTAATCTTTTTTTTTTATTTCAAATTTCATACACACTTAGTATATATGTATATTCACTAGGTATACATATATAAATTATATATATATACATTGTGTACATATGTATATAGACAACATATTTCTGTCTATATACTAGTGTATATACACATTATATAAACTTTATGTATATAGGTATATACAATGTGTGCATATGTATATACATAGTATATGTTTATGTAGATACAATGTATATAAATATATACATAATGTATATAGTGTATATAGACTATACATTGTGTATATGTGTATACAATATACATTATGTATATACTATGCATATTATATAACACACACACACACACAAACACACACACACACAAACACACACACACACACACACTCACACACAACATGATAATAATAAATATATTATTAATAATATTATATACATTGCTTGACTACACAACACATTATATTTACTACACAACACATAGCCAAGACCTACAAGTAATGACAAAACTCCCAGACTACCATTGGGCACATATGTTAGGGCATAGGGACATGGGCACAAGGGCTATTACTACACCACAATGCAACATCTAATTTTTTTAATGCCCACATGAGTTTAAGGCCAAGTCCCTAGTGTGATCAGTGGTGTGGATGTTAGCCATGGCTTGCATTCATGAGCTATGGCTGGGTTCTAGTTAGGGTGTGTCTGGATTGCTTGGTTTGGACCCACACTTGCTATGGCTAAAGTTCATCACATTCAAGTTAGCCTATTGAGGCATGTGATGAGTTAGAAATAGACCATGGCTATGGGATAGGTCATATTTGTCTTTCTGAATTACCTGACCCAACATGATAGGCATGACCCAATTTGAAATTGGGCATGTTTTCTATGTTAGACTACTTTGTTTTTCTATTGTGTTGGCACATCACTTCATGACTATGTAATATTGCTAGGAACGACATGACATGGTGGCCCAGATGGGCCACCCAAAAATGGATGTGACAACCCAACTTGACTCATTTACTACCTATAAAAATTGTTGGCTTATTAGTTTGTGGATGAGGAATAGTTGATAAAATTTTTCTCCATTGCTAGTCAGCTAGTGCCACTAAAAGTATAACATGTCACACTTTTACTCAAATTAATCATCCTCTTGGTATAGGCCAACACTCGAATATTAATTTTTTTGGTTCTTTGATATAAGTTTTTTGATGTGTTTATATTAATATTGATTTCATATGAATAGATTTCACAAAATTATAGTTTTGATGGAATAGGATAAATAATAGTGAAATTAGATGTATTTTGTGAAATTGGTGGAGCAATGACTTGGGGGATAAAAGAAATACTAGAAAGTCATTGTATTTTCTATATCATGACTTGGTTAAACTATTCACAACCCTATTGAAAAGTCACCGCAACCTTTCTTAGACATGAATTTATAAAATAGGTCATCATAATCTTTATACACAACAACTCTACCACCAATTTGTTATAATCTTTTCACTATGTAATAATACCTTCATGATGATAATATTTTCTTGAAGTTTTGGTTGTAATATTTTTAAAATAGAATGATAACTAAACTATATTTTCACATTGTGGAAACTAAGTATCCCACTGGTAAAAAAAATCAATACATTTTTAGTGTTGCCACTTGATCGATACTGAGCTAAACTTTACATAATACCAAGTAATTTTTAATTGTGACAATCTTTTCTTCAATGATATTGTGTTCTATAGAATAATTACCTCAATTATGGTTATTCTTGTTGCCATGACTTTGTGTTACAAAATATATTTATCTCAATCATAACATTCCTTTCACTATAACTTTATGCTCTAGAGGAAAGTTACTTTAGTCATGACATTTCTTTGTCATTATAACTTTTGTATTCTAGAGATGGTTCAAAGATATGATAAAGTCATGATCTCGACCTAGTACCATGAATTTCAGCTTGAAGGTTTGTATGGGACCTCAATATATAAAGGAAGACTTTAAGTTTTTTTCACAGAAAAAAGAGGAGAAATTAGATTTCGAGTCCAATAGCATGTGAAACCATATGAAGCACAACTTCCAACCCCTACTTAGGGTCAAATCATAAGTGAATGTGAGTAAGAATTAATTGAGAATTTGTTTTGAGACTTAGATCCTCACTAGGGCTATCATTGATAACTTTTGATTACATGAGATATTACAGTAAACATCTTGTGTGAATTCTTTCCCAATGTCAGGCTAAATTGGGGCTTAAGGTTAGTTTATTATACTTGTTTTATGATGATGTGATTATATAATGTTTATTTGTGGTAATGATATGGTTTGAATGTTAATGAATGTAAAAGATATTTAGAATTGAGATTTAGGATTTTCACTATATCATAGATTTATGCATGTTGGTCATGATAGATAGGAACATGTAAATCATGAGATATAATTTTAAGTACAATAGGAAGAAAATAATAACCCTTCTAATCTTATCATGTGAGACAAACCTATGCATGAAAACTTGAGTTTGATATAAGTTTAATTGTTGTAAGTATGATACTCATAAACCAAAAGTACATATGTATATATAACTAATCCATATGCATATTCTAGAAAAGCAAATCTTCAAATGATGTGGAGATTATGTAGGACATCAAACATAGGAGTTTCACCATAGTGTAAGAGTCATATGTTGGTCATGAAAAATAATGATAAATAAGTCATGAGACAAATATAAGTGGAGGTATTTAATATGGTAGTGATATTTTTGAAGTCCATTTACTCTTGTATTATTTCCATATGTAAGATTTATAGAAATATATATATTAATTAATATGAATATAATGCTTATAAAGTTGAACATTGAAACATGATTATTACCACATCACTTTATATCATTACAATATTAGAAGTTAGAGAATAAAAATGAATACTCAAAGAAGTTATCAAGAATAATTGATATACTGCCTAAAAGGAGTAGATGTGTAAATGACTTACGAACAAAATAAGTATAATTTTAGTGGTTAAATATTGAAGATACAATTATGATCGAAACATTCTTGGTAGTGATAGTCTAAGGATGAAAATTATCTTGTATGGTATTGAGCACTATAACGTTAATACATCAATCTACCATTCATCCTATAATTAATCATTATACTACCCAAATACTAAAGAATCTCATCATATACTAGGATGTGAGATAATTTTAGAGTCTAAGTATCTTTCTGTAACCCAATTATATCTATTCAACTCAAACAGTAGATAGTTCACTATTGGTTGGTTAAATTACATACTCAATTACTATGAGATTGATATTTGGGCATGGTCAATCTTTACTACTTGTATGATGCATGTGGTTGTTAAACTTTATTAGACAAAATATTTTCTCTTAAAGCTTTTAGGACTATATCACAAATAATAAGTTTTACCACTATAATAAAGTTGTAATAGTATCGAGATCCTACAAAATATATCAATAAGAAAAAATGCCACTAAACAACTCAAGCCTTTTGTAAAATGACTAATTGATATGAAATCAACTTTAAATTTAAGCACATATACCAAATCATGCAGGGAATAGATAGAATTCAGAGGCAAAGACCCTTTCACTACAATATTTACTTTTTCTACACTACATAATAATATGGATAATAACTAATAGTTTTTATTCTTATGGAACAACTTGCTAAGGAAGTAATATGATCGATTTATGTACTATCATTAATCCACTTGAGGTAAGTGACTTTTAGACAAACTTGCCTTTTTTACCACATTCGCTTTGTGACTAGAATCTTCATCTTGATTATTAAGAAGAGACAAAAGGTATTGGGGTTTGGGTTATCTTTTTATTTATTGTTTATTGTATTTGTTTTTTTTTTATTATTTGGAAGCACACAACTTATGGGTTCTATTGTATTTTGTTTAAAACATTTTCATAATTAATTAAAAGAAAATCTTTTTTTTCATTTCTACATTTGCTTTTTCTTTCCTCTTCTTATCACATGCCTAATCCTAACCCTACCCAAACTAATTCAACATTGTATCAGAGGTTTTTTTTATGAAGTGACATTCGAATTGGGATGCACACATGATGATGCGCCCTCTGAAAGAATTGGTGATTGTAATTATTGGTGGTTTGAAGTGGTGGTAGTAGCACTTTATACTATGACCAAAAAATACTCATGTAAAATGAGTATTCTAGTTCTCTATTAGTCTTTCATTGCTATCAAACTTTTGACTACATGTTTTTTTGGTGTTCTAGAAGGTTTTTGAGGTGCATGGTAGTGGTCCTCATGGTTGTCGACATGGTGATACTAGTATAGAATTTTTACCAAGATTATTTTGGATGTAATATTGTGTGTGTTTTAAAATATTTAAAATCTTTATTTTTGGAAATTCTACATAGAATCATGGTGTTCAGTATAATTGATTATTTCTAGTAATATCTATGTGAAAACATGTCTTGTTGGATGATAAAAAATGAAAGAAAATGATTAGAATCGGTATCTAACCACCAGTGATAGCCAACAATGACATGAAAGTCTTATCAACAAAAAAGGATGGATGCTCCAATCTTGAGGACACAAGTTTTATCCTTAATGATACTAGTTACCTTCTTAGGGTGCTTGCTACATCACCTATCATATTATTGGGATAAGAACCTTATTTGCTCTAACCTTAGAGCCTTGAGACCAATATATAGGCCATGGGAAAGTATAAGTTGTGTTTGGGCGAGGGTGGGGGGGAAGAGGTGAGACAAAAAATAAAAAAAATGTTATGAATAAGTGTTGCAACTTTATTATTATGTCCAATTTTAGAATTAGATAAAATCTCAAAATCTCATTAGGTGAGGGTCTCTGATCCAATCAATCATGCAATTATACTAGTCATACAAGTAGTAAAGTAGACTTATTGTCCATATATTGATCATTGATCTCATAAGGATTGTGTATGTAATTTGATCATTAGTCAACTGATATTATAATTGAAAGGATAAGACTGAGTTCTAAGTAAAATTTTTTAATTATAGAGTTGGTACATTCTATTATACATAATTACTTATTTAAAAAGTTTGGATATTTTTGAGCTTTGTTACAGAATAATTATTGGATTATTATGGAAATTTCCTAGTGCCCTTTTGGCATACAAGATGGTTACCAACTATTGGTCATCCCCAATGATGGTCATATCATAGAGTCCCCTCAGTATTTTACTAGTGAAATAACAAATTGTCGCTATTTGAAAGTCATTAACAAGTCCATACCTTTTATATAACTCATCAACTACCATTAATGGTTACTTCATATATGTATTCTTTGAGCTCATATCATACACTTGTAGATTAATATGATAGTAAAAATATTTACACTTTTGACCTCATAAATGGCATACTTGCATGATTAATATATACTTTCATATAAATTTTACTCATAGTAGTCATATGAAAAAATGAAACTCATAAGATTATCACTACCTTATGAATCATCTATAATCACGAATGTCTTGTGGATTACCTATCATAGTCTATCATGTTGACATGCAACTCACAGACTAAATGTGAAATATTTAATAAAATATACTATAAAATACTCATATCAATTACTGATCAATTCTTCTAAGACATGTACAATAGATTTGCTTATAAAATTATTCATATTTTTAGTTTCATACGTACCATAATTGTATGATTAATATACCTCAAGATTGAGTTTTGACATATAGGTTTGTCTAACACATCATGTCAGAAAGACTATCACTTCTTTCCTACCATTACACATGAGTATGCCTTAAAAATTTACTATCACCTTCTACCACGATAACAAGCATAAACCCATCAATAAAAAAATTATAATTTTAGTTTTTTATAATTACTACATCTATCAATATCTAAATAATAACAAAATCTAAACATTAAATTCATTTATTAAATATTCATTATATATAATTAAATTGTTCTTATGAAACTTCTAAGATATGTGCAATAACTATAGGCCTCAATTTAGCTTGAGATTGAGGAGGAATTCACACAATAAATATTATGACAATACATAACTTTTTGTTCTCATTCTTCTCAACAATCTACTAAGTCCCTATATCATACAAAAATCACACAATTTCACTACTATTATCATATTCCACCAATAGCTATAATTTAGTGGAATTGCTCATTTTAAAACTTATTCATATACAAACACATTATTAATATTCACTAAAATACTTAGTTTATTTGATATCTAACATACCAAACAAACTCACACACTAAAATGATTACTCATCCTATCGAAATTACTTTTTTTTATATATTAAAATAACACTTTCCACTAAACATAGCTTAAACACAAAATTGATTATAGCACCACAATATAAATACAAACAAAAAATATAAATCAATGAGGTTAAGGAGGTCGAAAGTATGATTTTTTAGGATCAAACTCCTGAAAGGAGAAATCTACTCTAGAAGAATTAAATTGTGATATAGAAATGGATGGACTCTCCAAATCTTTCTTATTGGTAGATACCCAATCCAATATCTTTCCCAATATATCAAGCAACAAATCTTGTCTTCTCTCATTGAAGTTTAGTTCACCTTCAAAACATTGAATTGCAAAATAAAACTTTTTTTGTTCACACTGTATTTTTTGAATGTTTCTATCTATTGGTTCTCTTAATATTATGTGTCACCTCTAATTATTTCATCTTTCATCACCACCATTTTCTTCCAATATATTGTGATAGCCTCATAAAGTTACCGAAACAATTCAACACTGCCCATCACCCTAATCCCTTCCTCCAAAAGCTTGTAAATATTTAATTTACATTTTTTTTGATCCCCACAAATAATATCATTTTCTTTTGGAGATACACTTACTACTTTTGATATTCTTTCTTTAATTTACATTTCTACTATCACTATATGAAGAAATTAAATCTTTTTTTCAGGTGTAGCTAGGCAATGCTCAATATAATATTACTCATCCCTCCCTTTTTTCAGCATCTAGCTGTATATTTTCCAAAATATGAAAAAAAGCACTAAACATACCTCCTTGTGTAGTTAGGGAATGCTCAATGAAAGCTTCCTTTTCTTCTTGACTTTTACATATTATTTACATAGATTCTAGGTTAGCTTTGGTGAATGATAATCCTTCTTGCCAAATATCCACAGGTTATTTTTCTTTGAAAATCAATTTTTTTTCCTTTTCTATCTCTTTCAAGCCTCCTTTTAATGCTCGACAATGTTTTTTAGGATTCCCCCATCTCAAAATAATAAAATAATTAAGGAATGATGAATTAAGACAAATAATTCACCATCTTAATAAATGAGAATGAATTTCTCAAGTATTTTTTTTCACATCAAATCTACATCTAGACAAGAGGACATAGAGGAGAATTACTTTATCTTATGTGTGATGGTTTAGACATAGAGTATCGACAACAAAATGAACAAATAAAATAAAACTAAATTTTATTCACCCCAATGTGTTCTCAATGAATCCAAAATTCATATGCACTTTTTAAAGTTATTCTCCATTCTCACTTTATGACCATCGAAAAATTCATAAATGCTTTGAAAATGGGTTGCATTTTTAGGAATTTGAAAGATGCGCTATTTTTAATCTCTAGCAATCCAAGTAACTCATTTAGAATCTCTCTATCAAAATATTACTAAATTTTTTTCATATAGCTTCTCTTTTTTGAAAGTTACATCATTGGCTGATGACTATGACTTTGAGTCATTTGAAAGTCATGGTGTAGGATGATGACCCTGACTTTGAGTCTGATTTGGTCAGAATTATAACTAGATTTGAATTCGTTATCCACTATCATGGGGTGTTTTTTTTTATTTTCTATCAATGTCAGCTATGGTACGTATACAATAACAACAACAAAATTTATTTCTCATGCAATGAAAAGGAAATATCTTGGGTTTCCTACTAAGTAATGCTACATCTAACATCAATATCTAGAGCTTAATTTGGTAAATCCTTTACTTAATATATAACTTTTATAGTCCATAACAAATTATTTGTGTAGTCTTTTAATTCTTTTCTCCTCATATTTTTATATCAGTCATCAATACTATATGGAATACTATTTCAATAGTAGTTTTCACATATATTTTTAGTCTTGAATGCATAAATATTCCTTTTTTTTTCTAATTTGGACATGACAATATAATGTGTTGTGGCTCCTTCAACTTCTTTGACCTCATTCACAATACTGACTAAAATCATATCAGCCACCTGATGTTTAGATGTAATACTTTTTAGTTTTTTCAACTGCTCTTCTTACAATTCATTTGTTTTTTTTGTCTTTTCTAGTAACTTTGTGATAATAGCTTGAAGTGTAGTTTTTTATGCCTATTTGATCTCAAATCTCCATAGCTTACTATATTTTAATAATAAAATTGATTCAATTTTTATTATGTATGGGATAGAAGTTACTACTTGGTGAGAAATATGTTTCATCATATTGATACATTAGGTTGTGTATGTTCATATTCTAATTCCAAAATTATTCTCTTTTAATTTTTTCTTTTTATGAGTTTCGAAGTATCAGCTCAGTTCCAAAGTTTTGTTTTGTTTATTGGTTGCTAAAAAAATAAAATACTAACAAAAGGAAACAAACTACATAGTTAAGCAATATAAATTGAATCAGAAATTTAAAATATTGATATCCAAACTACTAAAAATAGAATTATTTTTTATGGACAATTATGTCAACTAAAGTTGACTAACCATAATACAAAAATCTTAATTAAAGTTGTCCTTAGAGAATACTTTCATTGCTCCGTTGATTATTCAGTAGCTTCACAACTCTAGGAGAAGAATAAATGACATATAAAAAGCCTCCCAGTGAGGGGAGACTAAAAACAGCAGAGGTATGTATGTAGTTAAATGTTATTTTGTCGTATGCTTGCTTATTTTCAGGTGAAATTAGTAAAGGGATAATATAATTTTAAGAAAGTGAGAATTCGCTTGATTCTATAGAGAAGGATGTTCACCTCGGTCCGGTGGGGTATTTAAAAGGTAGTATGTTTAATTTTTATATAGCTGGCGGTAGTTTTCTGTGCAGTTTTAGCAGAATAAAAAGTTTCCAATATGCGCCTTAAGTAGAAAGAAAGCAGATGGTAGAGCTATACTTGATCAATTATTTCGGTAAATTGTCATGATGAATGTGTCTGTTTAAGTGGTAATGCGTCTTTATAATCAGTTGTGTTAATGCATTAAAACTATAAGAGCCTTGTATGGTAAGGCGTCGTTCTGTGTGTTAATGGGTGCGTCTGTTTTTATGTCTTTCAGGAGTTTGTTGGGTGCATCTGTCTACAAGTGTCTGTAACGAATTGGTAAGAGTCTGTATGTCTTATGGGATTAGATGGTAAGGAGTAGGTAAGTTCAGGTCGAGAGAAGTTCATCGAATTGGTAAGCTCGAAGAGCAAACAAAAGCACGCCGACAGTGGAAAAGCTTGAGTCATGGAGATGTTTATTGAATTGGCAAGCAGGATGTATGCTCAAACGGTTCACGGAAGGTAGAGAACTTCCTCGCAAAAGTTGGTAAATCACTCATGGATAGAAGTTTCAGCAGACATAGGGCTTAAACTCCAAAAGCGTGAAGGCCCATTTTCTAGTATTAGTATTATTCTAAGTTTACCTATAGATAAGGTATTTAAATGGGTATAAATGGGTTAATGGTAGATGTAGCTTGTAAAAAGGGTATTCCTCCGCCAAAAGTGAGGGCTAGTTTAATAATAAAAATAACCTTAAAAAAAGTTGACTAACCAAACTAAATAATATTTAATAATGATGCTAAAAATTTGTTATAATATCTAATTTTCAAGAATAGGCAAAATCTCAAAACCTCATTAAGCAAGAGTCTTTCGTCCAATTAGTTCATAAGTATATATATCATATAAGTAGTAGAGTGAACTTTTCATATAAATATTGATCATATAATGCTTATATAGATAGTTCAATCAACTAACTATTAGTCAATTATATATCTAGATGAGAGGATAAGATTGTTTTTAGGTAAGATTATTAAATTTTAGGGTTAGTATATTTCATTATACACGATAAATTATCTAAAAAGTTTAGATATTTTTTTTAGGTTTAGTTATAAAAAAAAGTAGGATTATTATGGAAATGCCTTAGTTTTCTATTGGCATACAAGTTGATTTTGAACTATTGGGCCCTCTCTAATGATGATACCTCGTAGTTGTTCCCTCGATACTTTACCATAAAAATAATAAATTATCTCTATTTGAGGGTCATTCATAAGTTCATACCTTTTATGCAACTCATCAACTACCCATGATATTTTCTTTGTATGTGTACTCATATTCCCTGACCTCACATATAATATAGACATAAATTATTGTGATAGAAAAAATATTTATTTGTTCAGCTTCGTAAGTGCCATACTCATACAATTAACATATAATTTTCATTAAATCCCATCAATGGTAGTCATATGACAAAAAAAAACTCATAGGACTCTCACTACCTTATGAGTCACCTCTAATTATGTGTTTCATAGCTTACCTATCATCATCTATCATGATGATACATGACTCTCATACTAAAGGTAAAATTCTTAGAAAAATATTTTATAAAATACACATATCAACTGAGGGTCAATTCTTTTAAGACATGCATAATGAATTAGCTTTTAAAAATATTAATACTTTTGGATTCATAAGTGTCATACTTACATTATTAATGCATCTCAATATTAGGTTTTGATATATAAGTTTATCTTACATTTCATTAGTGGATGGGCTGTCACTTTTTTCCTACTATTATATACGAGTATAGAGGTGTCAAATGGGCCAAGATGCTCCAACCTGGCTTAGTTTTTTCAGGCCCAACTTGGGCTGGCATGCCGTGCCAAGCACAACATGCTACAATACCATGTCTTGCCAGGCATGGCATGCTTCCTTGGAGGACATGCCCAGCACGAGTCAGTAGCCCAAAATCCACCCAGGTTCAGGCCAGTTCAGCCTGGTTTAGGTTGGGTTGGTCAATTTTTAAAAAACCTAGGGTTTTGGCACCATACCGCCACGTTGTCATCGTCCGTCGAGCATGCCGAACCTTGCTCGTCAGGTGTCGGCACATCATCCCTTTGTCGGGTATTGCTCGGTGCATGGGCTGGCATGCCATGCCCATGTGTCAGGCATCCGTGCCATACCTGGCATGTCACGCTGGACATAAACATTCTGCCCAACATGGCATAAATTATGAAGAGGGTGCACCTGGCATGGGCACGGGCACGGGTACGGCACTATAGCGTGTTGTGCCGGGCCAGACCGAGTCAGCCCATTTTACACCTATATGTGAGCATGGTTCATGTCTTACCTATCACCATCCACCATGATAGCATGGTCAAATCCACTAAAGAAAAAGCCTAATTTCACTCATACATAATTATCATATCCATCAATATCAAAACCACGATAAAATCAAAATATTAAATTCATTCATAAAACTTTCATCATAACTAATTAAATATAACAATTTTAATCTTAATACAGTACAACATTAAGTAGAAATTCATATGAGATAATTAGAGAAACATCTCATAAAAATTTTGATTCCCAATAAAAACTCTCAAGAGTATCTATTAATCAAATCATAAATCAATAATACTTAGTTGTGCACCTTAGATTTTTTCATAGGGTAGGTTGAAATTCATGGTTACCCCTTAGGGTTTATGCTTGTATCTTGCTTTGCCCATTTTCTCATGAATTTTCCCCATGGTTGGAAAAAATTTGACCTTCAAAACTATAACTTTTGTCTCTTTTCTCATGCCCTAGAATTCTTTCTTGAAATTCTTATACTCAAATGGATGGATGTAAACTTTAAATTGGATGTCATAACTTTTTGGAATGAGCCATAATTTTTATTTTTTTCTAACTTTAGAATGCCATGACATTATAAATGTGCCATGACATTATAAATGTGCCATGACATTGGTCTCTCTCTTGTATCAAATGGCTAGAACATTATAATTGTTTGTGGCTATAAATTTTATCTCTAGAACATAAAAATATGGTATTGGGAAAAGACCACAACTTTGGTATCTCTCTTGTATCATATGACTATGATGTTGAGAATGACAATGACTATATATTTTGTCTCAGTAACCCAAATTTGTTGTATTGGGAATAGGCAGTAGCTTTCATCATTTCTATAGAGAAAAAGTCACTACCCTAAAAATGGTCATGTCTCAAGTATTGCTCTTTAGAACTTTCTATAGTTAAAAGTTATGACACTTGGAAATGTACTATGACTTTTTCATTGTACCCATTGGCTCTGTAATGAAAAACTTGTGGCTTTGAAGGCTTGTCATGACTTTTAACAAAGTAGGGTACTTGGTTACTTTGATAAAAAATTAATATTATAATCATAAAAATTATTATGAGCTAATATGATTGCTACTATAAAAAAGTTCCATAGTCAAAAATAATATATTATATAGTGAAATAATTAGGTTAACGAGGTGATACGGTTATGACATATAAATTTTACTATGACTATTTATGTTAAGTTTCAACCAAGAATAGATACTAAAACTACTCTATAGCTTAATAATGTATGAAAAAGTTATACCATGAAGAATATTACTATTACACATAACATGTTGCTCCCTCCTCAATAATCAACTAAATATCCATTTAACATAAAAATCACACAATTTACTATTTATCATTATCCATAAAAATTATAATTTAGTGAAATTTTTTATTTTAAAGCTCATTTTTATACAAATACATCATAAATATTCACCAAATATTTTTTTTTTATTTGGTATTTGTTTTATTAAATAATAAGTAAGTGAATGTTAAAGGTAGATACATACTCTTTTTGGGTTGTTAGTGAAAATCAATTTTGTGGCCTAGAGGTATGAGGGTCTCTTATTTGAAAATAAATCTCAAATAAAGATTGACAAGTGAATGATGATTGATATATAATTACTATTATACCTATCATTGTAGATTGATCTAAACATGTCATGTTTGTTTGACTCTTGCAACATTTGCAAGAGGGTTTGGGACTTAGGAAGGTTGATGTATTCTTCAAGGACAATTTATTTATATGATAATATTACATGGTCATTGACATATAGATTGACTAAATACAATAAGAAAACTCATTATGTAATTTGGACAAAGATGTAAAAGGGGATTATCAGTGTAATACCAATATTAATAGATTAAATTACATTGAGAAAATTTGATGAGTAGATTTGTAGCCTCCTTTATATGCATTCAATTGAAGAGTGATATATTATTTTCTTGACATAGATTCATCTCACATTGATAATGAGAGAGCTAAGAGACCTAGAAGAGACACTTTGAGAGTGATAAAAGAAGTATTGACATATTATTTTGTGAGATGTTTAGACATACTCGGGATAGATGTTGGATTTTGTATTTTGAGTTACAATGAACTTTTCAACATTTAGAAGTTATGAAAAAAACTTCTAGACCTACTCAGTTTGGTTCTTCTACTAGTCATGCTACACTAATGCTTTCTCGGGATGAATATGCCATACTTTGTTATTTGGGTGTTTCTAGTTCTAGCACATCTACATCCAATTAACAAATGCTTACTATCTTTCCCTGAATTCTTGGGTAGTAAATTCAAGAGCAAATACATATGTTATATGTAATTGTACTTTTTTTACTTCGTTAGTTGAGTATAGAGCTTTTGATATTATGATAATTAATGCCGCTGTTATATGAGCAAGAGGATACATCAACTTCAATATAGGTCCTTTTTCTTTGACACATATTTTATATGTATCATAGTTCCATTATATGTTATTTTTTGTTAGCTGCTTTACGAAGTAATAAGGTTGTTGTGTTTTGATTTCTCTTTTTTGGGTATCTTTGTGTAAGATTTTCAGAAAATACAAATGATTTTCATAGGGATTAAGTGAGATAGATTGCATATATTCTTCTCAATTCATAAGAGCCCTTCTAGATATCTATCTATTATTGATTAACAAGTGATTCACTCTTGACTTGGACATCCTTCACTAGGAAATCTAAAAATTCTAGAGCTAAGAATTAGGGAAGTGATGTATATTGATTGTGAGATATATTATTTAGAAAAACATACTAAAGCTTTCTAACTGGCATGTCAGAAGCATACTAGGTTTAAACCATGCCACCTAATTTACTCAGATATCTGATGATTGTAGGATGACCACAATTAATGGTTTGATATATTATATTACTTTTGTTGATGATTGTACCATATTAATATGGTTGTCACTATTTTAAGAAAAATCTCAAAATGTTTCCATTTTAATGAAAGTTTATGAAAAAAATTAAAACTTATTTTGGTTATGATATTAAAATACTGAGAAGTAATAATACTTTGAAATATATTCCTCATTAATTTTCTTGTTATTTTGAGTATATTATTTTGTTCATGATCTCACTCTAGGTATGGAAAAGATGATTGTACACACCATCAATATGCCTTTATTGGGTACTCTAATACTTAAAGGCATATACATATTATTCAATAGAGACTAGGAAGGTCATTATAAGTGTTGATATGATATTCTTCGATAATAGGTTATTCTTTGGTATGGTGTAAAGATTGTAAAATCCTTTTTATATTATGAAACAATCTTCTAGAGCATGGTTTAACAAAATTTCTTTGGTACTTACTATCTTTGATCTTAAGCGATATATGTCAGATAATTCCTATTTTGTTAACATGAATTAGAATGTAAGTACGTGATATTATTTGCATACATCAATGATAGTTTGAATATAAAAAATAATTAGTTGAGTATATCCCAACTAAAATCATTCTAATAGACTAACTTTTAGAGAAAGATTTGAGACATTTGAGATATTTTTTTGGTATTGATGTCATATACTCAGGAGTTATGATTTTTCTTTTTCAAAGGAGATATTTTTGGGATATTTTAGCAAACCTCGGTTTGTTAGGTTGTGCCCTTATTGACTTTGATCCAAATGTAGACTTTTTTATAGATATTAGTTCCTTGGTTGATTCTACTAGATATTGGAGGTTCATATGAAAACTAAATAATATGATAGTGATAAAGCTAGATGATAGTAAAATAATTAATATAGCTATTTGTTTTCTTGATTATTTTAGATAGATTCATATGAATATACTTCTTAGGATTCTTAAGCATGTGAAGAGAGCTCTATGATATTGAATTATGTTTAGAGATCATACACATAACTAGATAAAGGTATATTTAGGTTCTTGTTGGACTAATGTTAATTAAAGAGAAGATTATCCACCACATGTTTTCTTCATACTTTTTTATTGGTAACCACAAGTCCTAAAAAAGAAAAAGGTCAATACTTATTCTAGGATCTAGTGTATAGGTAGAGTACATATCTATGATCTTTGGCATTTACACTCACTCACAACTATTGAAATTACACAAATAATAAGCCTAGAATATAGGTGTGCTTTAGGCCTATTAGTCATGATAGGGGTTAATGAATTGGTGACATCAAATGTCAGACATTAAATTTCACGACATCAATTGAAGAAGTTGTGACACATGTTGTACAAAAAACTCTATATTGTTTAATTCTAATGGAACTACCAAGGCATCTCTAATATACATTATTGCAAGATAGTAGAATGAAACTAATAATCATTTCACAATCATTAACTAAGGAGATGGAGTAGAAGGTTTTAATTGAGTTTTGATAATACATGACAACAATTACATGGTCAATTGAAGATAATAAAATGAATAAGTACTTCAATCTTTTTTCATAAAAATTTTATGGAGGATGATTCAAGGCCAATAGTTGAGCATCAGAGAATATTAAATCCCATGATGAAGATAGTGATGAAAATATAAGTTTTAAAGTGGCTAAAAGCAAAAAATATCTTTGCCATATCTGATAGCTTGTGGGTAAGTCCCATTAATGTGGTGCCAAAAAAATATGGAATGATAATTCTAGAAAATAAAAGGGAGAGCAGATTTCCACATGCACAATTACTTGATAGCGAGTATGCATATATAGATTACCAAAAACTCAAGAAAGATATAAGAAAAGATCACTAACCTCTTCCATTCATAGATAAAATACGAATAGGTTGGTAGGACATGCTTATTATTACTTCTTGGATGGGTATTTAGGCTACAACTAGATTATTATTTGTATAATGCTTTATACAAGCCAAATGGTAGGACATCATTAATATAATAACTCTAAAAGACCAAGAGATGATGACCTTTACATATTCATATGGAACTTATGCATTCAAAAGGATGTAATTTGGTCTATATAATCCTCTAACAATATTTCAGAAAAATATGTTGGCTATTTTCTTTTTTGGATGTCATGAATATGTGATGGAAGTATTTATAGATTACTTCTCAGTATTTAGAAACTCATTTTAAGGCTATCTATGGAACTTAAAGGTAGCATTGAAAAGGTATAAAGAGAAAAACTTCATGTTCAATTAGAAGAAATATCATTTGATGGTACAAAAATAAATAGTCTTAGGAAACCTTATATCCTTCAAAGGTCTAGAAGTTGATAAAGCAAAGATTTCAACCATTAAGACACTTGTTCCACTTACAACCATAAAGGGTGTGCGAAGCTTCATTAGGCATGCTGAATTCAATAGAAAATTCATCACAAAAATTTCAAAAATAACCAAACTACTTTGTAAGTTACTTTAAAAAAATTTCATGTTTGTTTTTGATGATGAATCTATCACAACATTTTAGGAACTCAAAGGGAAACTATTAGCTATTGAAGCTATATTGGGTCAGAGGTGCAACAAAATCTTTAGAGTAATTTATTATCCAAGTATAACATTGAATGAAACCAATTAGAATAAACAACAACTTGGGGGGGGGGGGGGGGGGGGGGGGTGATAGTTGTAGTATTTTCCAATGATAAATTTTGATCGTACTTTATTGGAGAAAAGGTAATTATATATAGAGACCATACAATCATCTAAAATTTAATGATAAAGAGGGTTGCAAAACCAAGACTAATTAGAAGGGTAGTCTTACTCCAAGGATTTGATATTAAAATCAAAGACATTTTCTATTTCTTAAAACATAGATATCTTTATAATGTGACTATGTAAATTATCTTTCCTACAATATTATACCTCCTTTTTACTACTAAGCAAAAAAAAAAATTTTTACATGATATGAGATACTAAAATTGAAGTGATTGCTTGACATTGAATGTATCATTTTTTGCAGATGTTTTTGACTTATTTCATGTGGTATTTGTATGAGTAAGTTGTAGAAAAGACATGGATTTCATATAAATAGATATTTGATGAGTTTTGTTGAAAAATAATAAAATCAGATATAAATTATGTATGATGACATGCTTGGTGGAACATAAAATTTAAGTGTAGAAGAATAATTTGAGTCATGATATTTTAAATGTTATGACATTATTAAAATTGACATGTATCTTGGAAGTAGTCATGACAAGCCATTCTTCATCATCACTCTACATATTGGTCATGACACTTATCATACATTGTGAGTTGTGACTCTACTATATAGCTGCACTGCAACATCTTTCTATGTTACAATACCTTCTTCGAAGTCGTGACAACATTTCTAAGTCATGACTACTTTTACTCTAAAAAATATTTTTAATAATGATATTATTTTCATTATACAATAGCCAAAGTATTGAATCTCAGTCATGAAATCAAAATGAAGTCATGACAATGCTTGAATAATAAAAATGAAGTTGTTACATATTTTTCAAGGTAATGACAATTGTGTCATTAAATCAAAACACCAATATTTTAAGATTGCAAAGCTATTTTATATCATGATATTTCTTTCACATCACAACATCATGCTCAAGGGCATGAATAACTTTAATCTTGACATCTTTTTGCATCACAACATTATTCTCCAACATGTATAGTGATATCACAACATTTTATATGATATCCCATACGTAGTTTTATAGAAGTGATTCAACTCATTCCTTTGTTGCAACATCACCAAGCATCGTGACATGGAGCTTACAAAAAGATGCTACAATACACATTAAGGACTTGATGATATAAAATATGGACTTAATGAGAAAATAAAAAGATTAGGGGAAGCAAAGAATAAAAGGAGGTACAAAAATGCCACCCTAAAGAACAAAATAGAATAGGGTCGAACATTAAATAGATTTGACTGAGAACTTGAATTGAATCCTAGCACCTATTGCTAACTTTTTTTGGGGATATATGATTCGATGAGATAATTTTTAAAATATATTGTTTGAATCCCTCCCCAATATCAGGCTACTTTAGAAATCTAGTATATTTATCTATTTATGATTATGTGATTTATTGAATGTTAATGGATATATTGAATCTTGTTCGAATCCAATACCAATCTAATGGATGCATGGTGTTGGATGTAATAGATATTGATAGATAAGCCATGAGATACATGCAAGGAGACATGTATCGATAAAAAGTGATAGCCCTCCAACAACCTTTCTCTTGTGATGATGTCTATTGATGAAATTATTAGGTTGGCATATGTTAATTTATTGAGAGTACAATGCTAATGAAGTTGAAAGCATAAATATTGTTATGACCATATCCTTGTGTATTCTCTAAAATTTTTAGCTAGACAATAAATACATGCATAGTGAAAGCAACAATTATGAGGAGTTGGTGAGTTGCCTATTAGAAGTAGGGTTTGTGGGGTTGATAATTATTAGGTAAATGTATAGTTTTGGTGGTTGGTGAAAGGTATATCAAAGGCATAATCACAAGAGAATCAACCATAATAGTGATAGTCCTTGGTTGATTAACTCTTGAAAGCTAAGAAGGTTATTGGATATCCCACATCTTCTTACTTTTCATCCAACAAACATATATTACATTACCACATCAGAATCAACCATAATAGAAAACATCATTATACATGAGAAAATCAACTAACCTTAGAGTCAAAGAATCTTTTCGAGACCTAGTTTTTCTTATCAACTTAATCATTCTAGTCAATTCACTAAAATTGATCAAAAACTAATACTAATCTCTATGGAATTGATATCAAGATTTATGTCAACTTTATTACTTGTATAGATTATATACATATATAATATAATTAGAAAGTATAAAAATGCCTAATAAACACTTGGTGCCATTTCCAAGCACATCATATTTTTAGTATTTTCAGCAAAGCTACAATAAGTATTTGGCATCACTCCTAGGGTTTGATTTTATTTTGACTATATAACTTATAGTTGACCCAACTACTTGAAAGGAGAGAAATTTTGTTTTTAATTGAGTAGATAGCTATGTTGGTTTGTGTTTGATTGCTTTTTATTTTTGTTTTGTAGCCACAAAAATCATTTGAATAGAATAGTTGGGACAGAACTAATACCTTTAGACCTAGAAATAGAAAGGACTAGCAGACAATTAATGAGACAGAGAGCAAATAAAGTAACTATGGAAGAGAATAATAATAATGGACACGACTAAGGAGGTGCTGAACAATCTGCCCAATAACTCATTCCCCATAGAACTCATGAAAATTATAGGAGGCCAATAGTGGTTGATAGCTACCCTAGAATATGGATGCAACCTATTAAAGTAATTCACTTTGAATTGAAGCTAAGTCATATAGTCATGGTGCAACAACATCAATATAAAGGTCATAAAATAAATAATACAAATAGTCATGTCACGACATGTTTGGAGTTGTGTGATATAGTGAATATGAATGTAGTTAGCTAAGATGTAATAAAATTAAGACAATTTCCATTTTCATTGAAAGCCAGAGTAAAAAGCTAGTTTCTATGTTTATCATAAGGATCAATTGAGAGTTGGTATAAGTTGGTACAAATATTTTTACCAAATTCTTCCCACCTCAAATCATATTACAGTTGAGGGTGGAGATCAATCAGTTTAGACAAGAAGAACATGAAACTTTATATGATTCTTAGGATCAATTTAAAGACATATTAAGAAAGTATCCACAATATAGATTTGGGTTGTGCCTTAAAGACCAAATAATTTATAATCGGCTGAATTATGTGATGAGATGAATACTGGATTTAGCCTTGGAAGGTTCCATAATGAACAAATCACCCAATGAGGTATATTTTTTATTTGAGGAGTTCATCAAAATAACTACTAGACTTCAAATGAAATATCAAATAGAAGGATGCAAGCTGGAATTTTGGAGACGGATAAACTATCAGCCATATATTCCAAGATGGATGTATTCTTCAACCAATTTTTAGGTCAACACAAGAAGAAACAAAAAATGACAAAAATGATATCTTTTCAATATCCGATAATAAGTAGTTTTGACCCAATATATCAAGGAGAAAAATCTAATGTACTATTGAATATAAAGTATTTTTTTAGACCCAATAATATTTCTACAAACTATCATTCAAATATGAAAAATCACAAGAATTTTATCATATGCAAATAAAGAAAATCTACTTTAGAACTATAGTCCATGGGAGTAGGAGAACAAAAAGGAAAATGTAAATGAGAAAATGAATGAGGAAAAGTAAGTACAAAAAGTAGAAGAAAAAAAACTAAAGATAAAGAAGATGATGATGATGGTGAATAATAAGAAAAAGAAGAACAAGAATAATAAGAATAATATGAAAAAAGAAGAAGATGAAAAATAATAATAATAATAATATAACAAGAAGAATAAAAAGAATAGGTTGAAGAATAATAATAATAATAATAAGACAATGAAAGGAGAAGAAGAAAAAAGAAGTGGAATAATAAGAAAATGATAAGAATAAGTATACAAGGAAGAGGTAGAAGATGTATAAGGATATGAATAGCAAAATGGAAGAAAGAATAATAATAGAAGATAATGATAATGATGAAAAAGAATAAGAAGATAAATAAGTAGAAGTAGTAAAAGGAAGAGGTGGATATGTAATAGAGGAATGTGAAGTAGAAAAACTTGGATGAAAAGTAAAAGAAGATCCTAAAGAATAAAAAGATGATGATGATTATCATAACGATGATAATATTGAGGCAATAGAAGAATAAAAACAAATCAAAGAGGAAGAATAATAATAATAATAATAATAATAATATATAGAAGAATATGAAGAATAAGAAGAATAATAAATAAGGAATAAAGGGTGGAAGATGAAGTCAAAGAATAAGATGATAATGATAATAACGTAAAAAAAGAAGAGGGGAATGATGAGTAAAAAAAGTAAAAGAAGAACAAATTGAAAATAATAGAAGAACAAAAAAGTAACAAGCATAAGATAATGATGACATTGATGATGTCAAAGAAGATAAAGTTATAGAAAAAGAGTATGACAATGATGAGCCAAAAAAAGAGGAAAAAGAAGAGGAAAAAATGTTGAAAATAATGATGATAATGATGAATAAGAAGGAAAAAGAAAGAAAGAGAATAAGCGGAATAAGTAGATGATGGTTATGATGATCATGAAGGTGATCATGAATATGAAGTACTAAAGGAAGAAAAGTGATATGAAGAATAAGCCAAAGAGGAAGAGTGAGAAAAAGAAAAGAATCAAAGCAAGAAGAAGAAGAAAAAGATAATGACGATGATGATGAAATCAAAGACTGGGAAAAGAAGAAGAAGTAGAAGTAGAAGAACCATAATAAGAAAAACAATTAAAAGAAGTTGAAGAAGATTAAGAAAAAGAAAAAGAAAAAGAAGAAAAAAAAACAAAAGCATGAACAAATGAACAAGAAGAAGTAGAAGAAGAAAGAACAAGAGTAAGAATAAAAAAAAAGATAAGGTATAATAAAAAGAATAAGATAAAGAAAAAAGGAGTATGAGGAAGAAAAGGATAAGAATAAAAAAATTGATGATGATGTCGATAAAAGGAAGAGGATGAAAATGAATAATTATATTACAAAGAAGAAGAAGAAGAAGAAGAAGAAGATAAGTAGTTGTGGTAAAAAAAGGGAAAAAAACAAGAAGAAGAAGAAGAAGATGTCTAATATGATGATGATTATGATGAGAAAAAAAAAATAAAGAATAATAATAATAAGAGTAATAAATAGATGATTATCATGATCATGATTATGAAATAAAAAGAAGTTTTTTCAATAGAAAGAGATTGACAACAAGGAGAAAGACAAATAAAGTAGATTCAGAAGGAAAACATAAAGAATATGATGATGAAGCAAAATAAGAAGTAGAGTAGTATGAAGAAGAAGTATAATTATAAGAAGAAGAAAAAAAGAAGAAAATCAAGTAGAAGATTAAGTAGATGAGAAAAAAATAAAAGGAATAGAAAGATGAAGATGAAGAAAAAGAAAAACAAAGAACGAGAAAAAGAATAAGAAGAGTAAGAATGAGAATAAGATGAAGAAGGAGAATGCGAACAAGATGGAGAAGGAGAATGAGAATGAGAACAAGAGGAAACAAAGATGTAGAAGAAGTAAATAAGTAGAAAAAAAGAATTAAGAGTAGAATAACAACAAGAGTAAGAACATGAAAAAAAATAATTATGGATAAGAACAAAAAGAAGAGGAACAAAATGAAAAAAAAATAAGAATAATGATGAGAAGAAGGAGGATGAGAAGAAAATGATGGTGATGATGTCATAATGAAAGAAGAACATAAAAACATAGAAGATAAAGAATTGTAATATGATGATGAAGATAATGATTATGATGATAATGAACTTGACATGGAAGAAAATTAAGAATAAGAAGAAGAACAATAAGTTGTAATAGTTGTAGAAAATGAAACAAAAGAAGAACATGAAGATGAATAAGAATAACAAGATATGCATGAGCAAACAAAATAAGAAGTTGAAAATAAAGTGGAAGAAAGTGAAAATGTAGATGGAGTAGTAGCTATTATAGTAATAGAGGAAGTAGAAAAAAAGATATTGATAAAAAAGAAGATGAATAAGAAAAAGATGATGATGATGATGATGATACATATGAAGAAGTAAAAGTAGATACATATGAAGAAGAAAATGAAGATAAAGAACATGATATTAATGATAATGATAATAATGATAATAAAGAAAAAATAAGAAGAAGACATGAAGAATGCATAAAAGTACAAGGAGGAGACAAATAAGGAGAAGAACAAAAAGAAAAAAAAAGAATAAATTATAAGAAGAAGAAAACAAGGGAAAAAAAGAGTGAGAATAACAAGAAGATGAGCAATAAGAAGAAGAAGAAAACACATTTAATATGATGATTATGAAGAAGATTATGATGATGATTATGATAATGATGATGATGCTAAAAGGAAAAGGATGATAAAGAAGAAGAATAGGTCTAAGAAGAATAAGAAGAAGAAAAAATCATTATTCTTATGATATAAGAATAATATTAAAAAGAAAATGAGAAAGAAGAAAAAGAAGAAGATAATGATGATAAAATTTTGGAAGAAAAAAAAACAAAGAATAAGAAGAAAAAAGAAGAAGATGATGATTATTATTATTATTTTAATATTATGAATAAGAAGAAGCATTATAAAAAGAAGGGAAAAGTGGAAATTTGCACGTGAAGAAACAAAAGAAAAAAAATGAGTAGAAGTAGAAGAAAATAGGTAATAAGAAGAAGTAAAAAGAAGAAGAAAAAAAGAGGAAAAAAAAAGAAAAGCTAGAAAAACATGAACAAGGTAAATGAAAATAAGAAGTAGTGGAGGATAAGAAAAATGAATATCAATGAAAAAAAAGAACAAGAATAAATACAAGAACAAGAAGAACAAGAATGAGAATGAGAAGGATGAGAAGATGAAAAAGAATAATAACAAGTTGATAAAAAAGAAAAGCAAAAGTAAATGATGAACACGAATAAGAAAGAAAAGAAAAATAAAAAAAAATTATGAATTTGAAATGCCAAAATCATAGACAAGTACATTATCATAATGCTTAAAGGAGAAAACTCTCAATCTTGTGAAGATCAAGGCCTATTAGCCTATGCATTGTAACAAACATGATAATATCAAAAGTATTTCAAGAAGGCTAGAATATATATTCTAGCAAAAATTATTTCATAAAAGCTGGCTACTTTCATGAAAGATAGATAAATCACTAAAAATATTTTGATATCTTATGTAAGAAATGATGTATTACGTAAAAAAGTAGAATATATGCCATAATTTGGTGATTAAATAGTTTTTATCCAAAGCCTTTGATAAGGTATCTTGGATGCTTTTATGTCAAACAATGAGGAGGTTTGGCTTTGTAAAGGGATTGATAGATTTGATATTTTGATGCATCTTTAATAATTTTTTTTCTATATTAATAAATGGTGAATCTCATGACTTCTTCAAATCAACAAGGAGATATGATTATCTCTCATCTATCTCAAAGTGTCCTCATATCCTAGTTACTGAAATATCCAGGAATATCAACAAACAAGTTCAAGGGAGTAAAATTCAATTTTTTTTTCAATCTAAAGTCATTCTAATTATCCAAGAATCACATGGCACTCTAGTTATTTGATATTGTTGGGTCTACCAAGGTTTGGGCATACCAAAATGTTTTAATTTAATTTGGTTTAAATTTATTGGTTATGAATTGATTTTGATTTAATGATGATTTAAATGATTGTATGGGTGCTCTAATTTAAATTGGGTACTCTCATTTAGATGTAACACTTACTAAAACAAAAAATAGTGATACATGATATAAATCTAGCACTACATGGAAAAGTCATTTTTAGAAATCACAAAATTCACAAAGCCAAAGTCTTTGGCTTTGCGTGGGGTGGTGGTGCATGTTTTATTTAAAAAAGAAAATGGAAAATGATCCCTTTTTTGTGCATGTTTTTTTTGGTAATCTAACCAAAACTATGACTTCTATATTATTTCGTTAGTATCCTTTCTCTCTTATTATTGTTTTATAATAATTTTGGAGAGAATAAGCATTTTTCTTCTCGTTTTCTTCTATTGGATGGTTTGTGGAGGAAGAACTAGTGTTCGTGCAGTGTTCATAAAATGTTCATATAGTATTCATGTGGGATTTCCTTAGTATCTATGAGAAAATTGTTCTTGTTGTATTCATGATGTGTTAGTGTTGTGCTCATGGTGCTCAAAAATTTTTAAGAAATTTGGGTCTATAAATTTAAAAATCAATTTAAAGATATTTTCAATAAAATTTATGTTTCATTTTGATTTGTGATAATTTGGACATTGGAAAATTTTAAATTATGTGTTTAATTGTATGAATATTTTACTAATTTTGGGGACTGTATATTTGACACGATTTTGTTCTTATGGTAATATTTTTATGGTGTAATATTTATATATATATTGTGAATAATATGTATACATATATAAAATTTTGTATTTCATATATAAGTGTGTGTGTGTACACACACACACACACACACACACACACACATATATATATATATATATATATATATATATCAGATAGTTTAAAATTTAAACATTTTAATGTATCTCAAACATAATTGAAATATTCATGAATATATATAGATATTTTAAATAGTGTGAAATATATATAGATATTCTACGTAATCAAAATTCATTTTGAATCTGTTGTGATTGTTTGGATACATCTTTCATGGTAAAATCAAAAGATTTTAATAAACACCAAATTACTTATATTTGTTCAATCGATAAAAATTACTCTAAAATCATTATTACATTTTGGGCAGAATCTCGATTAGTCCCATAAAATAGTTTCAGAGCATTAGTTAATCTGGTATTTTGATTTTATAGTTATTTGATTATTTTATTTGGGATGAAAAAAAATTAATTCTATAAATATAATTAGGTTGGAAGTATCCAACTATTTGATTTTGAAACTAAAAATGATTGATATTTTAATGATGAGGGACTTGCTTGAACATGCTCTCAAAGATCTAAAACTAGAGTGTATGGATGAAGCTAAGTGAAAAAAAAATATACTAAAATATATCTACCACAATAAGACAAAGGGTCGAAAGCATAACTTTCCACAACATCTATGTTATCACTAAATTAGAAGGGATATGAAAAAAGTTAGTATTAATGTATAAGAAAAATACATCGAGAAATAAGATCATTATTATCAAGTACTTAGTTAATATACAATATCAGGACATATCTGATATGGATACTCACTTAAGTTTTTTTTCAAGCATTAATCAACTAGCTAGTATATATGAAAATAGTGATTGATGATGAGGTACATGTATATCAACTTCTTAGCTTCAATCCTGAGAGTTCAAAGACACTTATAATCTCTTTGAGTACATCTGATCCTAATAATATCTTTACCTTGATTATCATTAGTGAAAGTTTTGTAAGTGAGGTTGTAAGATGGAAGGAAAAAAGACTTTCTCATATACTTTGTATATGAGAAAAAAAGAAAGGTGAAGTAAAACAAGTTCAAAACTCATACTAAGGAAGGGAAGTGAGAGTTCTTTCAGATGGAATTTCATGGTCAAACCCATAGTAAAATATTTCTACTATAATTAAGTAAGATACTTTAAAGACTATCTCACGTTGAAGAAAATCCTATAGAAGCATAGGAAGCGAGATAGAGTCGAAAGGGTATCTTGTACTTTTTCCATAAATGGTAATATTATATTTTTAAGTAATATTAAACTATATGACAAACTCAGTCAAGAGAGTGATGAGGTGGTAGATTCAGCTTCTACCTTGGACATCACTCCAACCCCTTACTAGTTTGTGATATTTTTATCCGAGAACTATGAATTAGTCAAGATAAGCGATAATATGATATTGAGAATAAAAAGGCATCAAAGATATTTGTTTGGAAATAAACTTGATATATTGATTACTTCTCAATGATGTATGATATATCCCAAATATTCAAAATAACATATTGTCCATTAGAATGTTAGATAGTATTGGTCATTTGGAATGACTCATCAAATACCAATTGAACTTGATAAAAAAGTCATTGACTATAGTGAGGGATAAAAGGATAAATTCTCTATATCTACCTAAGTTAGGATTACCTCGAATTTGGTAAATGCTTTATGAGAAATAACAAGTGTTGACACTGAGCTGCATTGACCCAAGTATATTTGTGTGGATGATCTATTCTTCATAAGAAAATAGTCCACATTTAATATTAAAAGTCACCTAGTGATGGTATGACAATCAATATGACTAGATAAAATTATACTACTAATGTGATTTTACCCCCTCTCCTTAGAGAAGTTTGATAATGATCAATCTATATTCCTCGGGTGTTTATTTAAAAACAAGCAGGAACCTTGAAGGAATTCCTAAATATGTAGATTTCACATTAACTACTCTTCGTGATCACACTGATCAAGGAGGAGATTGTGAGTTGGAAGTAAAAAGTTAAAACGATTACTTCAAATACTTTCATGCGCTGGTTAGATTATGTAGAAATTGATATCTCAAAATGAAAGTTGATGCCTTGAGTTGTTGTGTAACTGCTTATAAGTTATGAAAACATTTTTCTCATATGAGGTATGAGAAATTATTTAATAGTCTCAGAGATAAAATAAATTTTTTATGAATTAAATTTTTTAAATTTAAATCAAAGATATATCACGGTCTACCCAAATAAGATAGAGGGAGAGATTATTGGGTCTACCATGATTTGGATAAATAGAAGTATTTTTTTTTGTTTAATCTTGTTGGTTTCAATTTGATTTTGATTTAATGATAATTTAAATTAGAATATGGTTGCTCTCATTTGAATTGGATGCTCTAAATAATAAAATCAAAATGGTAAAATTTTTATTATAAAAACTTGGTTTTGAAAGCACATGCTCAAACATGATACTTACTAAAACTAAAAAGGGAAACATTATATAAAATAATGCACCCCATGGATAAGTATTTGGCTTTTCAAATATCTCAAAACATGCAAAGCCAAAGTCGTTGTGTTTGCATGATGGGGTGGTGCATGTTTTATTTGCAAGAGAAAACAAGATCTAATCTCACTTTCTTTGCATGTGTTTCTTCTTGGTCGTCTAAAGAAAATGATTAATTCTATATCATTTCTTAGGGATTCTCTCTTTTGTTATTGTTCTATAACAATTTTAGAGAGAAGTGAGTTACTTCTCATTTTCTTATGTTGAAGAGTTTACGAAGGAATAATTGGTGTTCATGCAGTATTTGTAAGAAGATAGTTCATGATATACTTGTGTTTTACTCATGGTGATCAAAATTTTTCAAGGACTCCAAATCTATAAATTAAAAATACAATTTATATGTATTTTCAATGACATTTACCTTTCACTTTGATTTGTGTTATTTCGAAGATTATGATATTTTTAATTACGTGTCTAATTGTGTAAATATTCTACTATTTTTGGGGGTAGAATATTTGATGAATTTGTGTGTGTTTGTTTTGATACTTCTATGGTTTAATATATATTTATATTTTTTTAATAATATATGTACATTATAAAATTGGATAGATTCATACACACTTGTATATATATATTAATGTATTTTGAACAAGCTTGAAATATTCTCAGATATATATATTTATTTGGAACAAAAATTTTATGTAATCAAATTAATTTGGAAACTATTCTGCTTGTTTGGATACATCTCTAATGGTACAAATAAAAGATTTTAATAAATACCAAATTAACTATTTTTATTGGACTGATAAATATCTAAAAATCATTTTTGATTCTTCGATAGAATCTCAATTGGTTCTCAATAGATATGAGTCCTATTAGCCTAAGCATTGTAACAAACCTAATAATATCAAGAGTATTTGCAAGAAGGCTGGAATCGACTCAACCAAAAAATATTTCAAATGAATTGGCTATTTTCATAAGAGGTAAATACATCACTAAAAATATTAATCTAACACAAGAAATCATGTATTACAAAAATAAGTAAAATGTAGGCCATAATTTAGTCATTAAATTGAATGTATCCAAAATCTTTGATAAGATATCTTGGATGCTTTTGTGTCAAACAATGAGGAGGTTTGGTTTCTCAGAGGGATGGATAGATCTAATATTTTGATGCATCTTTGATAATTAGTTTTCTATACTAATAAATGATGAATCAGGTAGAATCTTCAAATCAACAAAGAGAGGTGATTATCTATCATCTATCTCCAAGTGTCTTCACCATATTTGCTGAAATTTTATCCAGGAATCTCAACAAACAAGTTCAAGGGGGAAAAATTTAACCTTTTGTTTTCAATCTAGAGGCACTCTATTTGTCTTTCATCTAGTTTATGTTGATGATATTATTCTTTTCTCTGGTGAAAAAAAAATATCTTTGAAAGCTCTTCTAAAAGTTTTGATGGGTTATGAAGACTTATTGTAGTAGCAGGTACACAAGTAGAAATATCAATTTCATACGTCTTTCAAGGCTCCACACAAATCAATAAAAAATGGTATACTGAATAACTAGATACCAAAGGAAGAAATAAATATTAATATATCTTGGCTTCCCTATTTGTGAAAGAAGAAGAATGTTAGTTCATTTCAAATATAAATGTAAATCCATTCAACAAAAAAATGGTTGATAGAGAGCTAGCATGCTAAATATGCTTGGGAGATTGATAGTATTAATGTGCTTCAAAATCATTTATTGATAGTAATGGAACCACCAAAAATCATCATTAAAAACTTGGAGCAACAATTTACCAACTTTCTATGAGGCTTCATAGATGATAAACCAAAACTAGATTAGGTTAAATGAAATGAATTGTGTTACCTACAAGAGGAAATATGTTTGGGCATTTGTAATCTTTCGGTAATTTCTAATGCATTTGGATGAAAAATGTGGTGGCATTTGAAAAAAAAAAAGGCTATGAGCTACTTTGATGCAAGTAAATAATTGTAAGAATCATGTTATAGAGAAGGCTAGTCAAACATCTAAAGCAATTTGAAGTCGCGTTTTAAAGAAAGGAATGACAATGAAATCTAATTTGATTTAGGAAAGCTCTAGGTAGATTTGGAAAGCATCATGCCATAAAGATTTAACAAAAAAATATCCACTAAAACTACAAGAAGATAAGCCCTCTTTTTTGTAAAATATCAAAAAGAATATATATTTATGTGAAATATTATAAAAAAGTTATTTTTATTGATGTACAACTCCAACAGAAAGGGTCTTAGATTGAAATCCACAATTCCTAGTTACTCAAACACAACGTACATCCTGTACCTTTTTTTTTTTTGAAGTTGTAAGTTTGCTTTTCAAATCTATAAAAAATTGAAATACTAATGCTTATTGTTTCCTCAACACTTACTCTTAATCTAAGACTTAATAAATGAAAGATGGGGCAGAACAACTCATCCATCGATAAGTGTCTTAGAACACTTCTTCCACTAATAATTTTTGGAAAATTTGGAAAGCTAGAAAAAATAATATTTTTAATAACAATTACATAAATATTTCAGCAATCCAAACCAATATTATGAAGTAAATTTCAGAACACTTAAAGATATCCATGATTAAATAATATAGATAAGATTGGGAGATGAATCTAATATATATATTCAACCTAAATGTCAAATAAAATTGAAAGAAAAAAGTCATATAAAATCAAAAGGGAACAACTTCAAATAGAGAAATTAAAGTCGAACACAAATGGAACCTCACTAATCTATACATGGTAGGATGTGGATGACTACTCACATATGAAAAAGGGGAAGTCCTTATCACTTTTTCTCAATACATTAAGTTCTAAGTGAACTCTAAAAATGCTAATCAAACTTATCAAAAGATAAACACAAAAGTGGAAACTTGAAACAAAAATCTCGAAAAAGGATATATTCTTGTTGATTTAAATGTATCCATATTGCACACATATAGAAAAGACAACAAGATTACATATAAATTGTCAAAACAAATAAGCATACAAGAAAATCACAACTACATATCAACAATGATATCTTCTCAATGCATAAAAAAACATCAATAAATTTCCAAGTTGGAAAAATTAGAGATATTTTATTTACGTCGCTGTCATTTTGTTTTAATTACATGGATGAGCAATTTCTCTTTTATTTTTATCATTCATTTCACTATAAACACATGTCATGCAATCTTTTCTTTTACATGCATTTTCATTAATAAAATTTTATTTTTTTTAAATAAGAACATGAATAATAAGAATATAAAAAAAGAAGAAAAAACCAAAATAATATAAATGAGAAGAAGAATAATAATAATAATTAAATAATAATAAAAAAAATAATAAAATGAGGATGATGAATACAAAATGAGAATGAAGAAGAATATAAGGAAAAAATGAGGGAGGGGCAGAGAAGGAGGAAGTAGAACACTACGAAGAAGAAGTGAAAAAATAAAAAAAAAAAAAATACAAGCAAAATGACAAAAAATAATAAGAAGAATAAAATAAATAAAATAAAAAATAAAAAAGATAATGAAGAATAAGAAAGAAATAAAAAATAAGAAGACAAATAATAAGTAAAAAAAGACAAATGAAGAAAAATAAAAACAATAAAATGAATAGTAATAAGAATAAAAAAGTAAGAAAGAAGAAGTAGAAGAATAAGAAGTAAAGAAAATAAAGAGAGAGGAGGAAGAAGAGGAATATAATGAAGAAGAAGAGTAAGCATATGATGATGAGGAAGAAAAAAAAATACAAAATATAAATATTAAGAAAAATACAAAAAAAGAAGAAAAAAACAAAAGATGTAGAAGAAAATGTAAAAGATGTTGAAGAAGAAAAATACAAAAGATAATGAAGAAGAAAAAATAAAGAAGATGAAAAAAAAGAAGAATAAGAATAAAAATAATAAGAAAAAAATAAGAACAACTAAGAAGAAAAAGATGATGATGCAGAAAATGAAGAAGAAAATAGAAGAAAAAAAAATAGAGAACAATAACAATGAGAATAAAAAGAAGAACATTGGGGGGGAAATGTGGAGATCATGAAAAGAAAAATAAGGAAAAAGAGAAAGAGAAGGAGAAGTAGCTGTATAAGTAAAGGAATAATATAAAAAAAAGAAAAACAACTTATCATGATAACAATGATGATGATCATGAAAATGACAAAGAAGTTGTTGGGAAGTGGAGGAAAATGATGATGATGATGAGGAGGAGGAATAAAAAGAAAAAGAAGAGGAATAGAGGAGGAATATTAGGAGGAGAAAGAAAAAGATGAAGACAAGAAAAAAGAAAAATAAAAAAAAGAAGAAACATAAGAAGAAGAAAAAAAAAGAAAAAGAAGAAGAAAGAAGAAGAATAAGAAGACGAGGAGAAAGATGAGGAAGATGAGGAAGCAGAAGAAGGAAGAGCTAGAGGAGGAGGCAACAAAGAAAAGAGAGAAGAAAAAGAAGGAAACGAAGAAAATGAAGAAAAAGAAGAAAAATAAAAGTGAAGAGAAGTAAAACAATGATAAGAATAAAAAAAATAAAAAAAACAATAAAAATCATAAGAATAAGAAGAAATAAATGATGATGATGATGAATTATGAAGAGAAGAATAAGAACACAATGAAGAATACTAAGGAGGAGAAGAATGAGAATATAAAGAAGAAGAATATGAGGGAGAAGAATAAGAAGATAAATAAGAAGAATAAAAATACAACAAAGAAGAATAATAAGATAAAGAAGAATAAAACTACAACAAAGAATAATAAGGAGGAGAAAAATAAGAATATAAAGAAGAAGAATAAAGAGGAAAAAAATAAGAATATAAAGAAAAATATTAAAGGGGAAAAGAATAAAAAGATGAATAAGAAGAATAAAACGAGAAGAAAAATAAGAAGATGAATTAGAAGTAGAGGATGAATGAGAATAAAAATAAGAATAATAATAAGAAAAAAGTAAGAAGATGAGACGATGAAGATGAGGAAGAAGAAGAATAAGATAATGGTGATGAAGAAGAATAAGAAGATGAAGATGTTGAAAAAGATGAAGATGTTGAAGATGATGAAGAAGTAGAAGATGAAGAAAATGAGGGAGAAAAAAAAAGAAAAAATAAAAGAAGAAGTAGAAGATAATGAACAATAATATGATGATTATTATGATGATGAACATGATGCTGAAGTATTCGAAAAAGAAAAAAAAAGATAATGATGATCAAGATGGTGAATTATATGAAAAAAAATAAGATTATGAAGAAGAACAAAAAAATAGAAATATGATAATAAGTTGTAATAGTAGATGTAGAAAAAAATAGAATAAAAAGAAAAAGAAAAAAAATGAAGAAAATAAGATAAAGAATAAGAAGAAAAAACTAATGCCATGATGAAGATGAACAAGTATACAAAGCAAAAAAAAAAAGATGAAAATGAAAAAAAAATGAAGAAAAAAAAGGACAAGATGACCAATGATTATGATAATCATGTTCATGATAAGTATGAAGAAAAAAAAACAATAAAAAAAAGTGGATGATGAATGAGGAGGAGATGCAAAAGAGGAAAAAGAAAAAGAAATACAAGGAAAAGAAGAAGTTCAAAATGAATATGATGATGATAATACTAAATAATAATAAAAAAAAGAGAAAGAAAAAACTGAGGAGGAAGAGGAAGGAGGAGAAAAAGAAGTAAAAGAAAAATAATACAATGAAGAAAAAGAACAAAAATATGAAAAAAATAATAATAATAACAAAAAAGAAGAAGAAGAAGAATAATAATAAGATGATGATAATGAAGAAAAAAATAGGAAATAACGAGGAGAAAATAAGCAAAAGAATAAGAATAAAAATAACAATAATAAAAATATGAAGGATACTAATAAAAAGAAAAAGAAATTATAATAATATGAAAAAAATACTAATAACAATAATAATATGAAAAAAAATAATAATATGAAAAAAAAAGAAAGAAAAGATGTTCATGGTGCAGTATAGAAAGAATGAAAAGTAGTAGTAGTAAAAGAAAAACAAGAATAAGAAAAAAAAGTGAAATTAGAAAAAAATGAAGTTTATTATGTTTATGATGATGATGATGATCATGAACAAGAAGAATAATATGAAGAAGAAGAAAAAGTTGTAGTAGTAATAGTTGTTGAATATAAAAATGAGAATGAGAAAGAAAAATAAGAAGAATAAGATGATGATAATGATGTTGATGATGGAGTAGAAGAAGTAAAAACAAAAGTTGAAGAAGACGAAATAAAAGAACGACAATAAAAAAGAAGAATAAAAAATAAAAAATAAGAACAATAAGAATGACGAAGAAAAAAAACTAAAAGAAAAAGAAGAAGTCGAAGAAAAAATAAAAATACAAAAGTAGAAAAGAAGTAGTAGAATATACTACAAGAAGATGATGAAAAGAATTACAATAAGAACGAGAAGAAGAAAAAAAAGTACAAAAAGAAGAAAAAAAAGTAAGAAAATAGTAAATAAAAAAATGATGAAGATGAAGAAATAGTTTATTTTTTGCTATTTCTTACAAGGATGGTTATAAAACTAAGAATAATTTGCTCTTTCTTGCAAGGATGTTTAAATAAGAAGCATATTTTAAAATTTGAAATTAGATATTGGATAATCAGCTAATCATGAATACTAATAAAATTCTAGAATATAAAAATAAAATATGTAGTACACAATTTTCTAAATACAATAAATTTAATAAAAAATAGAAAACAAATAATTTAGAGAAAAAAAGGAAGGTGATTATAAAAAAAAGTCATGGTGGTAGATTATCAAAGTGTAACAAAGTATTAGAAAAACAAATTTTTAAATATTACATGAAGATATAAAATTGGAATTTCATTTGTTTTACAACAATGCCAAGAGATTAAGTAGTGAATTAGTTATAAAATACAATAAGAAAAAAAATATAATGAATTGTATAACATACTTAAGTTCAAAAGAGAGAGAAATACATCTCTAGGTTAGCTAAAATGACGTAACAAATGATTAGAGTTTCAAATCAACTAAGATTTATTAAAAATGATAATGATTAAGTTCTAATACAATATAATATTATTTTAGAACGATGAAGAAATTATTTAATAATCTACTCGAGAAGACATGCATTTCTCTAGATTATCCTTTCATAAATGTCATTGCCATAACATTGCAAAGGAAATGTCGAGACGAGGTGGGATTGCTTTTTATGAGGCATTTTCTATATCACACTGTAAAAAAGCATATAATTACTATGACAAATGAGAAGTTATCTTCCCACATATCTCTCTTTACCCATCTTCTCATTTTGTTATTTTAACTTTGGAATGAATCAAACACAACATTGACACGAGGTTAAAGTAACTATATTCACTAACAACAAGTATTTTTTGGTAGGCTAACTTTAGAGTTGATAAGACTGACAAGATTAATGTTGCTTGCTTTGTAGAATATTTGAGATGACCAAGCTCTTGAAAAATCATCTTATCCACCAAATGGAAAACATAATATGGAATCAATGAACAATGAAGTGATCTTTAATTTTTATTGTTAAATTTGAGATTTGCTAAAATGAGCAGAAAATTGCAAATTATTTATTACTCGACAATTATTTTTAAATATAGTGTTATCATAATCATTACTATTATATTATCATATTCAAATTATTTTTAATTTTAATATTTTATTAAATTGTCAATTAATAATCATGACAAAAAGCAAAAAAAAAAAGATTCAATATAATATTTAAATTATTACAAAAAAAGTTAAACATGACAAATGTGTTGATTTCATATTTTTTTGTATTAATCTTATTATTGATTTTGAATTTTCTAGTGTGACTACATGAAGTTTAATCAATATGAATTCCTAATAATTAAAAATATATCCTATGTGAATGATTATGAAAATTGCACAATTGTGAAATTAAATTCAAGGAATAAACATTTTTTTTTTGCATATATGAAATCAATATATCCTATGTGGATGTGGTGTGCCTCGTTGGCCGGCTGGGGAAATTAAGGCCAAGGTCAAGTGGAACGGTCGCTTGGGCCCGTGTGTGACGACGGCCAGACTCCAGGGGAGACGCGAGGAATTCGTCACATTTTTTTTTCTCAATTCTTCCTTGCTAATCAGACATTACACTTCATGGTGATTATCATTCAGTTACAACATATTTTCTTCTTTAATGTCTTGTATTCGATGAATCTTTGATTCTCTGCTACTGAGCATGCTTTTGTATTCATTCTTTAGGGTTTAAATCTGTGATACATTTTTCTAATAGTCCAATAAAGAAGATGTCTTATGCCGCTAAACTTGCAATGCTTGGAATGTAATTGCATTTCATACAATTTCATCATGTTTTAAAATCCTAAATACATTTTTTGTTGGAAGTTCACAAAAAAGGTTGCCGTTTTAAATTACATTAAAATTTATTTTGCTCATTTTGTATATCTTAGATACGTAGGTTGCTTATTTTTTAATAAAAAATTGTATATCTCTAAACTCATTCTCAATATTATCATGCCTGATCATATAAATTTTAATTTTACATTTTATATAATTTTACTAAAAATTCTAACTCATATCTAACTAATGTATGTATTTCTCTACTCTATCAAAAGTTTTGATAACTCATCACCTTTTCAATATTTTTTACTTTGTTATAATAGATGTATTTTAATTACAAGCGTACATAATTTTTTGTACACTTAAAAATTAGAAAGTGATCACTCTGAGTTTTTATTTATGTTATACCTAAATATTTTATAATCTATATTAATTTTATTTTGTTATTTAAATTTTTTATAGATATTAATCTTCAAACTTGTAGCTCTGCTATTAGCTGTCTTGTCTTAATTCTTATAAGAACATAATATTCTAAATCACAAAGCATGATTTAAGTAATAATTTTCTTATAATATTTATTTAAAATAAATCTGCATT
Source organism: Sapria himalayana (assembly GCA_029783825.1). Taxonomy (NCBI): domain Eukaryota; kingdom Viridiplantae; phylum Streptophyta; class Magnoliopsida; order Malpighiales; family Rafflesiaceae; genus Sapria; species Sapria himalayana. The sequence continues at coordinate 1,397,570 of JAREIK010002187.1, forward strand.
GTCTTATTATATAAAATTTTTAATGTAATCATTCATTTTATTTAATTCACTTTTTTACTCTAATATATATATATATATATATATATATATATATATATATATTATAATTATAAAAAAAGTTTTTTGTTAGGATTTTGATGCTTTTATTATCAATTAAATTGTTTTGTTATTATGATTCATAATAAAATTATCCACTAGATATTGAGTTATCACCTGATTAATTTAAAAATTTGTGGTATCTAATATATTATGACACCTAAATGTGTGCCAAAAAGTGTTGAGCCAACTATGCCTATCTTTCTTACTTGTCAGATGGGTCGGTCTGACCCCTATGGTTGACTTGACTTTTGCTGAGGCAATAACCAATGGCTGTATAGCTGTTGGGGGAAGCCCTCAAAGATTACATTTTTAAATTTATTCATTTTTTAAAACTTAAATATAAACTATATTTATATATATGTATATCTAATTCATAACTATTTTTCATTATATTTTATATTTTCTTTAAACATATCTTCTCTCATTAATTTGTGATCATTTTTTTTTAATTTCAAAAATTTTAAATCTCAACTTCTCATAATAATTGATAACTAGAAAATAGAAGAAATAGAAATTGCAATGTTAGGTATGAAAAACAAAACGTATTCATTCAAAGAGTAAAATACATGAGTAGTACAATATTTTGTTATTGGGAATATTTTGATATCGAGTAAAAAAATAAGTTAGAGGTGGAGTATCAAAATTTACAAGAATAAATTTTGCAAAAAAATAAGAAGTTTATGCACAAATATTATCAATAGAATATAATATTTTATTATCATGAAGAAAAATATGTGGGGAAAAAAAATAAGTCAGAGGTGGAATGTCAAAATTGACAAGAGTACATTTTGCAAAAAAAAAATACAAAGTCTATGCGCAAATATTAACAATAAAATATTACATTGTACTACCATGAAGAAAAACATGTGGGAAAATTTTTTAAGTAGAGGGAGGTGATATAAACCAAGCTTAAGTTCAACTCCAATGATATATTAAGTATAATTTTATATGATCTCATGGAGGTAATAAAATGTCTAGTCTATTTAATTGATTTTGCTAATATATTGCTTAATCTAGGTTAGTTTAGTTCTTATAAAAAATGAATTAGAAGATTATTTTGCCCATAATTAAAAGAAACTAGTAGAAATGCAATTAGTAATGATATCATTATTTATTATAACAAATTATAAATTATATTAATTATTTATGTAAACTCAAAATCATTTTTATATTAATTTTCTATATGATATTTAGATTGTTAGGCGTAACTAAGATTATATTAATATAGTTTCATATTATATAAATTTTCAATAGATATTACAAAATGCAATTTTTAATTTGTATTATTTATCAAACTTTTAATATGTTAAATATTGCTAATAATATTCTTTGTATTTAAAATGAAATTAATGTTAGAACCATATTATATTGATCATCATCAATAATGCTTATGCCAATACAAATATAATGATGAATTTTGCACAAAAATTAAGTGTATATATGAATGATAATTTTTTAAACCATTAATGTTGCACATGTCATTTTATCAACTTTATTGTGAAAAATTATATGAAATCGATAATTGATGATATTTCTAATATTCATAATGCTCACTAATGTATATATAATTTAAATTTTTAAATTATTAATTTGAAGAGTATTGCTAAGTTTGAGGTTTAAATCATGAAAATTTAAAATTGATATTGCAATAAGATAAAATTTGATTTATTTAATATTGAAAATTTATAATACGATATAAAAAACTTATTTTAATCTTTGATGACACAAAAATTAATATTATTTTATTTTGTGATATTGACTGGATTATAATTGAAAAAATAATTAATTATTTTTGAATTTTTTATGATTTATTATATCATTATTGAATATTTATTATCTTAATTCTCAATTAGTTGTCATATAACTTTTTTTATAATATGTATGAATGTTGTTTATTTATATTAATTGTAGAATAAATAGAAAATATTTTAATAAATATTAGAATCACAATTACATACATTTACTATATGATATCACAATAATTTAAATACACAATGAAATTATGTGGTTTTTTGAATGATTTATTATACATACATTTACTATATGTATGATTTATTATATTTCAATATTTTACTCATACTTGTGAATGTGTGGATATAAATCTAATATTGATATATTTTTTTATTGATGCTATTACTTAGTAGAATTGTATAATTCATATTAGATTAAGTTTGAGCAACAAGTAGCTATTCTTGAACTTCTTGTGATGCATATAACATTTGTTAATAGACAAGAAAATTAAATTTTTTGCATGCTTTAATATAAAAGTAAATTGCTGGGCTTACATGTAAATATTTAAGATTTTAAAATCATAGGTTACAATTGATAAGTTTTTTAGTTCTTTCTCATTTAATACATGATAATTTAAGGATTTTCATATTTATAGTTTATTTTTGAATTAGTATTTAGCATAATTAGAAGGATAAATGAAAATGATATAATTTTATTTATACTAGAAATGTTCGAGATGCTAACATGTCTAAGAAATTTAAAACATATTGAGAAAAGGAAACAATATATAATATATTATGAAGCTAAGCCAACACGTGTCTTCTTGATATTCATATAGAAAAAATTGTCATTTTTTATATTTCTTAATAAATTATTTAAACAAGAAAATAATTTCTCATGGAGGCTTCTTTTATAATGTTAAATTGGTTCTCTCATATAATAATTAAATTACATACTCTCTTTTATGTAATCATCTCTCAAAAGTTTTTATAATATGATTTATCAATTTTATTATTCTATAAATTGAGTTGTCTTGAATATTATTTTTAATTTTATAAATTTGAATCATAAAATTTTGCTGTTATGAGTATGATATTTTTTTAATATTTAAATTCTTTTTGAATAATATTATTCATAATTGAATTCTAATTTTGTCTTACATATTTTCATGTTTAGATTATAATTTTATTTGGACCAATTATTTTTCATGCTCTTAATTTTTTTAAAGTTTATTTTATTCGTTTTGTAATATTTTTTGCTAAAACATAATTTTTTTATCTTGAGAATTAAATTTTTTTAGATTTAACTTTTCTATTTTTGTCACCAATAGCTTAACAATCTGATCTGCAAAAAGGATGAATGATTTAACCATGAGTAACTGAGTACATGAGTTCGATCCTTGGATATATTTCACAGGATGTTTGCTAGATCCCATATCACGTCGGATATGAGCCAAAATATAGTATGAATTGGGTTTGGGGGAGAGGAGGGACAAAAAAACTCTTTTATTTTTGTAATTTTGAGCATATTTATTAATTTTCTTTATTTATAAAAAGTATTTTTAATATATATTAGTAATTTATCATTCTTTTCCTTAATATGTCCCTAATATCATTTATTATTTATTTTTTGTTTTAATTAAGCTATGTTAAATTTATTATTTATTATTTCTTATGTATTTAAACTTTTATACATTTTGTCATGTGGTGTGTACGTATATATATTTTACTTATTTGCTTTATTATTCAATCTTTTACTTTTCTTATAGATTTAATATGACTTAATAGTTATATTTTTTTGTTAAATCTTAAAATATATTTTTTTTTTTTTTTCATTTGTTATGTTTAATTATTTCATTAAATTTTTTTTATAAGATTATTTTTTCTTGTCATTAATAATTTTTTTATTTTACTTCTCATTTAAATTGCGATACAACTAAAATATAAATGTCATTCAATTCATCTTTAAATCTTATTTTTTAAATTTTTTAATAATTAAATATTAAATTTTTGACTCTTCTTTTTATTATTCATGATTTAATTTTTGATTTGAATTGATATTGATTTATTTGAAAGCTCTTGCTCATAATTAAAATAAAATTAAAAAATTAAGTATAGTGATAATTGGAAAACTTTGAATTATTATTAATCACAAACTGAGAACATATATATTTGAGGATCAATAATGTAGATCATTCATCAACTCCTAAAAAATAGGAATTACTCAATGTTTATATGGTTTAAAGTTATAATTGAATATATATAATATTATTCCTAGGAAAATGGTAAAAGTTCTTGGAAACTAACTCCTACAATATCGATTATAATTATAGGAATTAACTATTGTAATTGACTAGTTTGTTTTCCTTCAATCTTCCTCAAACTAGGTGATATAAGTCCATTAAGCCAACCTAAGAACCTTGTTCTCAACTCATTTATTTATAGTTTATTTATTAATTTTCCATGACCACACTTAAGAAGTGAAGATTTATTTGATAGACTTGCAATATTTTTCTCGTCTTCATTGGGGCCCTCTAGATATGAAAAATAAGTTACCCATATAAGCTACCTAGAGGGTACATAGTTGAGAGAAATCATATTGCCTTCTACTTTCTCATTGATAAAGTGTTTATCAATCTCGATGTGCTTTGTCATGTCTATCAATTCAGCCAAGTTTTTTCCCATATGCCTTGAGCCAATACTCGAAACTTGGTCTCGGCACTCTACAACCTAATACTTGCTATTTTTTACTTTGCCATGCGACTAAACTTCTCAAGAAAATGAGCAAACTTTGGTGTAGATTTTTGATCAATGGGGGATTCGTTTTAATCCGTGTAGATTTCAAGGAATCAATTAAATTTTTTTTCTGAACATGTATACTTTATATAATCTTTTTTAAGGTATCTAAAAATCTAACTAATTGCTACCATTAAATCCATTCAAAATTTTTTAGAAATTGCTTGACAATATTGATTGTATTTGATTGTCAACAATGGATAATAAGATATGTATTGTTTTGTGTTTGATTATAGGAACAAAAATATATTAATAATCTATTCCATATGGCTGAGTGAATCCTATAGTCATCAATCAAGTTTTGTATCTATCAGTGCTTCCATCAATTTTTTGCTTAATGGAGAATGTTCATTTACATCGTACGATCTTTTTACAACGTGGTAATAATGCTAAGATTCATGTGTCATTTTTCTCAAGTCCATTATACTCCTTCAAGATTGTTGTTCACCATTTAGGAACCTTTAGGGCTTCATAAACTGAACATGAATTATGATTTTATCCAAGTAAGTTTCAAATGCTCAAAATTATAATGACATGTTTGTGTAGGAGACTTAATTGTGAAGTGGGTGTTGGGCACATGATCAAATATCTTTTCTTTGAGCTTTAGGAAGATTTAACTCCAGTTTATACTTTGTCACTTTTGTTTTGGTTGGGCTAGGCGAGTCTTTTTGTTTTGGTTGGGCTAGGCGAGTCTTTTTGTTTTGGTTGGGCTAGGCGAGTCTTTTTGTTTTGGTTGGGCCAGGCGAGTCTTTTTGTTTTGGTTGGGCCAGGCGAGTCTGTTTGTTTTGGTTGGGCCAGGCGAGTCTGTTTGTTTTGGTTGGGCCAGGCGAGTCTGTTTGTTTTGGTTGGGCCAGGCGAGTCTGTTTGTTTTGGTTGGGCCAGGCGAGTCTGTTTGTTTTGGTTGGGCCAGGCGAGTCTGTTTGTTTTGGTTGGGCCAGGCGAGTCTGTTTGTTTTGGTTGGGCCAGGCGAGTCTGTTTGTTTTGGTTGGGCCAGGCGAGTCTGTTTGTTTTGGTTGGGCCAGGCGAGTCTGTTTGTTTTGGTTGGGCCAGGCGAGTCTGTTTGTTTTGGTTGGGCCAGGCGAGTCTTTTTGTTTTGGTTGGGCCAGGCGAGTCTTTTTGTTTTGGTTGGGCCAGGCGAGTCTTTTTGTTTTGGTTGGGCCAGGCGAGTCTTTTTGTTTTGGTTGGGCCAGGCGAGTCTTTTTGTTTTGGTTGGGCCAGGCGAGTCTTTTTGTTTTGGTTGGGCCAGGCGAGTCTTTTTGTTTTGGTTGGGCCAGGCGAGTCTTTTTGTTTTGGTTGGGCCAGGCGAGTCTTTTTGTTTTGGTTGGGCCAGGCGAGTCTTTTTGTTTTGGTTGGGCCAGGCGAGTCTTTTTGTTTTGGTTGGGCCAGGCGAGTCTTTTCGTTTTGGTTGGGCCAGGCGAGTCTTTTCGTTTTGGTTGGGCCAGGCGAGTCTTTTCGTTTTGGTTGGGCCAGGCGAGTCTTTTCGTTTTGGTTGGGCCAGGCGAGTCTTTTCGTTTTGGTTGGGCCAGGCGAGTCTTTTCGTTTTGGTTGGGCCAGGCGAGTCTTTTCGTTTTGGTTGGGCCAGGCGAGTCTTTTCGTTTTGGTTGGGCCAGGCGAGTCTTTTCGTTTTGGTTGGGCCAGGCGAGTCTTTTCGTTTTGGTTGGGCCAGGCGAGTCTTTTCGTTTTGGTTGGGCCAGGCGAGTCTTTTCGTTTTGGTTGGGCCAGGCGAGTCTTTTCGTTTTGGTTGGGCCAGGCGAGTCTTTTCGTTTTGGTTGGGCCAGGCGAGTCTTTTCGTTTTGGTTGGGCCAGGCGAGTCTTTTCGTTTTGGTTGGGCCAGGCGAGTCTTTTCGTTTTGGTTGGGCCAGGCGAGTCTTTTCGTTTTGGTTGGGCCAGGCGAGTCTTTTCGTTTTGGTTGGGCCAGGCGAGTCTTTTCGTTTTGGTTGGGCCAGGCGAGTCTTTTCGTTTTGGTTGGGCCAGGCGAGTCTTTTCGTTTTGGTTGGGCCAGGCGAGTCTTTTCATTTTGTTGACGTATGTGTTGCAGATGTATTTTTCTTGTATAAATGTTTATTGTTATATCAAGGAGATGAAGTTTTTTAGGGTAGACTACAGAAGGTGGATTTGTTTTGGATGATGGATTTGGTAAGTTTGATTCTTTTGCAGTCATTTGTGTTAGTGAGAAAGGAATTGGGTTCAATAGATTAGAGAGATAAGAATGAGGTGGACTTGACTCAATGAAGGTGGACAAATCCCAATTTTGTAATTCATGAGTGTCATAATCCCCTTGAATTCCAAAAATGTGACAACCATGGTATAGTGTAGGCCATAGGAGAGAGATATTTGTTGCCTTTTTAATTGATTGAGTAATTGATGAAAATGCATCTAAGGGCTTGTGCATCAAGTTTATCATTGTTTTGAGGGTGGACATGAATAAATGTAGTGCAACCAAAGAGTTTGAAAGGGATTTTGGACACTAGCCATAAGGTTGGGTAAGAGCTATTAAGAGTTTGTAGTGGTGACTTAAATTTCAGGATCTGTTAGAGTATTTCATTAATGAGATATTTGGGTGTGAGGATTGCTCTCTCCTAACATTTCTTAGGGACTTTGGCTTGAAAAAATAAAGATCAAACAACTTTGAGAATATGATGGTTTTTGTGTTTAGCCACTTCATTTTGTTGAGGTGTGTCGACACATGAATTTGTTGAACAATACCATGTGATTTGAGGTATTGATCTAGATTGAAATTAAAGAATTTCTTGCATTGTCAATTTTAAAACTTTGAATATTAGTTTTAAATTGGTCTTGAACCTTACATGGAAATGTCAGAAAATATGGTTGGTCTCAGATCTTTTTTCATAAGTAATCTCTCTCATAATCAGCTTTGATCAACAACCAACAATAAAAACTACCGAGCACTAGTAATATTAGGGATCCGAGTTGGCCCCCAAATATTATCATGAACGAGGGAAAAAAGATGGTTTCAATTGTAGTGTCGTGAAGTGTAAGTGCTTCGAATATGCTTTGCAAATTGGGATTGTTATCAAGGAATAATGATGGTAACTATTGTATCATGTAGAAAAAAATAGGATGACCCAAATGACAATGCCACCTCATAATTGTACTATCCTTATTTGACAAGCCAATTGATTTAAGATTATGAACTGATGACCAACATTGAGGATTGATTCGATTGTTATCGGAGGAGTGGATTGATGAAGTGTTCACATCAAGAAGATATTGACTCGCAGGAAGCCCAGCATTGCCAATCATCCTCTCCAGCTCAAGTCCTGAAATACACAATATTTGGCAAAGAATTTAGTTTATTACCGAAAGTCAGTGTTCAGTTTGCCAACTGAGTTGAGATTACAGTCAACATCAAGCACAAATAAAACAGAGTAGAGGGTAAGAGTGTTTGAGAGATGGATTGTTCATGTCCTTGTCACTTCTGTGAGTGTAGCATTGGCTATACTTACTGTTTGATGACCATTGCAAAGAGAATAAATTGTGAAAAAAAGTCCTGTCGATGATTTGATGCATTGGAGTCCAATATCTATCAAGAGGAGGGTGATTCATGGAGGCAAGATTACCTGAGCCGTGTGTAGAACCATCCCCAACATTGGTAGATGTCGAATTAGATGAGATATTAACTTTAATAATAAGATGTTGGAGTAATTCTAACTTGTCCTTGGTGAAAGACACTTGATTATTGGATCGAGATGCCTCGGTAATGACCATGTTCCCTCTAGACTCACCATCTTGGTTTGGCTTCCAATCGGGGGGGGGGGGTATGCTCTCCAAATGGCTTGGTCATCTGGACACTTCCATTCGTGTTATTGTACTGCAAATGGCTGATAAGAGCAGTGAAACAGGAAGTGACTGAGTTTTCGTTTTGTCTCAGGTCCTGAAGTATGCTCTCCAAATGGAAAAGTTCATCTGTGTTTTTGCTACTGGAAAAAATATCACGTTCAACATCTCAGTTTTCTTTGGTCGTGGTGTAGAGCTAATCACCCTTTCCCCATCTTTTTTGTCATCGAATTCATCAACCAAGACATAACGAGATTGTTTTCAGTCCTTCAAGTTCTGAATTTAGGATCACTCAGAATTGGTCGAGTGATTGCACCAGTGAGGTAATCATCTTTGCTCTGTTCACTTTTGAACATCATCATTGACTAGGACTATTGGAGATAATTATGATCATTGAATTTATGACAGATGATCAGAACTAGACTATTTTCAGTTGTTGCCTGAGTTAATTGAAGAGTGATAGGACTGTTTGGAGATGGTTTAGTTGATGAAAAGTTCCTGGGTGTTTGCTCGGACTCAACCATGGGAATGGTATTTTTGAGAAAACCGAGGGCAATTTGGGATGATGGCTGAGAGGTTGAGAATCAGGTTTTTGATGCTCTGTTTTCTAATCCGGGAACATGGCAAAACAAAGATGAGACTAGGGCCAAGAATGACGAAGGGCTGGTGTTTGATTGAAGAAAAACTAGGGTTCTAGAGCCTCACTTTCGATACCATGATGCTTAATGATAGTTGGAAAACTTTGAATAATTTTTAATCACAAAGTGAGAATATATATATATATATACTCATGTGGGTCAGCAATGCTGATCCTTAATCTACCCCTTGAAAATATAAACTCTAACTGAATACACAGAATATTATTCCTTGGAAATTTAATCAAAGTTCTAAGAAACCAACTCCTAAAATATCAATCATAATTATAATTAATTAACTACTCCTATAATTGACTAGTTTTGTTTTTTTTTTTATAAAAAACTAATAATTTATGGTGGCCCATCAGGTGTCTTTATGGTATAAGTTTTAATATTTGTATCCACTTAAGTTTTGTTTTTTTATTAGAAATAATTATTTTAACTTCTGTTGTGCCTACTTACATAAGCTACTTAATTATCTTTTATTTTCTTGGAAAAAGTATTAAAGATTCTGAACTTTCAAGTGAAGAAAATTTTAACTTCTGTTGTGTTTTTATAATTTTTTTTGAATTCAAATGTTTTTTATTTTCATGAATTCTCTCTTCCCTAATTTGATCTCTGAGTAATTATTTAAATTTTCTTTTAGAAAAATTTTCAAGAAGAAAATTTTCATAAATTAAAGTTTTAAAAAATTTTAAAAATTATTCTTAATCTATTTTATTTAAATTTACTTGAGTGTGTACCCTAAAAATATGTACTATTTTTAATACTCAAATTAAAATAATCTTATATTCTTATCTCTAAATCTTTGAACTACAATGTTCATATCCTTAAAAAATATTATTCACTTTTATGGATATTCTATTTTTACTTCATCTGGTTTGGTGTATAGAAATTTAAATTTTTATCATGATTTCTATTCATTTTATCTTTGCTATTTATCAACATGATACTAGTTGTCTTTGCTATCTATCAATATGGGGTTCACATCATTCTTTATCATGTTAAATTCTTTTTTTAAGTTCTTATTTTCGTGAATTGATAATTCATAGAGTAGTATGCAGTTTCAACCCATTTCAATAATATTATTATAAGTAATATATAAATGGTTAGCTATTAGAGCCAACCATTAATATGAAGAGCAAGAATAGAATCAAATTTTGCGGCTATGTTATCCATAAATAAATAGTAAAAGAAAAATAAGAAATAAAGTTCTATCTATTACGAGGAGAGTACTTGTTGGGGGTTTTTCTCAGCTACATATTTTATTGTTCCATGCTTCATACGTGTTGCTGCTCTAGGCTTGACATGACTTTTGCTTTCTAACCTTGCTAGTGTGCTTGACCTTCAAGCTCAATTTTTTGTGGGCCATGTTGCATGTTGGGCTGGGCAACCTAACTTATTTGTGATCTCTACTCTCACAAAAGATATCTATCTGCAAACTAATATATGTCTTTCAATGAATATACAAATAATCTCGTGAATCTTATAATATACGTTTGTTAGCATAGTCAAATTTATCAAAGCAGGTATAATCATAAATTCTTTCGCTCAACTATGTCCATGTTATATAGTGGGTTGTCTTATCTTGATTGTTTAATTTATATGTTAACGACTATGTAATATTATCATACAAATTAAATATTTTGAAAGAATTCATTCTAGTTTTTAAATTCTAAATATTTTTGTACGTCTGATAATAATCAAATATACTAACCATTCTTGAATTAATTGACTGACAAAATTCAAATTCTCATTGAACTAGTTCATAGCGAATTAAGATCTACCTTCAATCTCCATTGAATTGTTTTCTATGGTTTTACAAATGTTGTCACCATTTTTTTATTTAAATCATTTTATACTTACACAATTTTGCCAAATATACCACTCATATTGTAGACACTTGCACTTTGTCTTATCACACTACACTCTTCACTCTGCATGGGTCACTCTGGACACACTTCCGCTGCACAACAGACACACTTCCACTGCACAACAGACACACCCTACTGCACAAGTGTGCTCCCACCTTGTTCACCCTCACAATGATATGCTGATGCAAACAATGGGTTGGTGTTGACATCCCATTGTGATATCAACAATGGGTTGACGGTACACTCACAACACATGCATGTATGCACATTTGAATTATACTGATACACTCTTCACTCACCTTTTTGTCTGTACTATTGTAGTTGTATGCTGCACATTTCGCCTATGGTTCATACATCCATTTCCTCTAATGCCATTTTGAAGAAAAATATGAACATATTTCATTCATTAAGAAAAAAAAGTGAAAAAAGCCATATATGTATGACTAGGATTGGGGCAATCCATAGTCCTGATGTTGGGTGCTCCCATCCAAGTGAAAAAGTGACATTAAATAAATAAAATAAAAAAATACAATAAATCACAAGGCCATCCTATTTTTGGGAAAACATGTGATTGAATAGTAAAATAATTATGTAACGAATGTTTGATAAATTTTTTTTATGGAATAAATATTGATAATAAAAAATACATGATACAACTTTTATTAGAAAGACTATAATTGAAAATACAAAAGTTTTCTTATCTCATCGAATACTTTCTGTTATTAACTTTAAGTCGTTTTATGTTTATCATTTTGACAGACAAACTAGCAAAAATATTCAAAAAGATGTTTTTTGGTATATGTTCTCATATGATACAATTTTGATTGATGAAATTCAATTTACATTAAAATCAAAGCGGAAAAAAATGAAAATTATCTTGAAAGTCAAATATTTTAAAGATTTATTTGACTTAAATAAAATATATATGCATTGTAAAAGATCAAATTCAATGCCAAATAGTTTGAGATAAAGGCTTGGTGATGATTATAGTGAAGTAGGAAAATAGGGTAACATTATAGCATATTGTATTACTTCTTGATGTGCTTGATAATGCTAGGTCTCACTGTAAATTATATATGAATTTGGTTATTTATGAATTTCAATGTCTGTTTCTTTCTATGCTTCGCCCATCTTTATCCATGAGAATATTTTTTTTCTACTATTTATATTTCACCTTTATTTTTTTTTTTATAAAGTTTGGGTTGGTGGATTCACAAATGGCTTCTGCTACTGCTGTCTCTTCCGTGGCTCCACCTCGCCCACGTTATGCGCCAGAGGATCCTTCTCTTCCCAGACCATGGAGAGGTCTAATTGACGATACAACTGGGTACCTTTATTTTTGGAATCCTGAGACTAATGTCACTCAGTATGAAAGGCCTACTCCATCTGGATTTCTGTCCAACTCTGCAGTGCATGTAAGTTCATCAGTGCTAGTTCGAAAGTCATCATACTGCAACTATATACCTTATGAGGAAGATGATGAGTTCACAAGAAACCATGATGGAATGAAACCTGATGTTGGTGTGAGGTATATTGAGGTATGCATTTTTCTTCTTTTTGATTTAGGTACTCAACCATTGCTTGTCCACTAGGAACATGCAGTTGCAAGTTTCATTCCCAAAAATATCCAGATTGAGGCTAGACATCATTTCAATGTGAATGAGAATGCTGTCGGGTTAGGCTTCTAATGTTGAAGCCTTAATTTTTGTTTTGCAGCGCTGAATCATGTTCAGAATAAAAGTTGTTTTTTTCTTCTCAATTCTCAAACAAGTTATATTTTTTGTTGGCATTTACTTTTTTTTGCCCACGCCAGTATGTTTACTTTAATGAGATTATGCCAAACTAAAATTCAGTATTTTTACTTCAATGGCAGCATGACTTCAACAGAATAGACTGGTGATGGTGTTGGCGGGGTGTCAGGTTAGATTAAGGTAGAACACCAATGTGCAGTCTAACTTTGTTTGTCCTATGTCACCAAAAGCTTTCCAACCACTAATGATATACATTATCAGAAGTTAGATAGCTTTGTGTATATGATGACAAGGCTTGTGATGAAAAAGGTTTGCAGAGTTCCCCTCTAGCTATGGTGAACAAGGTTACAAATTGATTACTAATGCTGACATTAGACAATCATAAACCATTTGCTAACATGATAATAAATATATTATTAATTTTGCTTAAAGATTCTTTATTGATATATGTTACTAATATTCATCATTTGTTCATGAGGGACTAGATGAGGATTGACATTTCTAACTACTTGTGTAAATATAATGAATGAGTCCAATATTATCTAATAAATAATACATTATGAAATTGTAGTACCTTTATGTTGCAAGTATATTTCTATCCATACATTCACGTATAGATACATATTGAATAATAATTGACAAAAATAAATATTCCAAATTTCTCGCACTAGGTTTTTACATAAATATTATTTATTCCAATCATGAGATAAAAGAAGTTTAAACTTTCTTAAGGTCTTTGTGAGGATTGGTAATTTGAACTTTAGTAACAATATATGTAATGATAAAAGAACTATAATAAATTATATCTCTAACAAAATTGTTATATACTAATGCAAATTTTAAATAAATATCCAATAAAATTATATCCAAATAACATATAAGAGGTGTTCTTAAATAATGATTTAATATATTGAGATAATTTACATATTGGATGTACCCATAAATAATAAAATAAAGTAAAAAATAAATTAAAAATAAATTAAAAATAAATTAGAAATAAATTAAAAATAAATTAAAAATAAATTAAAAATAAATTAAAAATAAATTAGAAACTAAAAACTATCATACTTTCCCCCAAGTTGATCCGTAAAATATAAAAATAAAATATCATGTTTAGAAAAAAAAATTAAGTTAGAGAATATATGATCTTGGTGAAGATGTTCCCTGACTACTTTGATGTTTGAATCTAAAGTGTATCAATATTTTTATCTTGAATCTTTTCTTTGTGAAAAAGAAATATTAAATCTTAATATGTTTTGTTTATTTGTAAAATATTAGATTAAAAATCTTATATTTTACTATGTGATTGCTATAATATAAAGTATTTAAAGAAAAAGAATATCTTTATCACCTTTAGTAGTTATCGAATCCAAAATATTTTTTAAGTTACTATTATTATCATTCTAAGCTTTATCTTCATGCTAGATTTTGATATACTTATTTTTCTCTTATTTTTTTTTGGATGATAAGATTTCTTCTAAGTAAATTATAAGAACTTATAATGTATCTCTTTTTTGTGCAAGATGATTTCTAATTCGAATATAAATTATAAGTAAATTATAACACTTACTAATTGTAAGTGTTTGTGATCGCCTGAAAAAGATTAAGTTTTAGAGATTTTTTCATATATTTCACTATGCAAAGAATTATTTTATGTTTAGGTTAACATACCGAGGAAAATCTAGGAAACTAACTATATTGACCATATAAATTATATCTAGTCACTTAAACAAAACATAACAAGTTAACCTCTGTGAGTGTATCAATTATAGATATCTTTTGTGATGATACAATATCTTTCTTGGAGTAGGTTACTTCTATCCCAATAAAGTATATGTGCCTTTCAAGGTTTTTGATAAATTTAGCATAAATAAATTAAAATAATATACTAATACTTATTAAAATATATACATTAAATATTTTTATATAATAAGTAAAAATGATTAAGATAACTAACAGGCTAGGTTTTTTAATAAAAAATATAAAACAAAATAAATAATAAGAAAATTATAATATTCTCATTAAGCTGGTGCATACAAGTTTACAATACCAAATTTAGAAAAAAAAAGATAAGTTGAGTTTTAAAGATATTCATGAAGATGTCTATTGATTATTATGATGTCTAAATATTTGTGTATTAATCATTCTGAATCTTTTTTTTTTGGAAAAATTATTTTTGTGTTTTGTTCATTTTAGAAATATTGAATTGAAAATTGTATGCCTCACTTTCTGATTGCCATAGTAAAAGGTAATAAGAGAAGAGAGTACATACTCGATCTTATTGAGTAGATGTTATATTCAAAATATATTTAATAACTAATTATTATCATTATTCTGAATTTTATTTCTGTATTGGATCTTGAAATAATTGTATGTCTCTTATTTTTATAAAAGTTAAAGAGTCTCCAAGAAAAATACAAAACCCTATCATATACTTTCGCTTGCTACATATTAATGCTTAAATCTAATTTGAATATTCGGCCAATTATAAGTTTTTATGATCTTTGAAATTAATTTTAAGTCCTAAATATATTTTCATATACTTTAGTATTTAAAGAGCTATGTCAAGATGAATATATATAGAAGAATTTAGAAAACAAGTAATTATGCTAATTGTATATTCTATACTTAATTTGCTCATAGTTAAATAGCTAATATTTTTTATGATTTTTAATAGTTAAAAAAATCTTTAGAAGAGTATCAAATAATAGTATCAAATAATTTTTTTCCATTGTATTAATATAATATTCATCGTAGAATAAATTATTTATTTATTACAAATATATTTAGTTTCTCAAGATTATTTATTTGAAATTATTTTTGAAATTATTTTTTGTGTTTAATGATTCCTAACTTGACATTTCTCGTAATTATAAGATTCAAAATTATTTTTTCATCATTACTTAATGGAAAAATAAAAAAAATTCAGTAACACACTTGTATAACTTAAACGAGTTGATTGTCGGTAAGAATTTTACAAACAAAACTCTTGGTGACTATTTTAGGTCATATAAATTTATTTTATAATCTACAAACAATAATTAATTGTACTACTTGAAACCTAGATGACTGCTCCATATACACTTCCTCTTCCTCCATAAAGTAATGTAGAAATGTATTTTTCACTTCCGACTTATCTGTCCTTTAGTTGTGGGGTGCTCCAAGGGAAACAATAATTCATACCAATATATTATTGGTCATTGAAGAATAAATGTTCTATTAGTTTGCTCCAAATGTTTGAATCATGAGTGAACCTGTTTGTTGTGAGTTGGTAGTGCTCGGCCCGATTTTTGGGCCGTGGGTCATTGCCGTGCGTGGCCCGGCACAGTAGCCTGGTTTGGCTCCCTAAAACCGGGCCGAGCAGTGCTGGGCCAGCCCGTTTGACATCTCTATTTATGTTATTATTTATATATTGAGGTAACCATTAGATTTAATCTTGAAAATTCATTTGTGCATCTTTCTAATTGTTTAATTATGATAGAGTTTCTATAATATCTAATTGTAATATAATTTTTCTTAATGAAATAAATTTATTGTCATAGAAAAGCCAGACTCCAAAGTTATTTGTTCATAAATTTTATTTTTTGTTCTTGTGATAGATTAATACAGCTTGATATATATTCCATTGTATTTTATACTCTTTCAACTTTAATCTTGGGATTCATATAGGTAGCTAAACAATAAAAAGATAAAATAGTAGTCTAATATTATAATATTTTTTTTTCATCATAATAACTATGTCACCCAAATATATATATATTTTTTATATTGACTAAATATACTATTCATGTTGTATGTACATCTCAATGCAAAGTAAGATGTGTAAGTGTAATGTGCATATGAATGAACACAAGTTTTTCTCATTATAAAAAAATATAATGAATTTTAAAAAAAAAATTATGTCCCAATAAGATTTATTAATAATTATTTTACTAGTATTATTTTTAACAAATTGAATATTATGTGTTGTAATCAATACATGCATTCAACAATAAATATGTTGAATTTTAATGATATTTGATATTCAATAGAAATTTATTTAGGCCTATCGATTTATATTTGTTATAATGTTAATGTTCTTATAATTTGTTAGATGTCATAATATATTTTAATACTTTTCTAATTTATTCGAACAATGATAAAATTATTATAGTACATGCTTATACTATTTGGTTAGTTATTTGACACAAATTTAATATGAAAAATTTTAGTTAGGAGATCTTCTCTAATAATTCTTATGAATTAACTTAATGCGATAATTTTATTATTTATTATAAATATTATTAAATATTATATTATCAATTTTATTTTGTATTTTATATTCTTTATAAACTCTTGAAAGACTTTGATATATGCTATGATCATAATGAGGATGAAAGATTTTATAAAATTTTAATATTTTTTTTATTTAAGTTCTATTTAGAATTAACAAAGTGAATGATAATATATGTGAAAAAATGTTATCATGACTAGTCTACGTGTTGGAAGTCTTTGCTAGTACTCTAGCATGTATTTTAAGTTTATTAATTATTATTTATTTTTTATATTTATAATTTTTTATTACATTAGTTCTACAAGTTGATCTAATAATCATATGATAAGCTAGTTGAATATATTTTGTATACAATGGAGTAGTCTTGCATCTTTTATAAAGTGAAACAAAAAACTCATATTAACAACTAATTTAGCTTTGTCTTCTCTAACAAATTTATGATCGGTAATAATATAATTTATTAAATATGAAGTTGATTCAAATTCAATAACTTCATTGTCAAGTTAAGTTTTTTTAGGATCCAATGTATTGTGTTTTGAGAGTATTATTCAACATGTCTTCTAAGGTGATTTTATTATTACTAGTGTTTCAAGTAATGATTTTTTATAATACATAGATTTAATTGAATTTTCTTCTATTTATCTAATGTTTTTATTATTAACTATATTAAAATATTTTCAAATTTGAGTTGTTCATTTATTTAACGTATATTTTTCAAATGTCTGGCCGAGCTATGATTAGGAGACAGGCTAATCTTATATCTTTAATCGAGTTATTATTATATATATCATATTTATTTATAATATTAATTAAATTTTTGATATAATTATTAGTTTATATTTTAAATTTTTACAGAGTTAAAATACAAGAAAATTATTCTATGCTATTTCTAGTATTTTAAACAAAAAAGATAAATGATAGATGAAGACATGCATTTTATATATTTATCGACTTGCTATTGGCTACCACAATTTCATATACATGGAAATCGGGTAGTGTCGTGGGTTGTGTCACATGTTACTCAGCTTATTTATCACCTCTAATCATATATTACAAGACTAGAAGAACACAATGTTACATTCTTATTCTTTTGTAAAGTAATTGATAGCAAATTTATTATGACAAAATTATGATACATATAAATTATGTTTTTAAAAGATGGAATCAACTTTAATAATATTGTATCCTATTGCTCATATAACTGTGTCGTTAACCATATAAATATTAGAGTTTTTAGAATCAGTAAAAGAAGAAAAAGATTGTGATTACTTGTGTCATGAGTATTCACTCCCGAATCTACTATTGAAGAACATGGAGTGAGGTGGTGTGCAGAAAATACAATATATATAGACTTGCCTAAACAAGTAACACTCAAATAACAAAGTTCGAATACTCCTCTAGAGAGTGTTGTAAACCAATAGAAATGATCATTGAAAAATCAAATTGTATATGTCCATCTGTTTTATTGTTTCTGAACCTTAAAAACTTTGTATTAACTTAAAGTTAAAATATCTTGCACATCTCTTGAGTATGTTCCAACCTATTACAAAAAGAATATGTCATTATTATCTTTTTATTTTTTGGAGTACTTTTGCTTGGTCTCTCACCTCTCCTATTGTTATTGTGTGATGAAAATTTCGCAATACTTTGATTCATCATACCAACGTGACTCGATCGAGGTATAAACATAGATGCTTGAATTGCTCTCTAATAAACCTTCGAGAGAGATGAAAATATATATATTTGAATTTGTATCATAAATAATATATCACTCTTCCAAAGAAGCTTGTAAATAATACTTGTAATAAATTTGCTTGCTAAATCTTTTGAATACACTTTGATCTATCAATACTGCTATCACATTAATAATTCTCTTTCATAGTTGTCTATGTCACATAATGAGTCACTCCATTCTAATTAGTTAATCTACACATTAACAAATATGTAGTATTATCATATAAATGAAATGTCCCTGAAGAATATATTGAAATACTCAAGTCTAATTATCTTGCCATCGTCTCAATAGTCAAAGATACTTGATGTATTGGGATCAATCTATTGTCATGAGTATACAAGTAATTATAAATCAATACTAATTCACTTTTAAATCTTATGTTGAGATAATTGTTTAATAAGTGATTAATATATTCTTGGACTACAAATCAGATCCTTATCGTTGAAAATCAAAGAAAGTATATATCTTTTCTTAATTTTTTACTTGGATCATACACTGATTTCATATATTTTCTTTTGTATTTTATCTTACATGTCACAAATATTATTTGGAAACAATAAATTACACAATCCATTATGATTTTATGTGAGATTTTCAAAAATAAAAATTTGAATTTTTATAAAAATACCCACACTTTCTTTTGTCCTTACAAAATTAGCAAAGATTCTGAATTGCCATCGTTGTGTCGGACGACCTACAAATACAAGAAAAAACTCAAAATTCTCATTGTAGATGGGTATTTTATTATTACAGAATGGTGGTGCTATCTTCGTTGTTGTAAACTATCAACATTTGTCATTGCTGGCACTGCCAAATGGTGAGTCATCACCCATGCAGCCCATAATTAGCACCACTTTGTTGGAAACTACTCTCTGATACAATGTTAAGACAATACTAGGGTTTGTTTGGGTTGATTTTTGAGAGAGAGATGAGAGAGAGAAGAGAGATATGAGAAAATAAAGGTTAAATTTTATTAAAATGGACAAAAGATTAAGTTTATAATACAACATAAATCAATAATATATAATTTGAGGTTGCCTATACTGGGTCCAAAGTCACTTGTGAGCACCTTATTACAGGGCGTTCTTAATTAGAGGTGTCAAATGAGCTGTGCGTGCAGTCATTACCCGTTCCAGTGGTATGACATAAAAACCAGATTGTTGTCTCAGCACAACATGGTTGGCCTGCAAAGTGCAGGACCATGCCACACTGTGCCAGACGACCAAGCCTTCCCTATCTCACTTATTGTGTGAAAATGCAATGGGCGGGATAATTGAGGCTTGACTGCCCAAATGACCATCTACGTAAATGGTATTCGGCTTACATTGTTAATTTTTTTTTTTAAAAAAAAATTGCCCCGGTGGGTGGTCACCTGACGGGACTATACCAATGACCTAAGAGTTGACTGTAGCTAGTCCTTGGTCATTGGGTGGTGGGTTGTGCCATATGGCTAGACATGAGGGTGTGCTTGGATTAGCATGAGGCATAGTTCGTACTAGCCCAGCATGACATGAACTATCTCATGGGTAGACATGACTGAATCATGCTGTGCTGCGGGCCTTGATCCTGTCCCCTGGCTTGGTTTCCACCTCTAATCACAATCAATAAAAAATACAAAATAATAATGTTAAAAAACATAATTATTGTGATCACACCCGATTGGGTGCTCACAATCAATAATCAAGTGCTCCTAAGGCTAATACAATTTCATATTTTTATTGATTGAAAGTACTCGGTTGGGTGCTCACAATCATTCATCTCAATTTGTAAAACATAAAGTACAAAATCACTGAAGTACAAGTTGTATGCACACAAAGTGCAAACTTGATACAAGTTGAATGCTTGATCTCAACACCGTAGCAGTTTAATAAATATTTCAGATATCTAACATATAAAAGAAAAGAAAATTGAGACTTAGGTTTTTCATTAATATATCTATAGATTGACATATATATAGTTGGAATGTGAGCTATAAAATTTAATTCATATTGTATCTTTTTTTTAATTAAATAATAATCTTTTTCAATTTATTTTATTTGATTATAAAAAATCAAATTAGTCATTTTTAAGTTTTTTATTTATTATTTTTGGATGTTTTATTTGTTTTAGAGCACCTGACTTGTTGGCTGCCCAAATCACATATATAGTCATGTTGGATCAAGAAAATAGCTTTCTTAATTAATAATATTTTTTTTCTTTGTTTTGCGACTTCTTCTCTTCTCTCTTTTTCTCTATCTCTTCTTCATATTTCAAATAATCGAATTCTAAATGGTAATTTCACATGGTACTAGAGGATGATTTTTGGTGATTGGGTGCCATAACTGTGGTGTGAGAGTGATGTCGCACCTCATAGAACCACCAACGATCATAATCACTGGAAGTTACGACAATGATGGTAGCACCACCACAATGATGGTGTTTTGGGTTTATGTATTGGATATCTAAGCTGTCAAATATCTGATGGCTTGTTTTTGGATAAAAAAGTTTTTTTTTGTCGGCAATGCAGTGGTGATGCAATGGTGATTGTACAAAAACATCGTCGACACCATTCCTGAACTATTTATTCTTGTTGAAAAAATATGTGGACATAGAGGTGTCAAAATGGGCCGTGCCATGCTGGCACGACCTGAAACATGGTGGTCCAGTATGGCCATGATGCCATGCTTGACATAACATGAAAGGCTGCCTGTGCTTTGTCGTATAGGCATGATACAAGTTTTACATCATCTCGATATGACTCGATGACATGCCTTTATGAACCCAATGTGCTGGTTGTGCCAGGTCAAATTAGGTACTGTCAAGTCAGGCTGGCAGTGGCACAACACTGCACAATCATGTCATTGGCATGGTTGTGGTACCTAGTTGTTCTAGCCAAGTTGATCGGCCTTGACCTCTGGCTAGTCAAGTGAGTAAGTTCAACTTGTCATTGAGCATTGGCAATGGCCAATGGTTGCTCGGAATGGCATTGCCTTTGGGCCTTGGGAAGTGGCTATGCTACCAAGGTCCCAAGGCCCACTATGGGACTTAGTGGGCTATGGCATGTAGCATTTGCGGCATGATTGTGTGTCGTGTCTCGTGGGTTGTCATTAGTTAGTACTCAGTATGTAAATACTAAAAAAATTAAAATAGCAAATTATAATTATTTAAATTAAAAAAAAGAGTAAATCAATGAAAATAAACATATAAAATATGTGACATGACAAAGAGGGTAATCACTATTTAGTTTGTGTTAGTAGTCTTATCTAGATTATCATATTTGATTTTGATGCTAGTATTAGTTTTAATATTTTTGATGTTATCATATGAGTTATCATCCATAACTTCTTTTTTCATTATATCCCAGAAGTGTCCAATGAGCCGGATGGCCTAGGCACGACCTAGTTCAGTCGTGCCTAGCCCTGGATGGTCCAATCTAGAACTGTGTCTCGTGCTGGGCAAGGCACGACTTGTGTGCCTGGCCTGTGACACAATTCACCCTCCACCAACCCGAGTGACCACCTGACTTAGTGGTCTAATATTTTTAAAACAATTCAGTTACGTAAGCAGGTGTTGCTTATGTGTAGAGGTGTCAAATGGGGCGTGTCGGGCCGGCCCGGCACGGCCCGACAATGCCCACAAGCACGAACAGTTTTTTACCATGCCGGGTTAGGCCCGTACGGGCCGGTTTAAAAAAAATAAAATTTATTTTTTTATTTATAATATTTATGTAATTATAAAATATAAATTAGATAATGCTTAAAAATTTTTAAATTATAAATTATAAAATTTTAAATAGTTATAAAGTTTATTTTATTTTATTTTATTTGTTTTAATTATGTATTAATTAAATTAATAGATTATAATTTATTAGAATTAATTTTTAGAATTTTTAATAAAATTCTTAAACACAAAAATAAAATAAACACAAATTTTTTTTTATTAAAAATTACAAAGTCACAAAGTCAAACGCCCAACCGAAGCAAATACAATATAAATAAAAATGAGTATACAATATTAAAATAAAAAATCAGAATCAAGCATAACTCAAAATTTATAAGCATAAGTATAACTGTAACATAAGTGTCCTTGTCAGTGTGTCGTAATTCCGCAATTGTCAACCGTCAAGCATCAAGTGACAACCTCATCAATCATTTATTATCATATCATTATCATCTTCAACATCAATATCAAAATCACTATCATATGTACCATCATCAGCTATCAATTCTTTTGTTTTCGCTGTAGTCCCTGTCCCAGCACGATTCTGGATGCTAAAGCTCGATCACCCCATTCTTTTATGCATGCTAAAGTCTCAATAATATTTGGACGTAATCTCGATCTTCTATCCGATATCATATTCACTGCAACAGAAAAAATAGACTCCGATGCTATGTTCGACACTGGAAGAGTCAGTAGATTCCATGTTATCTAAGATAGCACGGGAAATATGAACTCATATGATTTCTATCACTGTAATATATCAAGATTCTTATTATCAAAATGTGATATGATTAAGTAGTAATTGGTATCTAAGTACCGAGAAAACTCACTCCTATTCGATAGTCCACTCCTTTATTTTTCTCTCGCTAACTGAATGAAAAAATCATCTCTGAATATGGTATTCATGTATGTACTCACAGTCTCACTATCACCACCACCATACTTAATATCGTATTATGTGAAAGGGTCGGTCAATTTCTTATGAATGAACTCTTCAAATGGGTCTTTCAGGTTCATGCATGAGAAAATATAAGTCAAAACACTATTTATCCCTTCCATCTTAATTCTAGGGTCCATGAATATAGCGAGATAATAAAGAGATGAAATGGTGGATCAATACTTTAAGTACTTGGTTTCTATCTTTGTAACCAAATGGCTAAATGTCGGGTCAGCTTGATACTTCTTAAACATGTTACTAATATTTACATATGTATCTGAGTATAATGCAAGTTGTGGGAGTATAAACCAATGAACATATTTGTCGTGTCATAAATAATATTCAAGAATTTCATAAATGAAAAAACTGTAGCATAGTTAGTGTCATCAATAAAAAGTTTATCATTCTTATTATTATCGTAGTCGGATATCATGTGTTCGTATCCAACACATGATTTCAACATCAGGTACGTGTAATTTTAATGGTGTTTCACATATGATTGGAATTTTTTATTCTTAAGATTCGCAGACAAACGGAGACTACCAAGCTCTTGTTATTTGCGAGGTATGCGAACATATCTTAGTGAGTTATGTATTTTATCCAAAGTAGGGAAGCATATCTTCATATATGCTTGTACAATTAAGTTAATCACGTGACACATACATCTGACATGAAAAATCTTTTTCTAATGGTATATTTCAAATATTCCTAATAAATTTATTAATCGCTACTCCATTATTAGATGTATTATCGAATGTAATACTAAAAATTTTATTTTGAATTTTATATTCTCTAAAAATCTTTATCATACATTCAAAAAAGATCGAGCTATCATGATAATTGAGAAATTTAGAAAATACTAAATTATTTTTATTTATAATTCATTTAGAATCTACATAGTGAGTGGTGAGATATGGATAAGATGAATCATCGTGACTAGTTCAGATATCAGATGTCACGAACACTATTCCATTATATGCCATAAATTCTTTAATTATTATTATTTTTTTAACTTATATAATTTTAGTATGTTGTTCATAGATGTGGACTTAGGAATCCTAGGATAAGCAGACTGAAAATATATCTGCATGATGCTCACAATACTTGTATCTTCTGAAAATCTGATCAGAAGACTCAGGTAATAAGTTTAGCTATGCATTCCATACCTAACTCGCTGCTGTATATGAAGGGGGTAGGCTTTGAGATTGAATTGTATCCTGCCTCAAAAATACACTCATAAGTTGGGTTTGCTTAGGATCTAATATATCATATTTTTTGGTACATATTTTGGCATGCCTCTTAAAGTGCCCACTCTCAAGTATATTCTTATAAGTTAAAATTTTTTTATAATATTTGCACTGTGTCATTTTTTCTTTCTCATTTTTAATATTTTTTTTATTTTATTATATTAAAATAAGTCTAAACTAAAGAAGTCTTTCTATTTTTTAATTTTTTTGATGTTTAGATTGAGATGATTAAAGAAATCAAAGTTTCAGCAGTCTTGAATTTTTGGGTAAAATTTTTATTTTCTAAATTTAAATAAATTTCATTAGTATTAG
Source organism: Sapria himalayana (assembly GCA_029783825.1). NCBI lineage: Eukaryota > Viridiplantae > Streptophyta > Magnoliopsida > Malpighiales > Rafflesiaceae > Sapria > Sapria himalayana. The sequence continues at coordinate 1,422,456 of JAREIK010002187.1, forward strand.
TCATTTTTTTAGTTTTTTTGGACAAGAAGATAGATTAAAGAGTAGAGAGAAAAAGTAAAAAATTAATTAATTTTAAATATTAATTATTATGTTAAGGGTTTTAGTTAAATATTAAAAAAAACAAAAATACCTATATAACAGTGTAAAGATAAATCATGTGCACCAAAATTCTAACTTTCAAAGCCGAGCCCTTGTTGTGAGTCTCGAAAAGTCGAGCAGAAATCATAAGAGAAAATTCGGAGAGAAATTTTAGAGAGTGAGAATTAATATTTTTGAAAAAATATAAAAATAGAGAAGGGGGGGGGGGGAAGGGGCTTTTATAGAATAAAATTATGAATTTTTTTAAAGTATTTTTTTTTTATTTTTTTATTGCTTTTTTTGGCAAAATCACTTGGGACATCGGATTTTGCTTCATAGTTGTTCGAGGTGAAATCCAACCGCTAAAATTCAAAAATTTTAATTAATTAATTTATTTTTTAAAATTTTGAGTTGTTGGGGTTTGGGGGCGAGGCGGGGTGAGGGGAGCGTGGAATCAGACCTAGGCCTGGGTGGTTTTTGGAATCGTTGGGCTCAGCTTCTGCCGTTGCTCGTGCCAAGGTACTGTGCCAATGGCCATGGTACCATGCATGGCCAAGCACGGCATGAGGCCCAGTTGGCTTCGGTATGTCATGGGCAAGAACATGGGAAATTTCCTTGCAGTGCCGTTCTAGGCACGGTCGAATCGTGCCGTGCCTTGTGTCGGGTCGAGCTGGCATGACCCGTTTGACACCTCAACTTATTTGACCGATTGTAATTGTTTGACAACATAAGTTAGTGGCATGATTCTGTAGGCATGGGATGAACAGTTCAGCATGGTCGGGCATTGTCGTACACTCGGCCATAATGTCGTGCTGTGCTGGGCTGACCTGATTAATCTCATATAGTGCTTGGCAAGGCATGACCTATTTGATATTTTCTCTATCCTAAATATTCACTTATGAATCTTTCTAGTTTTTCAAGCATGAAAATATTACTATGATATCTTGTATTTTATATTTTTATTTAAAATAATATTTGTAAACATAAAAAAATAAACTTTGATATTATGTTAGACACTGAAAATGCTAGTCAAATTATGTGTTATCTTAGATAGCACGAGATAGATATATTTATATGATTTTCATCAACTTAGTATGTCAAAATTCTTAATGTGATTATGTGATAGGATGAAATAGTAATTAATATCATAAATATTAAGATAACTCGTTTCTATTTGACAGACTTCTATGTTGTTTGTTCTTTGTTAACTGAATAAAAAATGTATCATATTCAAATATGATATTAATATTCATATTCAAAGTTAGTATAAAACTATTATATATAGTATTATAATATGTAAATATGCTAGTTTTTATATCTAGTATCATAATTATATCTAGTATCATAATATGTAGAATTAATATTTTGAATACTTAATTTTAACCTCAATAGTCATGATACTAAAATCAGGTTTCTCTACATATACTAAACATATTTTTAATGTTGAATATGCATTGAAGTATTATATAAGTAGTGATAGGATATACAGGCAAATACATGTTCATTATATCATAAATTTTTTTAATAATTTTAAAAATAAAATTCTTGTTTTATAGTTTGAATTTTTAATAATAAATTCATCATTTTGATTATTGATGTAGTCGGATATCATATGTTGGTATTAACACATGGTTTTAATATCATATAGGCATACGTTTAATAGTGTCTCATTCATTTAAAATTTTTTATTATTTAAGCCGCTAACAAAAAATAGTGTAGTCAGTAGTGCACAATGGCTGATTTATTTTATTGTGCTTTTAACATTTTTTTTTTTTTGTGATATTTGCCTTGATTTGTTCTTGGTGGGGCTCTGTGCTATATCTTTTTAGACTATGTTTCAGGGGCTCTATACCTTAAGGATACTTGTCCAGCTCATATATAAATGTAATTTATATATCATAAATAAACATCCTTCTCTTATCACCACTGCACTGGCCAATGCATCCACGCCAGAAACCTTGCATTTTGGCCTGTTGTTCTGCTTGTTATGCTCCTGCGTTCCTTGAATTATACAAAAACAAGACTCACAAATACACAACACAACATTTTGGCATGAGTGACATGATTCGTTTATTCTACTGAGTGGTGATTTGTGTCGTGTTCATTGGGGGAAATGTTCTTCTTGATTTTTGATTTCGGATTCAGCAGTGTTGCTGGGCATTATCAGAAATATTTTCCCTTTTGATACTGCTGTTTGTCGATTTTCGGTTTATGTTGCTCGATTTTGGCAATTTCTTGCAATGAATAATATGCCGGATAATAATCATGTGCCTACATTCATGACAGTCATCGGAGATGCTCAATATCAGCTGCTAGTAAATTCATTGGCTCCTGGAGATCCGATGACTCGCACTTGGCTGAGTTGATACTGCCCTGGGAGAACATTTCAAATTGGCTACTTTGGAAGTTGCTGGGCGTCAGAACTTCTACACTCTACAGTTGACGCCATGCTGAGTCAGTCAAATTCTGCATTTGTCATAGATTTGAAGTGATTATATCTGATTTGTAGCTTCCAAGCTCATTTGCAGTCTGTTCTGCATGATCAGTTTATTATGGGCCTGCGAAGCGGTGTGATTAAATGATGATTACTTACGACAACAGATCTCACAATTTCAGTCGCAGGTTAAACAACTTAGCAGTACAAGGCTGCCGATCATGATATTGCTTCAGTTCTCCATTTTAGCTCGGTCGCTGTTGCATCTTCATTGTCGTCTTAGAATTCTACAATAGCCGCTATTCAAGGGCAAAAAAATTTTTAGAATAGATCAGGAAAGAAAAAATTTCAGAGTGGAAATACTGGAAATCCTTCGGTTACTTTTGCCACTAAGCCATTTCTGCATAAAATGCAAGGTACAAAATTCCAGAATGGAGGTGTTTGCCATTGGTGTGGTAAAGCTGATCTTTGGGCTCTGGATTGTCCACATATCAATGATAAATGTTTCAAATGTTCGAAAGTGGGGCATCTGGGAGTTGTTTTCCACGGCAAGACATCTATTATTACTTGTACATATACCACTATAGATGACATAGGCTCGATTTTCTGCATCTCATAGTCTATTGATGTCATGATAAATTCAAAATCGATCATGATGGAGCTGGATTCAAGTGCATCTCATAGTCTATTGACTGAAAAGCACTGCAAGAAAATTGGGTCTCCCACTGTGCATTTTCTGCCTGGTTTTCCTTCTTTATTTGGGTGTGATTGGAGATAGAAATTCTCTTTGGATTGGTTGATGTTTTTCAGAAAAATCTTTCTCTCTGCCATGATAAATACAATATCTTTGGCCGGTCATACTTTGAAATTCTTGGATTTGGTTTCTTCTGAGCTGGGCCATGTGACAAATGTTCGTGCTCAGATTGAAATGTGCTCAGAATCAGATGCCATTCCAAAAATTTTCAAACTTCATTTTGTACCTTTTTCTTTAAAGACTAAAATCGAAACTGGTTTGGATCGTCTAGTTAAAATAGGGGTTTTCAAACTTATTTTGAGATTAGATTGGGCTGCACCGATTGTTTCAGTGATGAAACCCGATGGTTTGGTTTGAATTTGTGGAGACTTTAGTCTGACCATAAATCCTTCGATCCAAGCTGATTGGTATCCCTCTTCGGCTCTTCCTTTGACTGAGTATCTGTTTGCTTCATTTTCTGGTGCTATTGTGTTCTCAAATTTGGACTTGTCCGATGCTTACTTACAAATTGAATTGGTGGACTTGGCTAAGTAGTACGTCATTATCAATACTCATAAGGGGCTATTCCACTATAACCGTCTTCCATTCACTGCTAGACTTTGCCCCGGGCTCTTTGAGAATATGATTGAGAAATTACGCAAGGACTCCAAGGGGTCAGTTGTTACTTGGATGATATCATTGTGTTTGGTCATACTCAGGCTGAGCACAATAAACGGCTGAATGTGGTATTGATGCATTTATGAGAATATAATCCGTGTTTGAAGAAATCGAAGTGCGAGTATTCTAAGTCAGCATTACATTACTTAGGTCATGTAGTTTTTTCGAATGGGATTCATCCTTTTGAGGATAAAGTGGAAGCGATTCTGCATGCTCTGAAGCTGACCAACATCTCGGAATTGTGTTCATTTTTGAGTTTGGTTAGTTATTATGGCAGTTTCATTCGAAATTTGGTTATGATTGCCGCTCTTCTGTGCAGTCTCTTGAAGAAAACAACAGATTGGAATTGGTCCAAGGCTTGTGTGAACTCATTCAATTCTTTGAGCCTTACCATTACTGCTGATTCTGTTCTGGTACCTTATACACCCAAATTGTCATTTGTACTGGATTGCGATGCTTCTTAATTCAGCATCGGTGCTGTCTTATCTCATGTCATGCCTGTTGGTAGTCATTGTTCGATTGCTTTTGATTTTAAGACTTTAAATGCAACAGAGAAAAATTACTCGCAAATTGAGCGAAAGGATTAGCGCTTATATTTTGGGTAAAGAAATTTTATCAATATGTTGTTGGTTGGGAATTCGAGCTTGTCACGGACCATAAACCTTTACTATTGGTTATGGGTCTGTAGGGCCACATTGCATCTGTTTTGGCATCTTGATTGCATTGATGGATCATCATTCTTGATTTCTGATTAATTTTATGGAAGATAACTGCATGCAAGCATTTAATTTGCACTGTACATAATATTGTATTTTTGGATGAGATTTTGACAACTCCGCTGATGCATAAGTAGGTATGTATGGCTCATGTAAAAGATCTTTTATTGATAGAAGTCATGCGTTATGTTCAATTGGGTTGGCAATTCGAGAATTACTGTTAAATTCTTATTTTGCAGACATTCCCTATTCGGTGTTATAAACTTTCTATGTTTAATAACTGTTTTCTGTGAAATTTATGATTCGTCATACCTCATACCTTGCTCACGACTATTCTGAAGTTCTGACCCGAGTGTCATTTGGGCATTGTGTGTATGAAGACGTTACTTGCTCATATGTTTGGTGGCCAGGGATTGACTTTGCAATTGAGGAATTACAAAAGCCGGTTCAGCTTGGGTTCAAATTCAAGTTGTTCTGGCTATAGCCCCCTTGCATCCTTGGGCTTTTCCAGAACATCCATGGCAATGAGTGCATGTGGATTTCTAAGGCTCCCTATTCAATTGCCAATGGTTGATTCTGGTTAATGCTTAATTATCATGGCCGGAAGGCATTCCATTTACAGGGTCGCCTACTTCAACTTCATTTATTGAAGCTGTGCGAATCTAAGAAGCACGAACACGGACACGGGGATACGACACGGTAGGATACCGGGACACGACAAATTCTAAAAAACTAGGATACGGATACGGTTAGGATACGGTATGATAAAAAAAATAAAAATAAAAATAAAAATTATTTTTTTTTATAAATATTAAGTATTTTATAAAATAAAATAAAATAAATTAAAATATTTTATTTTATAAAATAAATATATATTTTTTTATTTTATAAGATAAAAATATTGTATTTTAGTTTATTTTATAAGATAATATTTATAATTATTTTATTTTATAAAATAATATTTTAAAATTATCTTATATTATATAAAATATATTTTTTATTTTATAAAATAAAAATATTATTTTATTTTATTTTATGCATCCTCACAATTTGCCCCACATCCCCTCAGTTATTTTTAATTCGCGCTCACAGTTAGCGCCCGCTCCTGCCTCCCCCCTCAATTCGCGCCCATCCCTGCTTCTCCCCTCAATTCGCGGCAGTCCCTGTCTACCCCCTCAATTCGCGTCCGTCCCTGCCTCCCCCCTCAATTCGCGTCTGTCCCTGCCTCTCCCTCAATTCGCGCCCGTGCCCTGTCTCTCCCCTCAATTCATGGCTGTCCCCTGCCTCCCCCCTCAAATCGTGCTCGCTGCTTGCGTCGAGTGGCCGACGTCGCCCATGCGGCGACGTCAGCCACTGGATGTCGTCGGACGTTGGTCACTGGATACGGCAGCTGAAGCAATCGTTCGATACGCCACGTGGCGTATCAGATACGGATTGATCAATGATACGTCACGTGGCGTATCGGACACGTGTCCACGTGTCTAGGTGTCGGACACGTGGACACGATTATAGGGAGCCGTGTCCGTGCTTCCTTGGTGCGAATCATCTTCGGTCGATTTGAATTATCAGAAGAGCTGGTATCTGATAACGGGCCTCAGTTTACCAGTTAATTATTCAAATCCTTCTGCGAAAAATGAGGTATCTGGCACCGCCTGACAGCTCCTTATCATCCAGCATCAAATGGCGAAGTCGAGCAGTTTGTTCAATTTTTTAAAGAGGGCATGAAACCATTTGGAACTGAAGGTAATTATAAATGCAATGTTCAGCGATTTTTTCTTTCTGATCGCACTACACCTTATTCTACAATCAGGCATACTCCTTCAGAATTGATGTTTGGTCCTACTATTCATACAACATAGGATTTTCTGTGCCTTATTGTCTTTTTTGCTGTGGAATCGGCTCAACATCCTCAGAAGTCTACTATTGGAAGTAGGGAGTGTTTATTTATGCTTGGAGACTCTTTAAATATGTGATTACCCTGGTTCGAATAAGTGGGTGCTTGTAGAAATTGTGATAGTTTACGGTCCTTGCAATTTCTGTGTCCGTACTTTTCTGAGTTCTTGGAAATATCATTTGAATTAGATGTGCTTGTGTTCGGTTGATACATTGCCGGAGCTGGATTTCCAACCGCCCTTTCAACCATTCATGGCTGCGTCTCAGCGTCCTTCGCCTTTGGATTTTCCTCTGTCGTCTGACATTCTTACTCCTGCAGACAATATTCCTACTTCGTCACCAGCTGTTTCAGCAAGTTTACCGGCTGGTTGTCGTAATACACCACGTGTTTGTTAGTCGTCAGATTGATTTTTGCCATGACCATGGGTCTTCGTCCATGTTCCCGTCTGGTGGGAAGAAAGTGCAGTGTACGGTGCTTGATTTATTTTATTTTGCTTTGAACATTTTTTGTTGTGATATTCGCCTAGACTCGTTTTAGGGAGGGGGCCGTGCTATATCATGTCATACTATGTTTCAGGGGCTTTGTACCTTAAGAACACTTGTCCAGCTCATATATAAATATAATATTTATATCAAAAATACATAACTTGACACATGAGTGTGGAATTATTAGTCCATTAAACTTTTAAGATATTATAATGAATTTTTATTCTTTCATGTGCTATTGGGTTCATCACGTCTAAGAAGTACGGATATGGGGATACAACATGACATAATATAGTGATACGACACGATAGGATACGAGAATATGATAAATTTTAAAAATTAGAATACGGATACGGCTAGTTAAAGGCATAATAAGATAAAAAAATTATAAATATTATCCTTAAAAAATAATTATACTTCAATATTACATTAAATCTTGCCTCACTTAATTGCTTCCGCTTTGTAATTCTATGTAAATTTTTTATTTATTACGTATTGTATATTTAATAAATAATTATATTTAAAATTTAAAATAATGCATTTGAATCCCCCCCGTGTTACTGCTTTGGCACCTCCCCTTCTCCCATGTTACTACTTCGAAATCCCAAAGACTATTCCCCTCCTCCTCTGCCATTATCTTTTCTCTGAGTTTGAGACTCAAAAGTTATTGGCGTCGTTGGCCACTCGGTGTCGTCGGCCACAAGGGGTGCAACCAAGCCGAATTATCAAAGGCTCGGATTCGGCTCGAAAAATTTTGGAAGGGCTTGGGTTTGGCTCGGGTTCTTTTATTTTTTAAAATCAAGGCTCGAGCTTGAGTTCGGCTTGAGCTCATCAAGATCGAGCTCGACTTGAGCTCATTCATTAAAGCTCGGGCTCGTTCTTTTGTAAGCTCGATTATAAGCTCATTTGTAAGCTCGATAACGAGTTCATTTGTGAGCTTGTTTGTGAGCTTGATAAGGAGTTCATTTGTGAGCTCGTTTACGAGCTTGATAAGAAGTTTGTTTGTGAGCTCAGTAAGGAGCTTATTCGTGACCCCCTTTGCGAACATGTTTGCGAGCTGGCGAACGAGCATGTTCATAAATTTTTATGAGCCGAACTTTAGAAAGCTTGGGTTCGGCTTGTTTAATTTACGAGCTTAAAAATAGAGTTTGGGCTCAACTCGTTTATAACTTCAAACAAATTCAAATGAGTTTTTACCGCGTTGAGCTCCTAGTGAATCAAAAATTGTTTCGTTCGATTACACCCCTATTGGCCACTCGGCGTCGTCGGCCACTTAGCGTCATCGGCCACTCGGTGTTGCCGGCATCGTTGATGTTGTCTGAGATGTCGAAGCCGGCAAGTCGTAGCACTTAGGTTTTATTACGCGTTGGATACATATTCGACGTGTTCGTCTGATATGCTACGTGGTGTATCACACATGGATTGGTCAATGAATCACCACGTGGCATATAGGACACGTATGTGAAGCATGTCTTGCTTATATGCACGTGTCTGATACTTTGACATGCCTTTCGACTGTCATTAGAGGTGTCAACCGGGCCGGGCCGGCCCGGCCGGCACTAGGGACGGCACGATTCGGCCGTGCCTGGGCTGGCCATGCGCGAGGCACGACATGATTTGGCTCTGCCTGGGCTGGCTCGGCACGGGAATTACTCGTGCCTGTGCCCGTGTTCGTGCCCTGTCTGTCCACGGCACCAACTGTGCCATGCCGGGCTGAGGACAATCGGGCCTCGTGTCGTGCCTGACCCGACATGGTACCGTGGCCTGTTGGTACGGTATCTCAGCACGAGCCGAGAAACCTTTCCAGAGGCAGAAGTTGAGCCTGACGGGCAAAACTCGCCGACTCTCGATAGTGAAGAAGAATCGCGGCGGGAGGGCGGGTGGCGGCGCACTGCCAAACCCTAATTTTTTTTAAATTAGGGTTCGGCTTGACCAGGCGGAACCTGGCTGATTTGTGCCGTGGGCTCATGCTGGGCTGACCTCTACAGAACTATGCCGGGCTAGGCACGACATGGTATAGTAACTATGTCGTGCTTGACCCAGCACGGATGTAGGGTCGGATCGGCTAAAAACAGGTCGGGCCGTCCCTACACATTTTGTTTGACACCTCTAACTGTCATATTCATGTTTCTTAGCATTACGTGATGCATATACCTAACGTGAAAAATATTAACTAAATATTTGTTTTTAATAGTTCTGACAAACATGTTGATAAAGAATTTTTATTTCAAAGATTATTGAATATGATACTAATTTTTTTTAAATATCATATTTTCTAAAGATCTTAGTCACACACTTATATATGTTAGGACTATAATGAGGAGCAATGATTTTAGTAAATCATAAAATTTTTTTATTTAGTTTCCACTTAGAATTGACATAGTGGATAGTGAGACACTCGAATGATACGTTATCATGTGTATTCTAGATGTCGGATATCATAGACTTCACTCTACGATATTTCATAATCTTATTAATTATTAGTTATTAATTATTTTTCTAAATTTAAAATATTTTATTATGTTAATCTTACTTGTAAGCATATACATTCTATGATAATAAGACTAAAAATGAGCTTGCATAATGTTGATTATTTTAGAATCTTTTAAAAATTAAATTGGAAGACTTATCTTAGTATTCAATTTAGCCATGTCTTCTCTCTAAAGTTTTTTAGGGTAAATGAATATGTCAACGAACCTAAAGTTATCCAATTTTAAAGTTCTCACTGCTAAGTTAAATTTATATGTGATTTAATATTTTATGTTTTTTCATGCATTGATCAACATATCTTTTAAGGTAATTAGTATCATCAGTATTTTTATATGTATATATTTTTTTACAATATATATACTATGCCGAATCTTTTTTAATACTTTAGCTTTTTTGTTTTTATTTTTTAATTATATTAAAAAATGTTTAAACTACTTAAATTTGTTTATTTTTTGATTTTTAGGCAGATTAGTCGAGATCCTCTAAGAGAATCTTGTTTTGGTTTCGGGTTTGCATCATTTGATTGAGTTATCATTATTATTATTATCTATCTCAAATTTATTTTTATTAAATTATAAAATATTATATACTTTAATTAATTTTTTTTATTAAATTAATAATCTAAAGATTAAATAAAATAAGAATAATAAATTATGTGTATCTTATTTTTCTTTGTGTAACAAAAAATTTGGATTTTGCACTTGCATTGAACATCGTATTCTCATGCTTAGATGTTGCATTTAATTAAATGTTAAAATACTAGTAAAACTTTGTTTCATAAAATAAAAATTACAACTAATGAACTAATAATTATATACAAAAAAATTTTTAAAAAAAGGCACAAGATTTTTTTTTATAGAATCTTAGGAGATGAGATGATAAAAATTTACAGATGAACTGTGAAAAAGAAACATGTGACTTTCTGTATTTATAGTATCTTTTTTTTTTTGAATAAAAAAAATTATTTTAATTTTTTTCAATTAAAAAAGGGATGAAAATTTGACTGTCATTAGATTTTAGCCTAAGAGTCATTGGAAGCATTTTGATGGCTTATATTATTTTTTTTTGTGGCATGAGACATAACAAGTGCTGGCTCAATATGACATGTGCAATGCTATTGGCTTGCACACCATGATCTAGACATGGTTTTGGACTGTGTGGTGCTAGTCCTGACATAGCTATTTCTTGTCATGTCTCATGTATTGATTGTACTGCCCGATGTATTTGACATCTTGATTAGTACATCCCTTTAATTTATTGTTTTACTATTGTGTAAAGGTATGTGCTATGATGATTTAAAATGATTGGAATTAATGTGTGATCATTGAGGATAACTCAATAGAAATTGAAGGAGTATATTTTATCTTTATGGACTACCTCACTGGTAGTTTGGTTTGTGACATAAGGATACATGGATTACTTATTGGAAAATTCACCTCAAATTAAAACTAACAAGTGGATACATATTGACATACAATTAGTACTAGTGTATCAGTATGTTTCTCACTTATCATATTTGCAAGATGGTTTGAGATATGATTATTTTGATATATTTTTTAAGGTTATGTTATTTATATAATATTATTACTCAGTTGTAGGTGTGCAGATTGATTAATCAAAATGAGACATCTCATTATATGATTTAAGATAGAATTGTGTGTGATGATTGTTGGTGTGATACTTATATTGATATATCAAACAACATTGAGGAGACTTGGGTGATAAAATGTGTAATAATTTTTATGTACATTCATTATGAGAGCGATAAACTGCTTTGCTAACACAGATTCTCGGGAAGAAGATATTTTGTCTTTACTAGAGATTTATCAGAGAATGACCTAGATAATTAGAACTAAACCTATGTTGAGTAAAAGTAGTATGATTAGTTGTAGTATTATGATATCTTTGTCACATAGTAGTGATGAGAAAAGTGAAAGGTTTGACAAAGGTATATCAAAAGGTAAAAAGGTAATAGTGACTTGTTTTTTATATGGAAGGCCAAGTCATACTCAAGAAAAATGTTGGATATTAAACCTTGTGTTATGACAAACTTTTTAAGGATCAAATGCTGTACAACAAATTGCTAGACTTACTCAGGTTGGGCTTCTACAATCGCATCTACTAGAGATGTGATATTTTTCAGGAGTACTCTAAATTATATTTTTTTGGGGACCATTTGATCAGATACATTTACATCCACTCTATTTTTCACTCATTATTTTACTCAAGATTGTTGGGTAGTGAGTTTAAGGGGTTAATACCTATGTTGTAGGTAATCATATTATTTTTATTTTTTTTATAGAATATATAGGTTTTGATATTGTTGTGGCTTATAGAGGTGTCAAATGGGCCAGGCCATGCTTGACCCTTGCACTGTTTAGTCATGCTTGGGCCGATGCCAGGCGCACCCTCAGCACTAGTTGTGTCGTGTTGGGCCGAGGGATTTCTACCAGTGTGCCGTGCCAGACACGACATGGGTGACCACACACTAGAGGTGTCAAACGAGCTCTGCCGGGCTAGCTCGGCATGGTTTTAGGCTGCCCAACTGTGCTACCGTGCAGAGCCAGGCACTGCATGGTTACTGTATCGTGTTGGGCTTGACACGACATGGTTTCTTCAGGCCATGCCCATCACGGCTCACCGACATTGCCAGTTTTTTTTCGTGCTGGGTCAGCCCTGTACGGGCTAGAACAGGCTCGTGCGGGCCCGTTTAAAAAATATATTTTTTTATTTATTTGTTTATACTATCTATGTAATTATAAAATATAAATTCGATAATATTTAAAAATTTTTAAATTGCAAATTGTAAATTTTTGAATAGTTATAAAACTTATTTTTTTATGTTATTTGTTTTAATTATGTATTAATTAGATTATAATTTATTAAAATTATATTTTAAAATTATTATATGAAATTCTTAAATACAAAAATAAAATAAACATAACATTTTTTTAACAAAAATGACAAAGTCATGAGCCAAATACCCACACCAAAGCAAAATTCAATGTAAATAAAATTGAGTTCAAAATATCGAAGTTAAAAATTAGAATCAAGCATAACTAATAAGCATAAGCATAACCGTAACATAAGTGTAGCTATCGGCATACCTCAATTCTGCAATTGTCAATTATCAGGCATCAAGTATTAATCTCATCAATCGTCCATCATCATATTATTATCATCCTCAACCTCAATATCAAAATCACTATCATATGAATCATCATCAGCTATCAACCGTTCAGATGGGTCTTCCAGGTTTATGCATGAGAAAATCTAAGTCAAAATATTATCTATCTATTTCACCTTAACCTTAGGATTTATGCATGCAACGAGACAATAAAGAGATGAAATGGTGGATTGGTACTTTAAATACTTGGTTATATCTTTGTACCATATGACTAAATATTGGGTTAGCTCGATACTTCCAAAATATGTTACTAATATTGTATATATACCTGAGTGTAATGCAAGTGTTGGGAGTATAAATCGACGAACACATGTTCGTCGTGTCATAAAAAATTTTCAAGAATTTCATAAATAAAATTTATAAAGCCTAGTCAATATTGTCAATAATAAGTTCGTCACTCTTACTATTAACATAGTCGCATATCACATATTCATATCAAACACATGACTCCAACATCAGGTACATGTAATTCATATGGTGTCTAACATTCAATTGTTATTTTTTCTTCTTAAGATTCATAGACAAATAGAGACTACCGAATTCTTGTTATCTGCGAGACATGCGAATGTATTTTAGTGAGTTACGTATGTTTTTCAAACCGGGGTAACACACCTCCAATCTTTCTTGTATAATCAAGTTAATCACCTGACACATGAATATGATATGAAAATTTTTTTCTAATGGCCTGTCTCTAATATTTTTAATAAACATGTTAATCATAACTTAATTATTAGATGCGTTATTGAATGTGATACAAAAAATTTTATTTTAAATTTTATATTTTCTAAAAATTTCTATCATACACTCAAAAATGCTCAGGTCATCATGAGCATAAAGAATCTTAGAGAATCTTAGAATTTTTTTATTTTGAGTCTAATTTTAATTTACATAGTGGCAGTGAGACATGCATAAGATACATCGTCATGACTAGTACAGATATTAAATGTCACGGACATCACTCTACTATATGTCCTAATTTTATTAATTATTATTTATTTTTCTAACTTATAATAATTTAGTATGTTGTTCCCAAATATGGATCTAGAAATCTTATGATAAGCAAGCTGAAAATATGTCTACATGATGCTAACAACCTTTTGATCTTCTAAAAATATGATCGGAAGACTAATCAAGGTAATAAGTATGACCATGCATTCTTTACCAAACTCGCTGTGGTATATGAATGAGATAAACTTTAAGACAGAATTTGATCCAGCCTTAAAAAATGTATTGCTAAGTTGAGTTTGTCTAAGATCTAATATACCATATTTTTTGCTATATATTTTGGCATGTCTCTTAAGGTGCCTACTCCCAAACGTACTCTTAAAAGTTAAATTTTTTTTATAATATTTGTACTGTCATTTTTTTTCCTCATTACTAATATATTTTTTTATTTAATTATATTAAATTGAGTTTAAATTACAAAAGTCTTCTCTCTTTTTTATTTTTTAGATATTTGGGTTTAGATGACTGGAGAAATCAAAGTTTCAGTAGTCTCGGACTTTTGTGTAAAATTTTTATTTTCTAAATTTAAATTAATTTCATTAGTATTTGTCATTTTTTTATTATTCTAGACAAGAAAGTAGTTTATAAAGTAGAGAGAGTGTAAAAAATTAATTATTTTTAAATATTATTTTAATACTTAAGAGTTTCAGTTAACTAATAAAATAAATAGAAATACCCGTAAAACAATGTAAATGTAAAACATGTGTACCACAAATCCAATTTCCAAATACCATTGCAAATACCAACCAAAGTCGAGCTCGAGTTGCGAGTCCTGAAAAACTGAGCAGAAATCCTGAGATAGAGAATTTTAGCAGAGAGATTTGAGATAGAGTATGAGAATTTATGTTTTTGAAAAATTTAAAAATAAAAGAGAGTGGGGAGGGGGGGGGGGGCTTTTATATATTAATAATACGATTTTTTTTAAAAAGTTTTTTTAAATAATTTATTATTATTTTTTGGGCAGAATCATTTGGGCCATTGGATTCTGCCTCATAACTGTTGCATGCGAAATCAAACAGCTTAAATTCAAAATTTAAAAATATTATTTTATTTTTCTATTGGGGATTGGCGGGGTGGAATCGTACTTGTGTGATTTTTGGATTTGTCGGGCTCAGTCGTTGGGGTGGTTTCTCGGCTCATTCTGAGGTACTGTACCAACTGGCCATGGTACCTTATCGTGCTTGGCCTGGCACGAGGCCCGATTGGCTTTGGCACGCCACTACATGGTTCATGCCGTGAGCAGGCTCGATCCAGGCACATGCATAGGTAATTTTTGTGCCGTGCCAGGCATGGCAAGGCCAAATCATGCCATGCCTTGTGCTGGGTCGGGTCAGCCTGACCCGTTTGACACCTTTACCACGCACTGAGCATGGTTATGTTGGTGGATGATGAGCCGACATGATGAATGGGCTCAGTGAACCCCTACAAGGCAACGGCCGCATGATAATGTGGTGCTGAAATCCTACTTTTTTTTAAAAATTAGGGGTTCGACCCGACTTGAATCGGCCTGAATCATCCCAAAACTTGGCGGATTTCGGGCAAAGGGCCTGTGCCGGGCCTGACCTTTAACGAACCATGCCTTGTATGTCATGACATGCTAGTCAGGTTGGGCCCAAAAAAATTGGGCTGGCCCGGTCAACCTGACTTTTTTGACACCTCTAGCCATGCATAGGCATGGCGTTTCTGGCTATCCCGGTTGGGTTTGGTCATTTGGGCTGGGGTCTATTTCGCACCTTTTTGAAAATATGTAATCGAAAATATTAAAATTATTACAAAATTTAAATTTTAAATATTTAATACTTAAATTATCTATATTTAATTGTTAAATTAAAATAAATAAATAATAATTATTTTTTTTATTTTTAATATATTAAATTAAGTATAAACATAAAGTAATGTATAATAAACTAAAATTTAAAAAATAATAGGGACTGAATTAATAAAAATAAAATATTAATACAAAGTACAAACCAATGCAATGCAAATTAGAAAAATTATAAACGAAGATTCAAGAATTAAGTCTCAAAATAATATGACAAAAAAAAAACAAAAACAATGTCAATCTAAAAAAGATAAATGAAAATAAAACATATCCTCAGCAGACAGCATTAGAGCATATGATCATTGTTGATATAAGATAAGTATCAGTATCACAATACGTTATTCATAATCTGTCGTCAATTATTATCAATATCATATGGATAATTATCAACAATCAACTCTTTTGCTTTTGCTGCAGTCCCAACATGATCCTAGACGTCAAAGTTCAAATTTTTTCAATCCTTCATGTATGTTAATGTCTCGATAATATCTGACCGTAATTTGGATTTCTTATTTGAAATCATATTCACTGTAATAGAAAAAATATACTTAGATATTATGCCCGACACAAGAAGAGTCAATAGATCCCATGCGATCTTAGATAGCATGTGACAGTGAATCAGAATCACATATCATTCCTATCTAATTTTTCATGGCTATGATATATATTGTGATGTATAGTTATTTCATCCGGAAGAATATGTGAGAGCATTTTTTGACTATAGTTTGTGTTTTTACATATGTATTTTATTTATTTTTTAACTTGAATATTGTGTTTTAACTAAAAAATTTATTTAAGGCTTAATTACTTTCTTTATTAGTGCCTAACCTATATGACTAAACTTTACAAAAATATCTATCTTATAAATCTATCATGAAAAAATTAATATGTTATGCAACTTTAACTAAAGAAAGTATTTATTTTTATTGAGATGTTTGTATGAAATTGAGTCAAATTGAATTTTTTAGTTGAGTGTTTCTTAACTTTTTATATTTAGTAATAGTTGTGCTATCCACATAAAACTTTTATAGTATAATTGTCATGTGAATGTTCCTAAATGTGATAATATTTTTAAAAGTCATTTTAATTTGCATGTTCAAGGGATTAAAAAATATATAGATGTGAATCATAAATTTCATAATTAGGTATTTCATAAAGTGGTTGGTGTGTGTTGCCATGCCTTGATGTTCAACGGTCCACAAAAATTCAATGTTAGAAGAAAAATATTCAATTGAAATGGATGATTTTGTTGAGGATTAAAAGGTAGGGGTGTATACTGCCCGGGTTTACTGGTTTGGAAGCATAAAATGAGCCAACCCAATTCTAAATGCTCACTAAAATGCCAACCCAAGCCAACCCATTGAAAATACTAACCCATATCACATGGTTTGAGCGGTTTGAACGGGCACTTAATCTAAAAAATAAAATAATAATACTTTTAGGGATTCTAACTTTGTGTGTGTGTGTGTGTGTGTATATATATATATATATATTCTAGGTTATATTTCCAATAATCCTTAAAAAAAATACTATTCAAAATCATTTTTACTCATAATCTAAGTAAAATTAAATATAAATATTGCACTTTTACATAATTTGTCCAACTGAAAATGCATTTAAGAACTCAATTGTCCATAATAATCATATATAAAAAATATGACAACTAGTCAAGCATTCAAGTGTCCTTACCAACTACACATGAAAAGTAAATCATTAAATTTAAGTAACTAAATATAGGGAAATAATAACAATAAAGAAAAGAAATTATTCAAACTTCAAAGGTTACAAGCCTACAAAAAGATTCTCAGCTAAAACAAAGCATAACAAAAACTCAAAATGTCACCAATAACTGAAACAAAGCACTTTAGCATCAATGAGTCCAAATCTTAGATTTTAAGTTTCTCAAAACTAACAAATTGCAAAATTTAAATAATAGAAGAGTTAGAAATCATAAAACTATTCATAATTAAGCCACTCATACAAGGATTGATATTTGATAAAAAAAAAGTATACTTGGTCGCATAATTATAGCATAACTTACCATCATTTTGCCACAACTGCCATTCTATTCATTGTATTTAACTATCATAAATTGTCACCAAGGTTATATCTAGGAGGGAATAAGAATACAAAAGATTAGATATACTAAAATGTAATAAGAAAAAAAATAGAGAAATAAATAATTATAAGTTTGATTACCGACTCAAACTTCTCATATTCTTCTCCATCATCTAAAGTTTCTTGAATACTAATAGGAGTTGATGAAGTGCGCAACCAATTTTGATAATAAATGACGGCCTCCCCTGTTTTTCAAGACAATTTTGAAATGGATCAAGAACATGCCCTCTAGTGCTAAATGCTGACTCAGATGTAACTGTACATTCATGAACAACCAAAATATTTTATGTAACTAATGAGAGAATACAAAACCTAAAAGAATTAGTCATCCAATTCAAAATATTAAAATTCGAATCATGATTATTATCCACAACACTCTCCAACAAGCATCTCTCCAATTCTGTTTTGGAACACAAAATTTTTTTTCAATTAAGTGGTTCTCGAATCCGGTAAGAAATATTACGTTCACATCATCTTCTCTATCAACATCCATCACTTTCAATGGCTCACTCTCATTGGTGTGTTGTATACTATTAGTTGAGTTATGCTCCACATACTATTCATAAAATTAAATCATACTATCTTTCATCTTCTTTAACAAAATATCCACTGTAGGAGCATCATAATAATTTTTAAAATAATATTTCACATACTTCAAGTTATGTCGAGGATCAAGAATCAATGCGAAAAACATCAACAAATTCATTCTATCCAAGTTTTCTCAATATTTATTAAACTTAGATCTCATTCTTTCCACCATTAGTCTTAAAGAAAGATCTTGACTTTTACATAAATGAGCAATAAAATTTTGAATCATTAAGACCTCAATAAGTGATATGTTTGTTGTGACATACAAAGACTTAGAAAAAAATAAGATTGCATTGTAAAAAATTTTAGAAATATCACAAATATCCTAGACTTCTCCCAATCTTCATTATTAGGAGGCAACACGCGTTCACTCTCATAATTATTTTCATTATTATCATCTCTAAAATAAGCAATAAAATATTTGTCATCCTCTTCTAATCTCTCAAAATTCTTTTGAAATTGCAAAGCCCTCTCTAACATGTAAGTGTAACACGTAGCGTTCCATATAGTAGACATCTAAGCAAACTTAACTTTTACAATAAATAGTTTCTTTTTTAGCACAAATTTTAAATGTAGCCATCCTAGAAGGTGAATATTCAACATATTTCACTGTCTTACGCACCTTGAAAATGAGTCATCAAAATCTTTTAAACCATTACAAACAATGAGATTTAGAATTTGAGCATAATATCTCATGTATAAATACTCATGCTCTAAAATGGTTCCTCTTCTATTTTTAGTTTTTCTCTTCAAATATCCAATGCAAAGATTATTAGAACTTGTATTATTTTGCCTAGAATCTCACTTTTGTGATTTGGAACCTAGAGGTGTCAAATGGGACGTGCCAGGCTGGCCCGGCCTGTTTTTTTCAGGCCCGACCGTGCTTTCGTGCTCGGCCAGGCACGGTTTTGTGGGGGTTCAGCCTGGCACGGGCATGCTGCACAATTCCCCAGGTTCGGCCCGATCGGGCCGAACCCTAAATTAAAAAAAAAATTAGGGTTTCGGCGCGAGCCGTCGCGCCGAACACCTAATTTTAAAAAAGTAGGGTTTTGGCACCCTCGTAACATTATTTTAAAAAAAAATGATTTCGGCACGGTGCCGTGGCAATGGGCCACGGTACCGTGCAGGGCCAGGCACGACACGAGGCCTGGTTGGCGTCGGCATGGCACGGCACGATTGTGCCGTGGTCGGGCAAGGTACGAGCCCGGGCACGAGAAATTACCGTGCCGGCCCAGCCCAGGCACTATCAATGTAATGGGCTGTAAGACATATATAATTCAAGTTTTGCACAAAAGTTCACATGTCAGTTGTAAGATAAATTTGTTGGATTTTTAAAATATTCTTCAATGTTTTCTTCTCATGAACAATGATGTTTAAATAGTTTTTGTAACTATTGCTCGAGAAGGAATTTTAAACCATGGTTGAGACACACACATAAAATGTTTAAACCCCTCATTCTCTACATGTCTAAAGGGCAACATATCAATTATTATCATTTCTGAAAGTGCCTTTCTACAAGATTCTTGACTAAAAGACCAAAACACATGTTGATCAATACCCTCCTCTTTTTTTTGGTTTAAAAGTAAAGGTTGTTTGGGTCTTATCTTGTGATCTTTGAGGATTCCTTTTACATTGGGTATTAAAGTGTATCCACAAAAAATTAGTCCCAATCTTGGTATACTCATATACATATATTTTTTTGACAATAATTACATGCACACTTAGGAGATTCTCTATGTTTTGTTTCTATATTGGTAAAGTGATTCCAAACCTCCGATTGTTTTTGACCATCTTGCTATTTATATTTATTGGCCTTGGGTGATGAGGTGCCCGCATTAGTAATATTTGGATTTGGTTGGTCTTGATCATTATGAGTTGCATCACCCACTAACATGGGTCCTTGTGCATGCGCAATCATCTTGGTCCTCTTGTAATGGAAGAGTAGGGGAGAAACAGTTGTCATTAGTGGTTGGCGGATGATGGTGGAGGATGTTTGGAAGTGAAGAACAAGATGAATAGACGATGAGACAATGATTACAATGTTTGAATTTCGATGGACGGAGGGTCAATGCCTTCTCCGGTGAGATGGATTGAGTTGGCTCTGGTCGACGTCTAGGACTCGGTATGTAGTAAGGCTGGAGGTCGTGACTACTGACTTGTGAGGAAGATTGGAAGATGATTTGAGAATCGGGAATTTGGGAATTTGTGATTGCGTGTAGGGCCGGTCGAATACAAATTGAGGAAATTAGGGTATGGTTATTAAATTTTAATTTTAATTTTTATATACACACATACATACATATATATATATATATATTTATATATTTGCCCAGTTTGGGTTATATGGTTGGGTTGTGTTATTCGGCCATGCTCAGCCCGTCTAACTGGAATTATTTTTTTTGTGGACAGAGTTGGACCATTTAAAATTCTAATTGGTCCAAACCATTGTGTACAGTTAGTTTGGATTGGTTCAGTGGGTTTGCTGGGTTTCTTACACCTCTATAAAAGGTGAGTGGCAGGGTCTTGAACAATAAATGAAATATAGTTTAAGGTCTTTCTTAGGCATGCCAAGGTGCAGGAATGATGAAACCTACGTTAGGTGTATCTGAGGTTTCTTCCCTAAGGAATGCCTCTTCCCAGTCCCAATCAAATAGTTCAGAAACTTCTGGATAACTAGTTTTTATTAAAATAATTTTTTAAAAAGTAATTCTTGAACTTTTTAGTGTAGTTTTTTTAAGTAGGGTCACATTCTGGTACTTTTATAATTAAAATATAACATACTTATTTTAAATAATTATTCTTCTCATTTCTATCATAATTTAAAAATTTCAAAGAAAGTCAAATAAGATTTAATTTTGTGGAAAATGTGGATATATTTATTTTTTAAATTTATTTATTACAAAGATAGATTTTTGTATTGTAATTTATATTTCTAATTTTTTTTTATAGATTAATTACAATGCGATAAGTTAGGTGAGATGTAAGACAAATGAAATAAGATTTAGAATAAAAACATGTTTGATAACCTAACAAAAATAATACTTATTGTATATTTTATTTTTTTTTTGGAAAAACTTTTATTCAAAGGGAGTTTACATAAGTTAAAACAACATATAGTTGAAGAATTTATGAAAATTATGAAATATTTATAATGTTGTCCACATGTTTAGGAATACATAAGTCGCCATATAATTTTTTTAAAAATCAAAGACAAAAATATTTGAAGAATAAAATGTAAATCAAAATGTATTTATATATTAAACTAAAGTGTTAGGCAATGAAACTATAATAAATATATGCTACAAAAAATTTTAGTAGACATGATAAGCAAATAGAGAGTAATAACATAATAACTCTCTTTCAATGATAAATTTTTGATAATATTAATTTTCCATTAAAAGAGAATACCATAAGTCTATTTGAGTGCTAGTAATGATATATTGATTTTGTAAATTTAGTTAGTGAATGATTTGTTTTTTTTTTATTTTGATTAATTTTGATATTATCAAGAATATTTTTTTGAAGAATGTGAAGATGATGAATTCTTTGTTTAAATTTTATGTTTTTTATTTTTTTGTTATTTATGATATTTATTCATTTATTTTTTTTATAATTTTTTCATTTGATCATAATATAGTGATTAGATGTGTAAAATGGGTCATATTATGTCAGCACGATTAGTTTCATTGAGGCATGGTCATGCCATTGTGTCGTGCTTGACACGACATGATAACCATAATAACAGCCCGACATGATATGTTTGGCCCATAAAATGTTTAGCTGTGCTGGAATTGGTGTGGGCCTCCATGGTTTGAGCTTGTTCTTGCCTGCCCAAATTGGATTCCTTTTTTTTTTTGATTTATTTTGTTAATTATTATTTGTTATTTTATTAATTTTTAAAAAATAAAAATATTAAACTTAATGCTAAGAAAATACAAAATTAAGGAAAAAAAATGATATTTTGACATTCTACTTTTGTAATTCGGGCTCGAATATATGATCTAGATATTGTGTTTGGTTCTACTCAAATAAAATATTTAAAAATTCTTTTCATTTAAATAATGAAACAAAAATAGAATATGATGAATATGTAAGTCCTAATAAAATAAAAAAATAGTACAAATAAAAATGATAATAATTATAATCCAAAATATCAATGGTGCATAAATGATAATGAAATAAAAAATTGCAAAAAAAAGAAGCACTAGCATAATATTACTATCACATGAATTAAGAATTATAAATCGATATTTGTGGTATAATAGTATGAATATAAATGCAGATCATCATCATCAATGCGTTTGAAGATATTGCTAGTGCTCTTTATATTTTTGATTTTTATGTCATATAAATTATCTTTCATCATCATCTCTTTCGTTTTATCTTGACTGTTTAATTTCGAATCATTTCAATCTTTAATGCATGCTAGTATTTTTATGATATTTAGTCATAATTTCTACTTCCTTAATAAATAACATTGATTGTCATAGAAAAAGTAGACTGTAATATAATGTTAAATATCAAAGTGTTCTCTAAATCACGTGTTATTTTTGATAGTACGACATAAGTAAATTCATATAATTTTTACCACAGTAAAATATTTAAATTTTTATAATTATCATATGATAGGATATAATAACAATCAATATCTTAGTATCAAGACAATTTATTCATATTCAATGAACTATCTCGTCATTTGCTTATAATTAATTGAATAGAATAGTGATCATTATCTTAGTATCTAGATAACTCATGTTTTTTTGATAAACTACATCGTCATTTGTTCATGTCTAACTGAATAGAGAATCCATCTTCTCTGAATATGATATCCATATTAGTACCATGAGCTTGACTATAACTATCATACATAGTATTGTAATATATAAATAAATTATTTTATTTTTCATGAAGGAAAATTTCAGGTTGGTGTACTTGATTCATACACGTGAAGATATATATCAAATTATTTTGTATTGCTTTAATCTGAATCCTAAGATTCATAAAATCAACTAAATAATATATACTTGGAACAGATTACCATTATTTCAAGTATTTAATTTTCTATGGTATAATAAACATTAAATGCACGGTTACTCTATACTTTTTAAATATTCTACTAATATTGTGCGTATGCTTTAATGTAATGTAAATAGTGAGAGTGTACATAGATGGATACTTGTTCATTATATCATATAAAAATTTTCAGGAATTTTATAAAATAGTTTTTTATATCATAGTCTACATAATCAATAATAATTTTGTCACATTCACTTTAGATGTAGTCTGTTATCATGTGTTAGTAACAAACATATCATTCCAATATAATGTAGATTTAATTTCAATGGTATGTCATATTTGATTAGTATTTATTTTAAGCCATTTGACATGTAGAGACTATTGAAATTTAATAATTTGTTAGATGTCTTAAGATATTTTTGTGAATTTTTTATTTTTTCTAATATAGGTGAAATTATTTGTATGCATGCATATACTCTCAAATTAATTGTGAGATACATATACTTAACATAAAATATCTCACCTAATATTCAATCTCAAATAGTTATAATAAATATATTAATAGCTACTTAATTATTAGAAATATTATTAAAAATAATATAAAAAATTTAATTTGGATTTTATATTTTTTAAAGATTTGTATCATGCACTCAAATATGACAAAGTCATCATGAGGATGACAAATCTCAGATTATAATAAAATTTTATTTATTAAACTTCTATTTTGAGTCTACATGGTAGTCAGCAAGACAAACAAATTATGCATTGTCATGATTAGTTCATATATAGGATGTCACGGATGCCATTTCATTAAATTTTTTAAATTCGTTATTATTTATTATTTTTTAACATATAATATTATATTATATTATTTATACTTGTGAACCTATGAATCTTATTATAAGTAGGCTGAAAATAAGTTTGTATAATATTCACTATAATTGAATCTTCTAAAAATTTAATTCGAATACTCTTGATCATAATAAAATACACTATCATTCTATTCGAAAATTATTGTGATATATGAAGATTGACATTGTTCGACATGCATGAATCTAATGTATTATGTTTTTAAAAGATCCAGCTTGAAAGATTCATTTTGAAAGATTCAACTGCTAAGTTGACTTTGTCTTGAATATAATCTATTATGTTTTTTAATGTATTGATCGACATCCCTCTAGGTGGCTAGTCTAACATGCTCTTCAATATGTATATATCTTTTAATGATATATATATATATATATAATGCTAAATATTCTTTAACATACTTAGAATTTTTATTTTTATTATTTTAAAGTACGTTAATCAATACTATTGATGTTCGTTATGTTTTTTATTTTTTAGGTGACAAATGAGTTTGTATCGATTCAATTGAAGAAAATATAAATTTGCCCTCAAATCTTTTAATTGTATTATCTTTATTTTCTATTTATATGTTAATTTTGTATTTATTATCATTAAATTTATGATGTGATATTTGTTTTAATATTTTATATTTATTACCTAAATTATAAAAATAAATAAATTGAAAATGCACAAAATAAAAAAAAAAAACAAAAAAATGTATTGTAATTGCTCCGTTTTAAATCTGTATCACTTCTCAAATTTAATCTCGAGGTAAGTTGCACAGCCACACCATTGTAAATGCTCTATGCGTAAGAATAATCCAGAAGTCGTAAAATAAATAATAATACAAAAAATTAATGTAAAAAAGTACTATATCTGAGGTGGAGAGAGATGAGAGCAAATTTTAAATAAAAATTTTAAATTTCCAAATCTGCATTAGAGATTTGAAAATAAAAAAAAAATATGTTTTTTATATTTTTTGAATTTTTTTGGCCATAATTATAATAGCTGTTAGATTCCTGCCATTAGCCATTTGATTGAATTTTGTAGCTTCAAATTAAAAATAAATATGTTATTTTTTAAAAAAGCTGACGATGATTGTGATAACTCAAGTCTGTCGCAGTCACTATCAATGCTCGAGGTATCACTCGGGTCAGACTGCCCAGACACAGCCTGTGGCATATCACTTTCTAATATCCTGCCTAGTCCTGGATAGTATAGACCCGAGGCACTGCTCATGTCATACTGTGTTGGTGTGAGCTGTGCCTTATGTTGGGCCATGCACTACTTGAATGCTTGATCCAGTGGCAAACTCCACCAATTCTGTGACCTTGGACCGGGCATGGATGAGTCATAGTTGATGGGTCATGCCCAATCATGAGATTGTCGGATTAGGCATTTTTTATAAAAAAATTGCTCACATAAGTTGGACTTTGTTTAAGTTGTTGGTTGGCATTGTGCTGCTTGTCCTGCCCCGCTTGTTGTGTCTTCACAGTTTACACAAGGGGCACCAATAGGGACAGTGGCCGGCATGGCCTGTCATTGTCGCTGTTGCTGTTAGATTATTTTTTTAAATAAATTTTATTTTCAACTATAGTAGTGTGATTAAATTATATTGCTGCTGGTCAAATTTTGACGGATCCCGTTATTTTGGCTAAATAAAATAAAATAAAAATTAAAAAAATCAAAAATATTTTTTTTATTATTTTCAAATTTCTATAATTTTAGATTATGAAATTTATAATTTTAATTCTAAACTTTCTCTCTGATAGAATGTTTTTTAATTATTTTTTTGTTTAATTATTTATTTTATAAATTATGATTTATGGTTTATGTTTATGCATATGGTATACACATTGGTGTGATTATGCAATTTGCCTCAAGGTTATATTTTATAATTGATGGAAATTTTACAACAAAGTGATTATAATATATTATTTTCTTGTTTTTTTTATTTTTTGTTTGTTAAATTTATTTTGTTTCATAATGTATTTAATGGTTACAAATATTTAAAAAAAATTCACATATTGAATTTAATGATAATGAATATGAAATTGAAGTTAATGTAGGTAATAATAATAATTTTACCAAAAGATCCGAGACTGAAATTATCTCAAAACAATAATCTCGACCCAATCACATTTGTTACCTAAAAACTAAAAAATAGGTAAAAATCAGTAGTATCAATGTATTTTAAACAAATAAAAAATAAAAATTCTAGGAATATCGTAGAGATGTCAGACGGGGCCGTGCTTACGCCCATGATCTTTTTTTGCAAGGCAAGGACATGCCATTATGCCGTGCCAGACATGACACGGTAAATTTTCTTGCCGTGCTAGACAAGGCATGGTGAACACTCCACTAGCATAGCATGGCCGAGTGCCACAGTGTGGAACTGTGCCTTCAAAAGCAAAATGAAACTCATTGGATGAAAATGCAATGATTGGCTAACCCATGTATCAAGTCAATGATAATCAGCCACGTAAGCAACATAGGCTTATGTGGCTGATTATTTTAAAAATATTAGACCTCATCGGGTGGTTACTCTTGTCGGTTGATCATGCTACTGGGCCAGACACATGGGTGGTGCCTAGCTTGGAATGAGATACGACTCATATCGGACTAGCATTACATGAACCGTGTATTCGGGCGGCATGGCCCAGCACGAGGCACGACTCATGTCGGCCTAGCATGGCATGAACCATGCTATTGGGTGGCATGGTCCGACATCAGGCACGATTTTGGACCATTCCATGCCGAGCCAAACACGACTGATCCATGCTGGGCCTCGTTCCATGTTCATGCTACCTGTCCTATTTTACACTTAGAATATCAAAGAAGAATTAGTATAATATATATGTTGTCAAAAGATATATAAATGTAGGAGTGCATATGAGATTGATTATTTTATGAGACATGTTAATCAATGCATCAATTATTTTGATTTTAAATCCATTATTTTAGAAGCAGTAATAGGGGGGGTTTCGAAGCAGTAACATGGGGGGTTTTAAATCCTTTATTTTAGTTTTTAATTATGATTGTTTGTTTAATTAATATATAAAATATAATAAATAAATAATTTAGAAGTATGTAATATAATTTATTTTTATTTTGATTTTAAATGCATGATTTTAATTATAATGATAAATATGCATTATTTAAATATGGAATATTTAAATATGCATGATTTTTGTAGTATGCAATATGTAATATATAAATATGTAATATGTAAGTATAATAGTTTTGGTTATATAATTTATTTTTAATGAATGAAAATAATATGTAAATATGCAAAATATAATGAAAATAGTCTAATTGTATCGATTGAGAAAAAAAAATAGATTAAATGGGTTTTGAAATAATATAGATTATTTTAAATGCATAATTTTTTTTTCATGCAGAATTATATAATACTATGAGTTATAATTCTGAGCCTTCAAGTTATCAATAAAATATTCAAGATGTTGATCATAATGCTCTATTATGAAGGTATGTCACGAAATATGCGAAATTGGATAAAGAAAAAGGAGGAAATATTATTTTTCAATGTAATTTTTGTAGACAAATATATAGAGGATCATATTTTAGAGTCAAGACTCAATTGTTAAAAATAAAATGGGCTAGGGTTATATCTTGTACTAAAGTAACGAATCAAAATTTGGTTGAGATGCGAAAGATGTTGGATGAATCTTAACAAAGTATGAAATAATCTTATCTTAAGTAAGTTTCTTTACCCACAATAAGTATTGCAGACTTTATTTTTGAGTATTCTTTTTCTAGTGCTAGTGTAATTGATCTAAAAAGGAGAAAGGGGCCTAGGGGTCAATTAAAAAATCATTCAATATGGGTGCACGTGAAATAGTTGACAATGAGAAAGGTAGGGTGTTTTACAATGGCGGGTTGTCTTTTCACTTTGCTAGAAATTTTTATTATGCTCGTATCTTTAAAAGTGTAAATCAACTTTTAGGTTGTCTCACAAAGCTATAATGCATTAAGAACAATATTATTACAGAAGGAGAAGAGTAATATTGAGAATCTATTGAAACCAATCAATAAGGGTTGGAATGAGAAAGGAGTCTGCATTTGTAGTGATGGATGGTCAGATACTCAAAGAAGACCACTTATTAACATCATAGCAATCTCCGAAAGTGTTCCAATATTTTTGAAAGTATTAGATTTTAAAGGAGAGACTAAGGATAAGTATTTTATAGCTGATTTGTTGATTAACATTATACAAGAGATTGGTCTACAAAAGGTATTTTAAGTTATAATTGATAATACTGCAGCTTGCAAAGTAGCATGACATATTGTGGAAACATAGTTTCGGTATATCTTTTGGACCCCTTGTATGGTTTATATCTTTGAAGAATATTTGCGCACCAACACACCAAAGATATGATGATGTGATATAATAATGTGTTGGATCACTCAAGTTTTAAGTGATCTTTTTATCAAAAATTTTATTATGAATGATACAATGTGATTGTCGACGTTTAATAATCATTGCAAGTTAATGTTACTTTCAGTGGTAGATACACATTTTGCTTTAGCTATTTTTATGCTTAAATAATTTAAGACAATAAAAAGAGACTTGTAGGAATTAGTGATAAGTAAAGAATGAGAAATATATAAAGAAGATGATTTAGTGAAAGCTAAAGAAGTAATGATAAAATTCTAATTGAAGACTTTTGGATAGATGTTGATTATATTCTCAGCTTATAATTTTCATTTATGAGATGCTTCGATTAGCTGACACTGACAAACCTTGCCTTCACAATATTTATAAGTGGTGGGATTAGATAATCAAAAAAGTGAATGAAATTATTTATAAGAAAGAATATAAAGGCTTCACAGATAATTCAAGGTATAATTTTGATTTATTAGTCAATTATTAATGTAGTAATTGAAAATTTTTAATTTTTAAATATATTTGAACTTATATGAATTAGTTGTGTAATTTTACTTGTATATTTTTTTATATTATTAATGAAATTTTGGTGAAATGATGGAATAAAAGTCACACACCTTTATATTCTTTAGCTCATTCCTTAAATTCAAGGTAATTTAAGAGTTTAAATTGTAGGTTTTGATAATTTTAATATAAATAATATTCTGTGATGTTTAACTTTTTATAATTAATGTTATAACTCAACTTGTAGGTATTATAGTCTGCAATGACTTGATGTGTTTCATGATTGTGTTCCATAATATCGAGATTTAGAAATAGTAAGAGAGAAAATATTTTAAGAGATATTTTTCTAATGAATGTTAAAGGAGGCAAGCAAATAACGAGTATGCTATATTTTCGGTATTTTTGAAAGATTTTTCTAATATTGATTCCATCAATGACAGGTGGTACACAAGTCTTATTAAACGGTGGGTTCATGAAATTTCCGTACTAATGTTTCAATCTATAGCATTAAAATTGCTAAGATAATCTTGTTTATCCTCATGTTGTGAAAGTAATTGAAGCACATATAATTTTATTCACTCCATAAGGATAAATAAGTCGACACCACAAAGAGTTGAAGACTTGGTTTATTTCCATAACATTCTCCGACTTTTATCATGGAGATCTCTAAGCAATAATGAAGGCGAATCTAAAATATGAGATATTGGAGGTGATAATTTTGACTCAATGAATATTAAGAATGCTGGAATTCTTGAGATTACAGAGTTTTTTTTGATGAACCTGAACTGTAAGTCATTTTATTTGATTCAGAAGGAAATGTTAATCTTTTGTTTTAAAATTTCATATGTTTTTGTTTGAATATTGGTAAAAATTATATTTGTAATATTGTTTTATTTATTTAAATTGCTTTTTAAGGATAATATATATATTTATTTTTTTTTATAATGTTGTATTCTAGTCATATTCGTATCTTAGTTTTTTGAAATTTATCGTATTCCCGTATCTTCCTGTGTCATATCATCGTGTCTGTATCCGTGTCATATCCTCGTGTTCGTATTCGTGTCATATCCTCGCGTCCGTACCCGTGTCTGTGCTTCTTAGGTTAAAATCATATGAATTTATATATTTCGTGTTATCTAAGATGACACGTAATTTACTAATTCTTTCGCTATCTAGTATAACATCAGAATTTAGTTTTTATGTGACAACTAATATTTTTTCTAATAAGAGATTGAGATTGTGATCATTTAGACTTTTGTATGAATGAAAGACTGAGAAAATTCGAGATTGAATATTTAAAATAAAATACAAGAAATGATAGTAGATAATGATTCATGAGACATTGGGATCGAAGATATTATGATACTAATAAAATCCTTAGACACATACATGATGATGATTTATATTTGTATTCGTAAAATCATATTAAATATATTGATTGATGATTCTTGATTTATATGATAGTGATACTCTGTTAGTGCTTGATTATTATTGTAATTTTTTTATTTCATTATGATTTATACTATTGATGTTTTGGATTGTATTTATTATCATTTTTTTTGTTATTTTTTATTTTATTATGATTTATGCATTTATTATTTTTTGTTTTTGTTTCACTATTTAAATAAAATAGATTTTTTTTTATTTTTTATTTGAGCAGGACAAAACACCATATCAAGTCACGATCATGATTCGTGATTGTGGATTGAGAAAGTAGAATGTCATTGTCATAATATCTTATTTATCTATTTATTTTGTATGTTGTTAATTTTTTTTAAGTTTAGTATTTTTTATTTTTTTTTAAAATTAATAAAATAACGAATAACATTTAATAAATTAAATATAATTTAAAATTAAAAAATGAAATATTTTTTTTAATTAAAAATGTCAGCCTAAAACACCAAAAATAGAAAACAAAATGATTTACTAACCAGTCCAAATCAATACATCCTGCACCAGGCCTGGAATGGCCTTGCTCAACCCAACATTTTGTGGCCAATTATGCCATATCGTGCTGCTATTGTGGTTATCGTGCTGTGTCGGGCATGCCATAAGAACCATCTTGTTCCGTGCCCTAGCACAGCATGTGCCACAACCGTGCCTCACTGGTATGACCTATTTAATATCTCTAATAGGCGTGATGCCTGTTACGTTTTCACACAATGGGCGAGACAAATTATGTAGCGCCTCAGCCGGGGATGCTAATGGTGTTTGGCCACATAAGTGGAACCCGACTTACGTGGTCATAAAAATTGCCTTGTCGTGTGTTCATCCGACGTTCATGACCCATGACCCAAGCCTTATCCGTGATGGTCCTGGGTAACTGTGCCAGGGATGTGGGTCATGGCTGTTCTGATGTGGGGTACGACATGCACTAGCCCAGCCCGCCACAAGCTTTGTCTCGGGCTGGCATGATTCAGGACTACACATTGTGTTGGACCATGCCGTGTTGGGTCATGCTTGGTACCGTACCGTGCCATTCATGATACTTAACTGTTTCGTGCTGGGGTAGACATGACTGAACTGTGTCGTGCTACATGCTAGGCTTGGCCCTTCCGGCCCAATTGACATCTCTAATGTTGATATTATAAAGGAGGGTGTGTGTGTGTGGTTCGATGGGTGTGAGTGTGTGTATTAGTTTTTCGTTTGTGCGGGCTACCATTGTAGTTCTGGTTCAGAGCTGGATAAACGGAGAGGGTGATGTTATATAAACAATTTTTTATTAATCCTGAATTGATTTGAAAAATTAGCTAAACTCAATCAATCGCAAATAATTAGGTTAATATTTGATCAGTGATTATGGTGATTATAATTATAATATATTGATATGTTTATTTAACAAAAAATTTGAATTAATATATGTATTGAAGAATAATAAATTATAATTAATTTTTTTTTATTTAATTATAATTAACAAAAAACACGGATGTGATAGGATACATGCCAAGACATTGAAGTAGAATTTCTTATGAGATGAATGTATGTTGCTTAGAAGTGCCTAACGTTTTTTAAAACTACACGTCAACTTTACTTCATACAAAATATTGCATACAAAAAGGTTGCTTAATTCTAATAAGCAACCTTAATTCTAGCTCACACAAGCCGTCAACTTTACTTCATACAAAAAGGTTGCTTGAGTACATGATAATTCTACCGAAAATATTGCATGCTAATGAATTTCCACTATCTTTGAGATACCTAAGTTAAAATAGTCTTGTGTTACTAAAATGCTTGTAGAGAACACAATATGACTTTAATGGGGTTCCAAATTTTCACTGTGAGAACAAGTCGCACCAGATCTACTTGTCGGGGAACTGCTCCTTGTCTGCTTGTTGCTAGCTAGAGCACCCAATAGTACTGTTCCAATTTGGCTGATGATGCTAGTTCAATTCTAACTTGTAATTTTAATAGTTGCCTAGATCAGTCTTTTGTATATCTTTACTTGAGTAGAAATTATTCCTCCCTATGAATTTGAATTTTCAACATTGAGTGTCTATCTACGAGTTTATGAAGATTGAAATTTGGCATAAACTATTATCTGTTAAAGAACAATATATAAATTTCTCCTAATTAGAAATAATTTCACAGTCTGATCAACTATCTATGAAAATAATGTCTAGTGAGCGGACTCATCATAGCTCAACAATCTGCAATCCAGAAATTGAATCATATTTTCATAAACATTAAATGTAGTGGAAGAGTCAAGTGATACTGTCATATCCAAATTCTCATAGGCAATGCAAAAAAAAAAAAAAAAAAAAAAAAAAAAAATTAAAATATTTCTGTTAAAAAACTATCATAAATGAACCAAAAGTTGATTATCAATAACTCTAAAGCTCATCTAATCTATTATTATTGGATAATTTTAATAAAAGGTTGTTAAGTGGCATCAGTCTAGTAAAGTAAATTCTGATGAAAATTTCCTACTGTGCCTATGGTCAGATATTCAGTCTATGATGCATAATGTCTTGGGTCTCGAGGTTAACACAACTGGGTTAGTAGTCATGCTAGAGGTGATCAACATGCCGTGCTGGGATGAAACTCCTCTAAAAGGTGGTGGTCCAGCATGACACTTTGGTCCACTGGGCAAAATCAACCATGATGGACATTACCAGGTTGTGTCGGCATGACCAAGAATCTGGCATAATCCTGCATGATCCACACCCGGGCACAAGCCAATCCATGCTCACGCATGAGTCTTGATCACCGGCAACAAGCCAGCTGCATCATCAGGCATGTCATGACCCACAGGTTATTGCCGGCCCAATCTTTGCCTCCATAGGAGGTGGTCCGAATCATGCGGGCCATCCTTTTGGCAGGCTGGCTCATGCGGCCCAATTTGCTCTACACATTAAACTATGCTAATCATTCAAAAACAAAAGAGATCAATTCTAAAAATCCAAAGAAATCTAGAACAAAAAAACCCTGAATGGCAATTCCTTTGTACCAGTATTGCTTATACGGTTGTAACATGTAATCCCTTCATTACAGCATTTTTTGCATCGATCAAACAATAACTTCTGCACAAACATGGATGGTTGAACACTGCTTATGCAACGAAACACTAGAACACTGAAATCAAGGTGTACATAAGCACCTAGCAAGAAGAATCTATTCAAGAGGATGATCTTAATACTATTACTTTTTTATTTTTTTTTTGTTTTTTTTACCTCCCTCCCTCCCACCCTACCTCCATTTCATTTTATATTATTCTTTGGCCCATTCATTTATGGGCCTTGGGGTCTTGAGGTCAGAGCTAGGTTGAGCGGTCATACCCCCTTGTCAATCAAACAACAATATTGTTACAAGTAATGACTGATTTCTAGAAGAAATAGATGAGTTCTATTCATCACTCTAATTTACCTATATTATCATATATATTTTTTTAGTTTCTTTTATTATTTTTATTTACAGTATTAAGATATTTAAGTATTTTTTTTAAGATATTATTTCATTTATTGTGATGTTTGACTATGTTGAAAAAGTTAATATTTTTCATTCTAATTTAATTTTTGAAAGATAGTTGATTTTCAAGAATTTTCGTTGTTAGTCTTAAATGAATGTTCATTGTGAAGACTTGTCCAAGTCACAAAATAGATCTCATAAAAGCATGATTTATTGTAAAGGCTAGGATAATGTTGATAATTAATTATTAATTACTTTGATTCACAAACTTTGTGGAGATTAAGTACCTATCTTACTTATCATACTATTCTCTGCTATGATAACTATTAACTAGACACAAAGTTATATAGCTTATAATTTAGTATTTTATGAGTGGACAAAACATATAAAAGTAAAAATTTTATTTTTTAGGGATAAATAAAAAATGAAATTATTACTATAATTTATATTTTGACAATTGATCAATCAATTAGTATTTTTATTCTTAACATTTATTTTATTTTTTATGGTTATCTTATCTTTTTTACTTTATCTTTTGATGATCTCAATTTTTGATCTATCCTAATCCAAATTGTGATGCATTTTATTGTTTTGTAGTATACATTTATAATGAGCCTTATAATCAAAAATGAAAATGTTTATCAAATTAAATGCAATGAAAAGTGAAATAGATGCTTACATTTAAATTCTTTATTGATCGACTCCATTAGTAATTTTTGTTGGTCAAGGATGAGTGATTAAATACGATATAATTTATTCCCCAAAAGGTAATAATGAAAGTCTTTTGATTCGACAAGATTAATTGTTTGGGATACTCTTGAATATATTGAATATAATATAATATAAAAATGTTAATGTAGTGGTGTCACGTGGGTCAAGTGGTCTGAGCATGACTTGAGGCATTGTTTGATTCATTCATGTTAGGCTCGGCATGACATAGTCCAGACATAAGAAGCATGGATATGGCATTCTATCGGCATGCTAGAGTGTCGGACACGTGGACACGTGCAAGACATGCGTTGGATATGTGTCTGATACACCACGTGGCGTATCGTTGATCAATCTGTGTTTGATACGTTACATCACATATCAAATAGACATGATGAATGACGTATCCATGTTGACGACGTCGAGTGGCCAACGACGCCGACGGCCCTGAGTGGCTGATTCTATGGGGCTGGGAGTGGGGGGCAATTCTATGGGACTACAGGGCGGCTCCATTATGTGGGGTGGCGGGGGAGGGGGCGATAAAATAAAATAAAATATTTTTATTTTATAAAAAAAATATATTTTAAAAAATTAAATAATTATAAAATATAATTTTATTAAATAAGATAAATATTATTTTATAAAATAAAATAAAATATTTAATTTTATAAAATACCTAATATTTATAAAGATATTTTTAAATTTTATTTTATTAATATTTTTTATGAATAATATTTATATAAAAATTATTTTTATTTTTATTTTATTTTATCATGTCATTTCTTAGTCGTATCTGTATTCTAATTTTTTAAAATTTACTGTGTTTTAGTCATATATGTACTCTAATTTTTTAAAAATTATCATGCATTAATCGTATTCGTATCTTAGTTGTTAAAAATTTATCGTATCTTAGTCGTATCCGTATCCTAGTTTTTAAAAATTTACTATCTCCTTGTATTCCGCTGTATCATTTCTTCGTGTCTATGTTCGTATCCATGCTTCTTAGGTCCAGACTCATGCATGAACCATGCTCTTGCTGGCCCATGGTACATCTCTTGCTGTGTTGGGCTGGGTTTAATCATTCCATGTATCGTGCCATGCACGACATGTGTCCATAGCACATTGTCATGATCCACACAAGCACAAGTCATGAGTTTTTTTTTAAAAAAAACCTGTTGCAATGTTTATTTCTTATGCTAAACATAACTAGATATTTTTTTGGCCCCAACAAGAATAGTGACATGGGATGTCTTGTTGTCAATGTCTGAAAAAAAAGATAAAAAAGAGATTTTTTAGCAGTTGGATTTTTTCCAATGGCTAATGGATATAGATCTGATGGTTTTGAAAATCTGCTAAAAATATATAAAAAAAATATATAAAAAATATGAAAAAAATGAAGAAATATGATTTTTTAAATTAAAAAATCTGCTATGTATTAATTGTAATTGCAAGTCTGCAAGATGGCAAGGTTCTAGTAAAAAAAAGAGGTGGATTATTGTTGCCGCACACATAAAGTTAAGATATACATATAATTTTTTTGATTTTATTTGTGTTATAATTTATAAAATATAAACTTATAATTTTTTTCAAAAGTTAAATTAATAAATAAAAAAAACAAATGGCCTTTTTAATAATAATAAAAATTTTCTAGATATAAACAATAATGTTAATACGATCAAAAGGTCAAAGGCCGAAACTAGATTATCTTTCATGGTCTTAATTTATTTGCATACAAAATCAAAAAATATGTGAACTTAAATAGTTTAAATGTATTTTAAGATATTTAAAATTCAAAATTTTATTTCTATCAGAAGATTTGACATAATGTATATATTGTAGTAAAATATATATGGAATACAGTGACGCTGGCTATTTTAAGAGGTAAAATCTAATTTAGAAGCAAAATCTTTAAAGTTGACTCAACTTTAACTCTATTCATCTCATTCATTTATTATAATGATTTTGAGAAGAAAAACATTATCAAATAGTGTGGAAATATAGCAGAGTGATATTTATGATGTTTGATATCTAGACTAGCCATGATGATATATTATTCGTATGCCTTACTATCTATTATGTCGATTCTAAATAGAAACATAATAAACAAATTTATAATTTATAAAGATTTTTTGTTCTTATGATGGTGTTGTCATATATGAGTGTATGATAAAAATCTTTATGGAATATACTATTCATAATAAAATTTTTAGTATCATATATGATAATGCTTTGGATAAAAATATTACCATTAATATGTTTGTGATAACTTTTAGAAATGAGCCATTAAGTAAAAATTTTCACATTAGGTATGTGTCACGTAATTAATTTAATAGTACACACCGGAATGAAAATTGTTTATCCACATTAAAAAATATCAAAAATTTATTAAAATACACTATGATACCTATCAAATAACAAGAGTTTAATACTAAGTTTATTAACATACCTAAATAAAATTTTAAATAGTTATGAGATATTTTTAGAATTATACCAACTTGTTTTTATTGTTATTTGTTTGTTATCAATATTTGATATTTAACTACATTTATAATAAAAGTTTATAACTAATTATTAATGATTAGACTGTAATATATGAATTTTTTGTTTTTGAATTCCTAAAAAAATTCAATAATATGATAAATATGTGTTTGTCTCAATCTATTCTCACAACTTATATTGTACCTATGTGTATATGTAATATTAGTGGTATGTTTAACAATATATGTTAGTTACCAATACTTGATATCTGACTATATTAATAATAAAAGTTGATAATTTATTTTTGATGATTCAGACTGAGATGTATGAATTTTTATTTGGAACTGCTAAAGATTTTTTATAATATGATAAATATATTTTCATCTTTGCCTATTTTCACAACTTGCATTATCCTTATATATATATATATATATATATATATATATATATAATATTAGTGGCATATTTAACAATTATAGAGGATATCTTGTATTTCGTGTCATTATTATTGAGATAAAAATTAAATATTTAAAATACTAATTTTTTATTCAATTCTTTATTGTTTGGTTATTTGTATGCATCAAATGGTAAATGTGAAAGTGATAAAAAATATTTTAGATACGCATTCACTTAAATGAACTAAACAAAAAAACATGATGATTTGATTCATAAAAAAAATAAATAGAATATTTACATATTATAATACTAGGTATGATAATTGTAAGAAGACTCAAAATATGAACATTGATAACTTATTTAAATATGATAATTTTGTCATTTAGTTATGATCAAACAATGAGATAATCTGTTGAATATTAGTGAGATATTCTGATACTTAGATATTAGTTACTTTTTATGCCATCGCATGATGATAATAAGAATTTGAATATTTTAATTTGATAAATATAATACGAATTTATCTTTTCTGTCCTATCTAATATAATATGTGATTTATTGATTTCTCTCATATCTAGTATTGTATTGGAGTTTTTTTTTTGTGGTTGTGTATATATTTTTTTGATAAGATATTTAGACTGCTTCCTAATATAATAGAAAAAAATTTTTGCTTAAAGGACTGAAAAGATTCAATACTAGACATTCATGATTATGAGAAAAAGATATCATCGATTGATGACTAATGAGACATCAAGAATATTAAGGCTACCACTAGTGCCAACTTAAGAATCATATATGAGCGTGATGCTTATTGATATTATTGGATTCATGCGTGGAATATGATTTCATATGCACCATACTAGTATTATAAATACAGATTGATTGTATCTATTAGAGGACTAATTTGTGATATATATATATATATTTTAGTTTTAATACTGATTATGTACTATATTTATATTCATGAGTCATGACTTTTTAATTATATTCATGAGTTTTTTTTTAAAAAAATTTTCATTCTGAATGCATTGCAATTTTTTATACAATATCTTGAGGATAAAATATTTTTTAATTATTAATTTTATTCGTTTAAATTTATAGTGCAATCTACATTATAGATTTTTTTTTAAGTTTGATGTTTATTGATATTTGACTATTTGTATTTTATTTTAAATAAAAATTAATTTTTTTTTAATTTTTTGTTGCCCAGTTGGCTGCTCAGAATCTGCACGACCTGGATCCGACCAAGCAAAACCCAACATGATCCAGCACGACATAGCCATATTGTGAGCAAATTGGGCTGTGCCGGGCTCACCTGCCATCTAGTCGTGCTGGCATGGCAAACTCATTCAACACCTTTATATTAATGTTAATATCAATTTGTCATGCCTAGAAATTCTATGTAACGGCACAACCCAAGCAATATTTCATAGGCATAAAATTAATGGATCAATCTACTAGCCATTTTAAATATTAATGATATGTTGATTAATTTTGCTCTTCTTTGGATTTCATGTGAAACAACTTTAGGTTTATCAACCTGTATGGGATTTGCTAAAACTCTTCATAATAAGACCAAGACTAATGATAAACTCCCAGATGCAACTAGTTAATCTGTCTGTGAGACTCCCTCAAATTCAATTTGTTGCACATCATATGACATGGTTTCATCTTCTCCCAATTGTGGTTTTAAATTGTTGTTTATTAGTCAATTCACAACATTGTTGGAGTTCATGCTCACTAAACCAAAGGGGATGCACACTACTTTGGGAGGCAACCACCATCATTATTCTAAGTTGATATTATCCCATAAGCATGCATCCTTGCACTCAGTTTTAATCCCTAGTAGGCAACACTTTCACACCCTACTAGAATATCAAGCAACACCTCATCCATGTGGAGGAAACCCACAGCCTGTCATAAGCCTTCAAAACATGATGTTAAAGCAGCGACCATCCGAGATTACTCAATGCAAAACTTCATTGACTACCCGTACGTCCACTAAGAAGATTATTCTTTGGCCAACATGATTGTATGGTCTCAAGATACACATTGCTTTTGTCCATCATAATACTATTCGTCACAATCCAGATTTTTAATAACACAGTGGCATGGCTAGTATGATTCTCTCATTGACATATAATCAAGGATCAACTTACATCCCAAACAAGCATTAATTCTATATTGACTTGTTTCATGTTGTTTTGAACTCTTTAGGAGGAATAATTCTGTCATTCAATTCACACATGATTAACCAAAAATCCTTATACTCAACCAGGTCAATATTTCTAAACTCTGATGAATTATTTCAAATGTACCCATCCACCAGTAGAATTATTATATACTATAATGTTCATATTAAGTAACATATTAATATTTAATAGTACATTATCTTTCAATCATATAAATCTATAATTAATCAGTCCATGATAATATATACTTGAAAATTTAAAAAGTTGGTATAAGATTTAGAAAAGAGTCTTAAATACTCCTCTTCATCTATTTAACATTGCAAGTTGGCAAAGGAAGTAGCTTAGACTGGCTATTTTGTTAATGAGTTGATTAGACTTGTCATTCTCTCTCCAACTTGGTTTTCTTTTTCCCTACCCTGGGAATATAGTAATGGCTATTTGGTTGTTAATTTATTATTTGTTTTTGCCTATTTGTTTTAAATGGAATATGTAGGTAGTTTTCGTTTAGGTGATTAATCTTACATAATATTATACAATAAATCATTATTGATTCTATTGGAGAATGTAAGCATGCAAACCTTGACCTCAATAATAAAAAATAATATAAATTATACAAATTGAAAGCTCACATAAATACTATGTGACTTAGGATTGTGATAGTCTACATGTTGATTGCTTATATTCATGGAGATAGAGATTGTGTATAAATGTATAAGACTCATTCTTTAGCATATGATTTGGGAGATGTTAATATAGAGGTGCCAAGTGGGCCGGTAGCTTGCGCATGACTTGCGGCACGACTCGATCCAAAATCATGACTGGATTGAATTCGTGTCTTACCTGGTACGACGTGGTTTAGTAACTTGAGCCTAGACTAAAGCCATGCTAGCCCATGGAATGGCTCAGACCATGTTGGGATGGAGCTGCATGAGCCTTATGTCGTGCCAAACATGATTTGTGACACGACTATAATCAGTAATTGTTAGGTCAATCTGTAATAATAACATAATAAAATATTATAAATTAAATAAAAAAGTAATTAACAAACTTAAGAAATAAAATATAGTATTTTTTGTGATATCAAAATCTGGATTAGTCGTAATGATACTTTATTTGTATGTCTCACCATCAACTATGTTAACTCTAAGTTAAAATTAAATAAAAAAAATTTAGGATTTCTTGAGATTTTTATCTTCATGATAACCTTGTCATATATGAATATTTGACAATGATATTTATGGAACATAATATTTAAAATAAAATTTTTAGTATTATATTTGATAATTTTTTAAATAATGATATCATAATTAATATGTTTATCAAAAATATTAGAGATGAGCTCTTACTTGATATTTTATTATGTTAAGTGTGTATGTTACGTATTTAATTTAATAATATAAGTCCAAATAAAAATTATTTTCAAGCATTATAATATATACGAAATTTACTAAAATATTTTAAGATACATAGTAAAAAATAAGAATTATATATTTTATGTTTCATTGAAATTATATTTATCTGATATTAGATTAATATGTTTGCTATTAATACGTAATATTTAAATATGTTAATAATAAAAGTAAAGATCTTATTATTATTAATTCATCCCGCAAGGCATGAATTGTATTTTTAAAATTCATGAAAATTTTTATATAATTTTATTATATGCATTATTCTTAGGTACATATGTATATTAATAGTATATTTAAGAAGTATATATGACATTTTGATTTTAGTTGCATGATTGTTGAGAAAAAAATTATGTATTTAATTTAAAATATTGATTATTTATTTTATTTATTTATAATCTGATTGCTTGTATGAATTATTTGATTAAAATAGAATGAGTTTTAAATCATATTTAAATACATATAAACCTATATAAATCAAGAACAAAAATCAGATGATAGGATTTATCAACATTTGGATAAAATATTTAAATATTACGACACTGAGTATTATAATTTTAGCTAACATTCGAGTACATGCATGAATACTATATTCGAAAATATTAATATTTTTTAATTAAATTAACTAGGATCAAATTATAATGTTGTATATTGAATAGGAGTAAGTTATTTCAATACTTAGATATTAAATAGTTCTTCAACTTATGATATAATGACAGTAAAAATTTAGATATATTGAATTGGTAAAAATTATATGAATTCACATATCTTATATTATCTAAGATGATATGTGATTTATTGATATATCTGATATATAACATAATATCAGAGTCTATTTTTTATAATAATGAATATTATTTTAGATAAGAGATTTAAATTATAATTAGATATCATATAAGTTTTTTATATTTAAAGGATTGACAATATTTAAGGATGATCTTTAGGATAAAGTAAAAGAATTGTCAGTGAATGATGACTTATACGACATCGAAGAAAATTGAGACTACTATTAGTATCAAAATTAGATGTGATAAATTGAATTATACTACAAACACATACTTAATGAAAATATTAGAGGATTGACGTGCATGTTGTTGTTCGATGTCGTTCGTTGTTTATGTCGTGCTTTAATGTATTTAAATTTTTTTTAATTTATTATTATTATTATTTGTGATATTGTCATAAAACTAAAATTACATAAAATATATTTTTTTATTGAGTTTTAAATTTTATTTATTTTCTTTTGTAGTGTATTGTAATTTATTTTTATTATTTTAAATTTTATATATTAAAATTATATTTTAATGATAAAAGCCAATGTTGCACCCACACAATAGTGCTCAGTGGCCATTGCATTGGACCTGCTATTTGTTGGTTGATGTGTTAGTTTGTCTAGCCAGTCTAGCCTAGTGGCCATGATATAGTGAAATGCTATGGTCACTACTTTGCCCACTAGGCACTGTCACTACAATGGATGTCTAACATCTAGCTTGTTCTATGCCACTTCCAATGATTTGACATGATCCAGTTTGTCCTAACATGATTTAGTCAAACCTGACATTACTTGACATGTCATCTCTTGCCATTCTCCATTGATGCAATATCAGCACAACATGATCTAGATATCCAATTCGTGCTTTGTCTGGCACGACATGATGATTTGATTGTGCCACCAAAATTCTGTCAATCTCAGCTCAACACAACTTATTTGATACTTTTAAATTAAAATCTTTAAATCCTTATCCTCAAAATTTAAAGAGACTACTTTGATGGGTCACAAACCTAACATTTATTATCTTTTGGACAAAAATACTTGTTATCATATTAAAACATGACTTCTAACAAAATATAAATCATAATATACCTCATCAAGTTGATATCTCAATATCAAGAATATCATTCTTGGAGAAAAGAGAAGTAATCTGAAGTTTTCTTAAAATCTTCTTGAAAATATCTGCTAACAAATTTGTTTTTTAAAACATTAGTTATAATAATTATTATATGTTGAATTTTTTCACTAAGAAAAAAATAATTCATTTATACATATTTTGTCTATCAGTGAGATACTAGAACAAAGATTTTGTGTCTCACAGTTTGATTTTCATAATATAAAATGATAGAAGTAAATGAGTATCTGATTTAAAAAAAAGGGTACCTAATCTTTTTAAGAGGGTGTTTGCTTTAAAATATCTAGCAAGTGACTATCATTATTATTTTGAAATATATCTTTATAATAAAATTTTAAAAATAATTATGTCTTTTATTTTTTTATAAAAGAAAATTATATTCAAGAAAAGTATAAAAACTTATATTGAATCTTTTTTTGGTACAAGTTGTTGTCCAACTTAAATCTGAATACTTGACTAATTATGATATTTATGATTATTGAAAAAATTTTATTACTTTAATATTTTTTTTATGCTTTTGTATGAAAAGAGTTGTCCAAATAAACATACATTGAAAACCCTAGGAAATGTTAAATTATAATGATTGTACAAATTATATTTAGT
The DNA here is from genome assembly GCA_029783825.1 of Sapria himalayana. Lineage (NCBI taxonomy): Eukaryota > Viridiplantae > Streptophyta > Magnoliopsida > Malpighiales > Rafflesiaceae > Sapria > Sapria himalayana. Next base: position 1,466,056 of record JAREIK010002187.1, read on the forward strand.
TTGATAATAGACAAATAATAAATATTTTTTATGACTCTTGTATGTAGTAAAAGCTTTGCATCAGATAAAAAATTAATATTTAGATCAATTGGACTATCAACGAGAGCATAACCTAGAAATTCAATCTCAGTGAGAGTAACAACTACATACCTCTTATCTGACATTATAATACATATTCTAAAGTAAGCTATTTTTATCACTAGGAAGTACACGAGTATTTCAAGATCATTTGTTTGAAACTGCAACTAAAGATAATCTTAATGCTGAGTAATTTTTAACTTATTGTCTTCCATAACAAGTATATCATATATGCACATAATTAGCAGGGTTATCCTATCATTTGAGTTTCACAAAAAAAAAAAATAAAGAGTAAATTGTAACTCACACGTGTAATTTAAAAGAGGTGGCTACTTACTACTAGTGAGATACTCACAAGCAAGACCTATTTGATTATTTAGGTCAAATAATATTTTATGCAATCTATAAACTAAGTTGGACTATATTATTTGAAATCTAAATGACTATTCCATATGCATATCTTCTTTGAGATCTCTTTTCAAGGTCATCATGAAAAAAATATATAGAAGTCACTAGTGATATAAGAATTTATATAGAAATTATCTCAAGTCGTGGTGACATTTTCACTCACCTTAATATGCATATAGATGCACCGAGTTAACATATTAAGGAGAATTTGAGAGATAATCATTTATATTGATTATACATGTTTTATATGATATGATCATAATCAGATAGTTAATATTTTTTATGATTTTTATATAAATAGTAAAATTTATTGAATAAGTCACATCAGAAGTGAAATTAGTATCTAAATTAATATGAATATATGATAGTGTTAAACTCAAAAGATTAATCTTTGCATGTGTATCAAGTGAATCTGTTTAATAAAAAAAATTATATCATTCATAGAATAAGTTATATCAATGTCAAAAAAATATTAATCAATGTCATATCTCAGAAAGGAACACCTTGATGCTCTATATAATAATCAATGATGAAATTTTTTGATATATTTTCTGATATACCTTCAAATTATTTGTAAACTACCATGAGAATATTTGATTAATATTTTTTTGTATTTATCTCTACTATGATAATCATAATTAATACTGTGCCACAAACCTCTGATTCTTCTAATTGAAAAATAAAATTGTGTTAAATCCTGATATTTATTAATTTCAATTTTTATTTTTTTATAATTTTTTCAAAATGCTAATAAGAGGTTCTGCCCAAAGCATTATCATGCGTCATCATGTGTTAATAGAATTTATTTTCAATGCACCACTATGCGCATGTGGTTGCCGTCCATCATTCGTGTGTGCCTTTTGCCATCAACCTCACATGCCTTTGCTACCACCGCCCGTGCCTTTGCTACTACTATCACACATGCCTCTGCTATTATCGTTGTCCATGCCTCTTCCACCAATATCATGTGCCCTTGTTTTCACCATTGCTAATTCCCTTGCAAACAAAAATACTATATACATAAAATTTATAAACCACAATGCCAATGTCCACAATATTACAAACTAATTTTAAAAAATAAATTCAGAAACTTATATAAAATTTTATATATTTAATATTTTTATATAATGATTAAATATGATTGTTACAACTCATGGGTTGAGCTTTCCAATCAAAATTATAAAACATAAAAATTTTAAATAATAAGAAAACTATAATAATACTTTAGTGTATATATATCTCTAACATTTTGATCAAGCATGCTTAGTTTAACTAGTAATGAGTAACAAAATTAAGAATAAATAAGTAATGAATTAATAATACTCAATCATATAATAAGATATCTTATTATATAAATAAAAAATATAATTTATACAGCTCAATCAGAATTGATATTCTCGATGTATTTTGATCTTGCAAAATATTAGTGGAAAAAAAAATAAATTGAAAGTTCAACCATGTTGAATGCCAACTCATAGAAAGAAGGTTAATTAGACAACTAAGAATAAATAAAACACAAAATAAATAAATTATCAAGTTAAAATGTGGTCACAACCAAATATTTTTGATTATTTTATATCGATTATTATAAGATTCAGATAAAAAAACATAAAAGGTAGTGAAAAAGAAGTTGCAAGATGAGTCATAAATATTATAGTGCATGATGAATAAGATGTATTTTATGTTGTTTTAGATAATAATATTATATATTCATCACTAATATGAGTTACAATTTGTGAATTTTATGATGATTATTGAATTGCTTTGGTAACTAAAATTTATCATTCTATGCTATGTAATATTTTTGGTCTTTTTTTTTTGAAAATAATTTTTTACATTTATTTTTTATATGTAATTTCTTTTAATAATGCCTACTATAAGAATAATCTTGTGTCAGTGTGCAAGAACAATACAATACATTATCTCTCTCCTGATTAACATCAATAATGTATTAACGTCTTTAACACTAATATGTTGAGCAAAAAAGAATTCTACCCCAACAATAAATTTTGCTCCTGTTACTTTTTTTTTCCTGTGTTCATGATGCAAGTTACTATTCAGGAATTCTTTTTTCTGCCCACTTAACTTGCAATTTATTGTGGAAGTTATTGTGCTCAGTTGTAGAGCAAAATTCACCGAATGCGCACTAAACTTGTTCTCATCATAAGCCCTGTTAAACACATTGCTACAACCACAATGACGTATAGTTTGTGTTACCGTGCTCATATTGTGTGTGCTTGTATACATACTGCACAACATTTATTTTCATTGTGGTTGTATGGACAAACAAGCCAACCTACCATTGGCTTTTCATTGCACTTCACACACTTAACCAATTAAGGTTTGCAGACCCTTGAGCTTTATTACATTTATTAACATTGCAACTTGGATTGGGACAACTCACATATTGGATGCTCTTATTTATAAAATACAAAATTAAAAAGTAAACATAATCTGTAATAACACATAAACCATAACAGATTCCATATTAGTTAATTCATTTCTATTTGTTTAATATCTCTTAAGTCTTCTAACCAATCACAATTACTCTTTCTGCATAGAAATACACTTATAAGAAAAATGTCACATAATCAATAAAGCTAATCCTAAAGGAAAAAGTTATGGTAGATAATTACTCTAGATAAACTACTGTTAGCTAGTGCCAGATGATCCAAAAATAAAATGGTCTGTTTTATGCTTATTTAAGTCCTATGAGGAGTAAAACTAACAGAATCAGTGAATGCAATAAACCTTACGAAAAACTAATGTTGATTGGTTTACACTCTTTGTAGATGATTATTTTAGTTATATTGCAAGTAGTTATTTTGCCCAAATGCTTATAGTTAGTAATGGATGATCCAGAACACTTGTCACATAAACCTAGAGGTATCAAATGGGATATGCCGTGCTAGAACGCCCCGGTATGAGAGTCATGCCGTGCCATGTATGGTACAACTTAATTATGGCCGGCTCATCAGCCCAGGTCTGGTCAGATTCGGGCTGGGGCATGTTCAGGCATGCTGGGCCCTGTTGATTCGGGCTCAGTTTTCCAACTTAGCGCCTTAGCCTAGGACCTAACATTGTTAGGTCCTAGGAAGCTAGGACTTCGAGTTTGAGTCTGAGACTGACTCATACAGTCGTACTCGTAACTTGACTCATCCTCTCTATCTCAAAATTATGGATTATTGTTAATTTTTTTTTATAAATTTTATATTTTAAGTTAACATTTATGAGTTGTGATTGCGATATTAAATTATATTATTTTTTTAGTTTACATAAATCACAAAAAATATTTAAAAAACATATCAATAATTCATTCATCATTTAATCTAAAAATAAATAACACAACACAAAGTCACAATTCACAAATCATAACATAAATTATTTTTCATTAAATGTAATAATAATAATAATAATATAGCAAACTCAACTGTCTCAATGGCTTAATCTTAATGCCAACCTGTATGAGTATGCAACTGATCATTTTCGTGTAAGTGTTTGATGGAATCACTAGTGGTTGACTTAACCTCAAAGTTTTACGAGTCATTATTTGCCCGTAATTTTTTTACTATTATTTTTGTACGATCTCGATCATGGATGCTTAACTTTGAATTATTCCAATCCTTAATATTTAATAGTGTCTCAATAATATTTGATTGAAATCTTGATTTTTTATCCGAAATTATTTTGATTGTAATAGAAAAAGTAGACTCTGATATTACATTTGATATCGGAGGAGTCAATAAATTTTATGTCATCTTAAATAATACGGGATAAGTGAACTTAATAATAAGATTTTATTGTGTGGTTTGTTTGCTGTTTTGAGTTGGCTTAATTGTAAGTTAGAGGGAAAGAGGATGCTGGAGCCCATGGAGAGGGGATTGCAGGAGACTTGGGGCAGAATTAGGTATCCTATGTTTTATAGATATGTTTATTGTATCTGTAAGGCGATGTAAAGGGTATGAGGTTATAGCAGATTAGGCCTGGCAGGGGTATTGGTTTGTTTTTTGTAGGGTTTGAGAGATGATGAGGATTTGAGGTAGAATGTTGTACAGAAGCTTGAGGTGCTGTCAGCCTTTCGGCTAGGTAGGAGTAAATGGTCAGATATGCATAATGGGAGGCATGTGGAGGGATTAAGCAGAAATGGTCAAACAGAAGGTCCAGCATCAAAAGGATCACTCAAAACATAGGGCAACAAAGGGAGCCGCACAATGAAGGAGTTAATGTTATGTTATTTTCTTACTGTAATTTTATTTGTTGTAACTTTTAAGTAAATATTGTAAAAGGATAAAGGGTAGTATATAGTTTATAAACAATGGTATTTCTCCGCCGAAAGAGATGGGTATTATAATAATAAAACAAAATTTATCAAAAAAAATTATATTAAGGTTCTTATTATTATATATTAGGATTGAGTAGTAATTATTATCTAAGTACTGAAATAACTTATTCTTATTTGATGGTTTGTCATGTTGTTTCTCTCTTACTAACTGAATGGACAAGATATCATCTCCGAATAAGATATTCATGTTTATATTTGGAGTTTGACTACAATCACTATCATACCTATTATATTAGTATGTAAATAATTCAATTAACTTTTCGTGAATAAATTTTTTATGTTAGTGTTCTTGGTTCATGCATGAAGATACATATGTTAAAATATTTTATATTCATTTCATCTTAATTCTAGTGTCAATGCAGACAGTTAGATAATAAAGAGATAAAATGATGGATCAGTATTTTAAGTATTTGGTTTCTATCTCATGAGTTATTTCACTAAATATTGAATTATTTTTAAATTTCCTAAATATTTTACTAATGTTATAAATGTATTCGAGTATAATGTAAGTCGTGATAGTATAAATTGACGGATACATTTTCGTTGTGTTTTAAAAAATTTATAGGAATTTTATAAATGAAATTCTTGTATATTAGTTAGTGTCATCAATAATATATTTATTACTCTTATTATTAACATAGTCAGATATTATGCGTTCATATCTAACACATGACTCCATCAAATAAATATAATTTCAGTGGTATCTCACATTCATTTGAAATTTTTTTTCTTTAAATTAATAGACAAACAGATACTACCAAATTTATATTGTTTGTTAGATATTCGAAGATATTTTAGTAAGTTAATTATTTTTTCTAAAGTTGGGGAAATAACCTTAATCTTTGTTTTTACTATCTGGTTAAAGATGTGACACATATATCTAACGTAAAATTTTTTTATTATATCCCATTTCTAATGGTCATTATAAATATGTTAATGACTATTTTATTGATAGATACGTTATAAAATATAATACTATATATTTTATTTTAAATATTATATTCTTTGAAGTTTCTCATCATGCACTCATATGCATATGTCATCATGAGGATAAATAATCTCTAACAATCCTAATATCTTATTATTTAGTATCTACTTAGAATATACATAGTATGTGATGAAACATATATATGATGTATCATCGTGACTAGTTTTGATATCAGATATTACGGATATCATGTCTTTATATTTCTTAAATTCATTGGATATTATTTTTTTTTCTAATATATAATATTTTAGTATGTCATTTCTTAATGTTGACCTAGTAATTATACGATATGTAATCTGCAAATAGGCATACTGACTATCTTTTAATCCTCCAAAAATCTAACCGGGAGACTTATCGTGGTGATTAATTTGGTCATGCTTTTTGTTTCTAACTCATTACGATATATGAAGGGGTCAACATAGATGTTGAACTAGATTTAACTTCAAAGACCTTACACCTCAGTTAAGTCTGTATATAATCTAATGTATCATATTTTTTGGTGCATAGTTCGTCATGTCTCTTTAAGTGCTCAGTCTCGCATGCACTCTAATATGTTAATATTTTCTTATAATATTTATAATGTACTGATTTTTCATCGATATGCCTATCATTTTTATTTTGAATAATGTCAGAGTGAGTACGAATTATATATTTTTTTCTAGTATTTTATTTTTTAGAAGTTTGAGTCGAGACAATGAGAGAAAACATAATTTCAGTAGCTTTGGCCTTAGACTTTTCTGTATGATTTTTGTTATCAATATTAAAATTATATATATTTACATTAATGTTAATTTTATCTTAAATTTATTATTTGTCATTTTATATTTTTAATAGTTTATTAATTTTATTTTAAATTTTATTTTTTAAATTAAATAATATTTGTTATTAAAATATTAATAAAAATTAAAATTTAAAAACTAAATAAAATTTAAAAAATAATACTCGTTTGACGTTTGCTTATTTATGAAATAGGAATGCTGATTTTTGATAGTTGAAGCCGTTGTCCGAGTCTCGAAATCTAAACATCTGAATGAGAGAGAGCCGAGGATAGAGATTAGACTTAGAGTAGTGATTTCAGATTTTAGATTAGAGAGAATGTGATGTGTGAGATTGAGAAGTGAATGAAAGAATTTATATAAATATTATAAAAATTTAAAATTAAATATTTTTTTTGAATTTTTTAATATTTTTTAAGGGTAGAAACCTAACAACAATTGAATTTTCTACCCTAAATTTGGGGGTGCATCCAATAGATGGATGCATCTTGGTTTTTTTTTTTTTTTTGACCGTTTGCGTTGGTTTGCCTCGAAGGTTCTAGAATGATTTGGAATCGAGTGAGGGCCGAGCCTGACCTCTAGGCATGAGTGTAAGCCTGATCCCTGTTGGGTCACGTGTTACGGAAGCTCGAAACCCGGCCCGAGTTCTGGGGCACGGTGCCAGGACATGCCTGGCCCAGCATGGGGCTTGGCACGGCACGAGCCGTGCATCAAGCCGATATGGCAGGTGCCCAGGCATGGTTCTGGACCATGCCATGCCAGGCCAGCCCACTTGATACCTCTACATAAACCACTGAATCAGTCCTATTTGGAGTGAATCTAATGGAACCGAAAATGTTGCACATAAAATCCTGCATACCAGAAAATGGAACTGTGATTTTTCTTACTAATTATTTTGCTTGCTAGGGCTTGTTAACAACAATTATGAATTGTTGACCCTATTGAAAAATGAAAATTTTGCCTTATGAGATTTCCGGAGACAAGAAATGTAATTTATATGAAACTCCCAAAACAGTAGTTTTGGGCTGCTTTGGGGTTTTGCATGCCCTACTGAAAAATGGCCAAAAACTCTCAATGATTTCAATTCTTAAAGTCATAAATGATTATAGAGCAGATTGCAGTGTAATACTATATTGGATGGTTGATGGGTGGTTAGTGGGGCAGAGACAGATAAGTGAGTGGGGAAAGGTAAGTGAGTGAGGAGAGAGGCCAGACACATTGAAAAGAAAAGACAAAAGCCTTAGATAAATGCAAAGATATCTGATCGAGTCCTGATTTTTTGATGTTGTTGAATTCTCCTGTGGGTGATTGGGTTCTTTGTGGTGTGCAATAGAGTTTTTTGTGTTTGTCAACATAACCTTCTCTAACTTTGTGTTTTATCTATAGTAGTTTTTTTTCAAGATTGTCACTCTTAAATTCCTTCAATAGCGTTCTTTCAATTGTCGATGAAAGATGGTGGCACCAATTTATACAATTGTTAGCATTATTTCAAATGAACACTCATATACAATGTGTATTTTCTTCCGTCAAAACATTGATATTGCTATGCATTCTAGTATTTTATTGACATATCTTATTCTCGATAAATATTGAAAAAGATATTTGATATATTTCACTGGCCTATTTTAACTTTGTAGAATGGGGAAACGATGGGATGCTTTTTTTTTTTGGTCTTGTTTTGCATTCTTTCTTTTTATATTATCTTGTTTTCTTGTTTCTTGTTTTAGTTATCCTCGCTAAATTTTTTTTATTTTTGATACTGATAAGAACTAGAAAAGATTCTGTTTCCCTGAACTGTCATTTTGGTTGTATTTGTTTTTTCCAATAAGTATTGGAAAGCTAAGTGTTACTCATTTTATTTTATACATTTCAATGTGTCGATTTCATGTTTATTCCTTGCAACAGAATGAAAAAGGTGGATCTGTTCAATGGAAAAATGGAATACCCATTGACTCTGAAGGATCTTTTGAAAAAATGTCTGGGGAAATAGTTGGAGGATCCAATTTGTCTGCAGAGGAGTATCGTCGTCGTAATGAAATTACAATCATTGTAAGTAAATGTAATTTTTTGCATAAGTTTATTATGGCTTGGCTTGCACACTTTCTTTTTTATTGAAAATACAATCTGCAAATTTTCAATGGAAATTTTCATTAAGTTACTTTTGGAGTTTTGATGGAAAAAATCCATTCTATTTGTGCTGTTTCAAATAAATTATTGATATGCATTATTATGTGATACATGTTCATGAAAATGAATGATTACTTTTATGATAATTAAAAATATTTAGATTGATAAGTTAGTAAATGATGTAAATGAAGACTGTCCATTAAAAGATTAATATTTAGACAGATTAAATTGCAGATTAACATATGATTAACTCTGATTGTATCTAGAATGTATTTTGATAATCATGATGATGACATACATGTGTTCATAAGAAATGATTCACTTGATGACCTTGATATATATGCACATGGTATAATTAAAGGTGATAATTTGGGTTGGGAAAAACTTTACTTGATTTGAATGGGATGTTGGGCTAAGTTAAGTCAATATCCTAGATACTCGAATAGTGGTGCATAAACTTGAGTGGGACAAAATGACCCTGCCTGACATTGCAATGAATTGATGCGACACATTGATCAAGCTACCCAAATTACCACTTTTTATTTAGATTGATATGCCAGAAAATATACAAAAATTAAAGTTAATGATTGAAAGATTAAAAATATTTACATTAACTAGTTAATGAAATATATAGATAAAATAACAGATTATCGAAAAGCTGGTTTAACAATCCAAGAGATACAATGTGAGTTGAATTTATTTGTGTTTGTGAGAATATCATATTTTTCGAGAATTAAAATTTATGTAGCAATTACAATTTTAATAATATTAAAAATATACTTTGATAATCATGTCGATGATATGTAATTATGAATACTCAGACTATATTTTTTGTGATTAGGTCACTGAAGTATTTTAGTTATCATACTCTTTTTTGATATTTTTTTAAGATTTATATGGTATTTATGTTAAGAAAAAATGTAATTCTTATTTAATGAAATCAAACTTAATAATGTCTCGAATGTTTTTCTCACTTATATGTCAAGTAAAAAAATCATAATCTAAAAAAAAAAATATTGGTATAATTTACATATTGAATTCTCCCATCCTAAAATTAAAATAATAATAAATAAACAAACTAACTAAAGAAACTACAGTAGCCTCTATAAAATTGATGTGTAAATATCTAAACTATAAAATTTGAAAGAAAGAGAAGTAAATTGATACATCCTCAAGTCTTTTGTAAAAAAATATCAATAAGTTGATTAATTATAGAAATATAAATTGTGCTAATAGTCTAATCATACATATGTTTTCTATGAAAGAAATAAATTGTCTTTATATTATGAGAAAGTTAACTAGATTCAAGGCTATATGATTTTGCATTAATTATCACAACATAGAGTAATAAATGGCATGACTAGAAATCTTATCTCATGAGCTAGATATTGATTCAAAGAATCTCACAGGTAGTTGTGACCATTTTCATGTATCATGTATATATATTATATTATATTTAGAGATTATTATATGTCTTTTATTTTTTAAGATTCATAATTATTTCTATAAAATATAATAGCTTATAATAGACTTTATTTCTGTGCAAGTTGATATTCAATTTGAATTTGAATAATTGCTAGGTGATGATGTCTATGACCAACAAATAAATTATTAAGTTATGAAATTTTTTTTGACATTTCAAAATATGTTAATAGTTGTATTAAAGTGAGTATGACTTAAAAAATTTAAGAAATGATTAATTATATTAATTGTTTAAATTATATTTGAATTGATAATAGTCAGATAATTAATGTTTTATATAATTTTTTTTGTTTATAATTGGTACAAATAGAGAACCCATATTAGACAGAAGAAGTAAATGGTTTAATATGTGTATCTACTGAAGTATAATCCAAAAGATTAATCTATGAAAAAATATTTAAGATATATCTTATTTGTGATAATACAATACCTTAATTATTATAAGTTATTTAATGCTTAAAAAATATTTATCTTCTAAAATCTTTTACTTGAGATGAGTTATTACTAACTCGTATTTTTTAGTAATCATAATATCATCCACATATATAAATAATAAAATAAATATACCATCTAGACTCTTTCGGTAACATAAAGAATAATTTATAACATATTTGTGTAATTCATTCAAGATAATTTTTATTGAATATTTTATAAGTTAGACTTTCATTGATTACTTTCAATCATATAAGTCTTTTTTTAATTTATTAACTGGATCTAAATGTTTTCTTGTTGCTCAAAAATTAGGTGGATGCTTTATTTATATATTTCTCTAAATTTTTATAAAAAATATACATCCAAATATTTTTCATGTCTAAATAATGTGTTATTTATTTGTGAGCAGTTGCAAGTGGAATGAATATCCAAATTGATGACATATTTGTCAATAAAAAAAATTATCATTATAATCATTCCTAAAAATTTGTGAAAATCTCTTAGCAATAATTTTTATTTTTTAGTGATCTATCTAATCATTATAAGAAATTTTTCGAAGTGAACACATATTTAACTAATAATAAGATTTCTCAAATGGTATAATATCTGAATTTCATTAGAGTAAATGATATTATAACTTTTTTTATGATTTTACACTATTTTGGGCGAGATAAAGACATGAGTATGCCACAATGTATAAAATATGATGTTGAGTATCACTTCTTTATTTTTTTTAGTGAGAAATCAAAAAATTAAGACCAGAAGATTTGGTTGTATGATCTTTTGATTTCTTTGGGAGTTTTTTTATTATTTCGAATACGTTGTGTATTTTTCCTTTTAAATATAGTTTATTTAAAGTTTTAGATAATTAAGTCTCTTAACTTAATTCATTTGGAGTTCAGATTAGAATAAACTCATGCATTACCATCTCATTTGAAATATGAGTAAATGAGACTCCAAAATAAACTCAGGGATTACTTTTCAAAGGAAAATTTATTATCTCTAGAATCAACTTGTTCTCTATTTATTGATACATATGTTGACTTTAGAAGAGAGTCATCATTATGAGATCCAATATGTTCATAAGTAGTTGAGAGGTGATACTTTTTTATGATTAGAAACCTAAATGAGACTCTAGAATATATGAGTAAAAAAAGATGTTATTTTTAAATCTTTATCTAATCTAGATTCATTAAAGGATAAGTCATATACTTAAAAAGTTAATATTAATACCAATTAATATTCTATTAATCTTTGTTGAAAAACTTATATGCTATTTTTTATTACTAGATTGATCAATAAGAATATATTTTATTGTCGTAGGTGTCATCTTGTTACATTTTGAATATTGATCCTAAATATAATAAATATTATCAAAAATTTTGAGATATAAGTTGAATAATTCTTTTTTAGGATGTAAGATCCAAATAGGAACTTGGCAAAGAAAAATTATGGAAGACATTTGATTTATTAGGTAATTGATAGTCAAATTTGTATCTTTCTAATGATATATTAAACTATTTCTACCATAGAGGAATGTTTTAGCCATCTTAACTAAATGATTATTTTATTTTTGGCAAAACTATTTTGTGGCCATGTATGATCCCAACTCAGTGTAGTAAGTAAAGAAATTATTAGACATAATCTAAAATATTATTATTTATTATAATTTTTATTAAATTAGTTTTTAATTTTTGACATTGTTGAAAAATAGAAAAAAAATTGAGATTTATTTTGGAAAAAAAAACCTAAGTAATATATATGTAATTTATCAATCCAATATAAAATACTTTAAGCAATGTCAACTCAACTTCATGAGATTTTCAAATATTTTAATGAATGAGATTAAATTATTTTGATTCATATATTTATGGTGTATATGATTATAATCTTTGATATGCTTTCATATCTGATAGACCTTAATATGTATTATAGAGATATCTATAATATTGAAATCCAAGATTTCTAACTTGTTTAAAAGTTGGTGACCAAGTTGAGAATTAATAAACAGAGAATCAATTATACTCAAATATCTAGTAGTATCATATTTGTTAGATTGTTAAAATTTAATTATTTTATTTTATAACATTGATTGATTGTGATAGTGTGAAATAATAATAATGTTTGATTTTTTTTTGTTTTATATTATTTATTTGATTATATCTTATTAATAAATAAAAATTATAAATATCTACTTAGTAACATATATAATTTTATATATGTTTATGCATAGTGCGACTTGCACAAAAATCCTTCCCTTAATTGCACATTGCGTCTCAATATTCAAAGGAGTTTGTGTCTCGGCGTGCCTTGCACGAATTTATTGTTGAAAAATAAACAAGAAATATGTTGAATGAGTCAGTTGAGATTGTGTTAGATTGTTTGTTGATCGATACATAATTATGGATTCATCTATGATAGATAATTGATCTAAGTATAATTAATATATTTGTATCTCGTCACATGTATAAGAATATTCGAAATTTTGCTATGTTGATTGTTCTTGTTTGAGATATTTTGCTTGTATGATAATATTACTCATTTGTTTTATAGTCTAAATGATTCAAATGAGATAACTCATTATGTGACATAGACATAATTATGTGAGATGACTGATAGAGTGATATTTGTGTTGATGGGTATAGAGGTGTCTAATGGGACGTGCCGGGCTGGCCCGACACATTTTTTTCAGGCCCGATCGTGCTTTTGTGCTGGGCCAGACACAGTTTTTGTGGGGTTCAGCCCGGCACATGCCCACGGCACGATTCGTAGGGTTCGACCCGGTCGGGCCGAACTCAAAATTAAAAAAAAATTATGGTTTTGGTGTTGACGTAACCCTAATTAAAAAAAATAGGGGTTCGGCGCCGCTGTAACCCTAATTTTAAATAAATTTTGATTTCGGCACGGTACCGTGCTAACAGGCCACGGTACCGTGCCGGGCTAGGCACGGCACGAGGCCCGGTTGGCCTCGGCATGAGCCAGGGCACGAAAAATTTTTGTGTCGGGCCAGGTCAGGCACGGCCGAACCGTGCCGTGCCTCGTGCCGGGCCGGGGCGGGCCATCTCGGCCCGGTTGACACCTCTAGATGGGTATGATTATTTTGAAGATTTTGAGTGATCAATATATAATTGTATTTACTTGCATTGTTTGACGGACAATGCATCATTTTTTGTTGATCCAATTCTTTAATGATATAATATTTTTTCATATGCTAATTTAGACATCTAAAGTTATGTTTACACCTAGATTGAGTTGAGTTTGGATGATCATCCATACTACTATAATGAAATCTTTATATGGTGATACCGTGATAGTGGGTGAGTTGGTAAGCGTACTCTGAGAGGGATGAGATTATTAGTGATTTATTATTTTTTGTGAGAAGTTAATACACATTCATAAAAGATGTTTGACATTGCTTCTTGACATGCTTAGGATTTTTTGAGGTCTAGAGGCAGTATAATAGTCTATCAAATTTATTTAGATTAAATTTTATATCTGTATAGCTACTTGCCTTGTGTATACTCAGGAGAAGTATTATAAACTTATTTTCTTGATCATTATTAGCTTCTTTTGAGATACTCATATTTTTACAATTCATTTGAGATATTCATAATTTTATATTGGATTTTCTGGTTATAGATTTAGGAATAAATATTATTGATACATGTGATTGCACACTTTTTGTTTATGTTGTAATGACTAGAGTTTGATATTATCATGATTAATCACACTTTTGTATGTGACAAATAAATGATAATGGCAAAGCCAAGTCTTTATTTTTGATGTGTATTATATTTTAACTTAATTTTTATTATAATTTATTTGTAGTCAATTATTTTTATCAAATAATTGAGTTATGATATTGTTTTTTCTTTTATTTTTGTGCAAGTTTGATGAAATAAATATATGATTTTTTTGTGAATTGAGCGAGATTGATTGTATCTGTTTTTTTCTATTTACTGAAACCTATCTAGGTCATAGTTATTTAGGCACAACTAAGGCATGCCTAAAGCACGTGCTCTACGAAGCATTGAAAAAAGCTCACTTTGAGCCAGACATGACCATATTCAAAAGATGCTAGAGGCACTAGCAAAAAGCTCACTATGGGCCAGGCATGCCTTGCCTCGTTGAACTAGCTGACTCACCTCTTTCATAGAAGGAGCCCAGGCATCTCGTTCGTGGAAGGAGGATGGTAGCTCATTCTTGAAACTTTCTATAGTTACCTATTTGGAAGAAAACCATTGGATGTCGTTGGTCTTTGCAGTTAAAGTTAATCTTGATGGTTTAGTTACGTGATTGAAACACAACTTGTGGCTAAAGGATATGCACAAAGATATGGTTTGGACTATTCTGATACATTTTTCTCAATTGCTAAGATGACATCTGTTCGATTTTTTATTTTCCTAGTTGTCACTCATAATTGAGATATTTAATTAGTTTGATATTAAGATTGTCTTTCTTTATGATGATCTATAAGAGGAGGTATATAAGGAGCAACCTCTTGGGTTTGTTGCTCAGGGAGAGATTGGGAAGATTTATTGCTTTCAAAAGTTATTATATGGCTTGAAGCAGAGTCCACATGCTTGATTATGTAAATTCAGCCAAAGCGTTGAGAAATTTGGCTTGTAGAATAGTAAATATGATCATTTTGTTTTCTACTAAAACTCTCATTCATGTATCATTTTGTTGGTGGTATATGTGCATGATATTCTAATCACTGAGAGTCATTCTATAGGAAATTCATATCTTAAATCTTTTTTTTTTCACGGCAAATTTCATAAAAATGACTTAGGGATGCTTAGATATTTCTTATGTGTTGAAGTTATGTAGAGTAAAGATGAAATTTTTTTCTCATAGGAAATATGAATTTGATTTTTTGTCCGAGACTATAAAATTGGGAGCAAAGTCATGTAGTTTCTCCATGACTCATCATGAGAGATATAGAAGATTGATTGAGAAATTGAACTACATTACAGTAACCCATCATGATATTGCACACTCAATGAGTGTAAGTCAAAACATGTCTTTCCCTACTATTGATAATTGAGCAGTTATAGAATATATTCTATGATACTAGAAAGGAGTTGTAGGATATGATATTCTATATAGTAATTATGAGCATAATCTTGTTGAGTGCTTCACAAATACTGTTTGGGTAGGGTCAAAGGAAGATAAAGGATCCACATTTAGTTATTGTATTTTTTGTTGATAAAAATTTGGGCTCATAGAAGAGTAAGAAGTAGGGGGTTGTTTCCTGTTCAAGTGCCGAGTCAAAATATCAAGCAATGACAGAGTTTGTGTGTGAAATCATGTCGCTTCATTAACAATTGATGGAAGTCGGCATTAAGATTATGGTTCTAGGAAAATTTTGGTGTGATCACCATGATGTCTTTCATATTTTTCACAAAAAATATTGAGATTTACTGCCACTTGATTCATGAGAAAATATAATTTGGTTTGATTTTTACATGATATGTGAAGACATGAGAACAATCAGGACATATTTTCACAAAAAATTTAAGTGTGGATCGAGTTAGCTATTTTTGTAACACGTTGAGTATGATTGATATATATTTTCTAACTTGAGGGGGATATTAACATATGGAGTTGTAAATAATTAAGAAGCTTAATATGTTAAGGTGTAAACATATTAAGAAATGTAGACTATCCCTCATGATTATTTGTAAATGTTAATTCAATGAAAAAATATACTAGGAATTTTTTTTTCTAATTTTGTCTTGTATGTGTCAACAATATCAATGAATAATTGATGAAAAAAATAAAATTTGAATTGCAAAAGATGATTTGGTATTTGTTGGTATTAATTAAACATGAGATGATGTTGCAAGAGTTAGGGAAACTTAAAAACTTAAGTTCTATACAAAAGTTAAATTATGTGTTAGCAAAACACTAATAAATAAGTTATTATCATCAAGCTCTAAACATACCATTTCTTTTGTATTGATTGATTAAGATAAGGGTATAACCTATTTATCAGGAGATGAAGATGAAAATGAGGGAGATTTTAAGAGTGATAATGAAATGGATGATCGTGATTATAATTTTGTGGATTTAAAGTTTTAGGAAAATTTGAGTATTTAATTTATTTATTTTTTTGAATTTTTAATTATTGTTATAAAGAAAAATATAAATGATATTTTATTTTTATGTTTAATATGATATATTTGAAATTTAAATTTTGAACTTTGTTTGTTGGATTATTTAATTTTAATTATTTTATTTTATAATTTTAAATAATTATGATGATAGAAAATACTAATGTTTAATTTTTATGTTTGATATTATTTATTTAATTATATTTCATTAATATATAAAATTATAGATAATTATTTAGTGAAATATTTAATTTTTACATACTTTTTTGTAGAATGTGTAACAAAAAATCATGTGGTTTAATTGCTTCTTGTACTTTGTGGCTCTAAAAGGTTTTTGCACATTGGTATTATGTCTTATGTCTTAAATAGTTATGATCTATATTGATACAGACTCATATTAAGTTGGTGACTTAGATATTTAATCACTCATGACTAGAGATGCTTAATGGATTGTGTTGTGCTGGCAAGACTTATTTTTGGGAGGCTTAGTTGGGCCATCATATCGTTATGGGCATTAGCTGATATGAGAGTCATGTTGTGCCCAACATGATACGACTAGAAATCTGCTCGACCAGGCATGACACAATTCTGGGCAGGCTAGTGTCCAGTCATTCTGGATTGTGCTGGATTTGTGGATGGCGCCACCACAGACACCTACCACCGCTACCACCCCAACATACCGATGACCAATCCCTATTGACACATAAAACAAAAAAAAATTAATTACACGTACAATAGTTAACACATATCAGACATAATATTAATAAATCATAAGCAATGATGAAAATTTTCGATATATCCATAAATTCTAAGTATCGATATATCCATTAAGACCGATATATCTATCATTGATTGGTACTCACATACAAATACTCACTGATATATCTTCGATATATCAGATATATCTATAAAATCTAAGTATTGATATATCCGTAGAAATTGATATTTTAATCCTAGATCATAAGTATAATTAAAAGTCTAGAAATGTATAAATAAACTCTAATTGTTGTATTGTAAGTGTACTAAAAAAACAATACAAATTTTATTTCAAATCAAGATTTAAGAGTTAAATATTAAATAAAAATGATAAATAATAATTAATAATAATAGTAAAAAAATATAATTATAAATTGTAATTGAAGTATTGAAATCAAATTAAATCATATCAAAATTATAATTATAAAATAAATACAAAATCTACAAACAACAATCAATCTCAATGTTAATCGATGTCTGTATACAAATAATCATCTACATGTAAGTATTTGATGATAACGCTAGTGGTGAACTCAATCTTGCTCTTTCCTGAATCTTAAACCTTGAATTTTTTTAGTCCTACATGCATGTAAGTATCTCAATGATATTTGATTGTAGTTTCAAGCTTCTATCTTTAATGATATGGACTACAATAGAAAAGTATACTCTGAGATTATGTTAGATACTAGAAGAGCTAGTAGATCTTGTATCATCTTAGATAACATAAGATATGTGAATTCATATGATTTTTATCATAGTAAAATATAAGTTTTTTGTTATTTTTATCTAATATGATTGAGTAGTAATTAGTATATAAGTTTCTAGATAATTTGTTTTTATTCGATGACATTTTCTATTATTTTTCCTTTACTAACTTAATAGAGATATTATCATCTTTAAATATTTTGTCCATGTTCATTCTCATAGTCCGACTACAACTATTATCATACTTGGTGTCATAGAATGTAAATAAGTCGGTCGATTTTTTATGAATGAATCTTTCAAGTTAGTTGTCTTGATTCATATACGTTGATATATATGTTAAAATATTTTTTATTATTTTTATTTTAATTCTAGGATCCATATATGTAGTCAGGTAATAAAGAAGTGAAATAATGAATCAATACTTAACATATTTGGGTTCCATCTTAATGATTATGATACTAAATGTAAGACGATCTCTAAATTTGTTAAATATGCTACTAATATTATATATGTATCCAAGTACAATACAAGTGGTTAGAGTGTACATAGATAAATATATATTAATCATATAATAATATTTTCATGAATTTCATAAAAAAAAATTTTTTATCCCAGTAAAAGTCATTAATAATAAGCTCGTTATTCTTATTATTGACATAATCATATATTACGTGTTTATATTCAACATATGAATCTAACATCAGGTAAATATAATTCCAATAGCATTGTACATTCGTTTGAATTTTTTTTAGACTCAAAGATAAATAGATATTATCAAACACTTGTTGTATACTAGACATCCTTAAATATTTTTATGATTTTCTTATTTTTTTTAATGTTAAAGAAATAATTTCTTATCATTGCTTGTACTATAAAGTTAATAATGTGATACAAACACCTAACATAAAAAAAATTACATAATGATCCATAATGCTCCTAATAAAAATACTAATAACAACTTCATTGTTAGATTTATTATCAAATGTGATATTGAATATCATATTATGAATATTATATTTTCAAAAAATTCTCGTCATATACTCATATATGGCAAGATCATCATGAGGATGAAGAATATAAGGAAATTCTAAATTTTTTTTATAGTTTTCATGTTGAATTTACTTTGTGGATGATGAGACATATAAATGATGTATCATCGAGGCTAGTCTAGGTACCTGACATCACTCCAATATATTCATAAATTCATTAATTATTAATTATTACTTATTTCATTAACTTATAATATTTAATTATGTCGTTCTTATATGTGAATCTTAGAATTTTATGATAAATATGTGGGAAGTTGGTATGCATGATATTAATTATCTTAGAATATGCTAAAATTTTAATTGGAATACTTATGATCATAATCTATTTGGTCATGTCTTTCCATTATAAATTATTATGGTATATGAATAGGGTCAAATAAGTTGAATTAGATCCAACTTCAAATATCTCATCACTTATGCTCAGTTTGATTTATTTTAGATTTAATGCACAATATTTTTTGGTGTATTGATCGGCATGTCTTTTTAGGTAGTCTGTGTCATTTATATATATATATATTTGTTTTGATAATTTATAATTTGTATTGATTCTTAATTGATACTTCTAAATTTTTTTTTATTATCATAAATCGAGTCCAAATAATTGAGATTATTCTAATTTTTTATTTTTTAAGTATTTGAGTTTGAGTTGAGATCATAATAGAAAATATAGTTTTGGCCTCAGAAATTTACGTAGGATTATCGTTATCATTCATATTTAAATTAATATTAATATTAATATTAAATTTAATAATTATATTCATTATTAATTATTTATTTTTTTTATGTTTAAAAATAATTAACTAATTCTGATATTTGCAAAAAAAAATTTGGGATTCTGCTATCATTAAGTATTAGTGTAATCACAACTAGTAGTCAAGCACCATTTTGTTTTGATTAAAAAATTAAAACCAATAATGAGAGAAACTATGAGAGGAACATCAAAGCAGATGATAGCACATAGCTGACGAGAACTTTAAAACTGAGAATGAAAAATTTTAACACTAAAATCATATTTATAGATTTTTTTTTATTAAAATAATATTTAAAAAAAATCAATTTTTTTTAATATATATAGGAGCAAAAATCCGACATACATTTGAATTTTTGGCCTAACCGTTGGAAAGAATTCTGACGACTAGAATTGCAATGTTAAATATTTTTTAAAGTCATGCACTCGTACACATGTTTGAAAGAAACAGTGATTCTTGTTGTTGTTGGGCATGTGTGTGCGTTCGCTGGATGCTGCGAATGTGTCCAACACACCTAATACTCATTGCGACTTTTGTCCCAACACACCTAATACTCATTAGAATACGTGGTAGATTAGGTTTTGACTCATAAAAAAATACCCATTTTTTTAAATAGAATCAAGGTCCGGGCACAGATGCTGTCTCGAGTCATTGTGACCGGTGACTCGTTACTAGGTTCCAAGTCATGATCACTGTGCCAATGGGCAGTGCCAACGAGTCAGTTATGTATCTATTCTAATGAGACTGGTAAACTAGTACACGTCTTTCAGAAAATATAGTTATGTATCACATTTTTGTGAAGACAAAATCATGTGGGAAAGTTGATTATCTAAAGGTGAGACTTGTGTTGATAGGATATATCATGATATTAACTATAAAATATCAAAACACTTATTCTCTAGTGACCAAAATGATTTCACTGTGTATTTTTATTTCTCTTTCAATATTCGATTATCTCATACTTGGAGGATATTTTAATTAGGTATGAATAATATATTTTTTCATAATGACATTGAGGTGTATTTATAGTTTCTAGGGTTTTGAACAATATAGTTTTGTATAATTTCTAGATTATGAAAGATATTGTGGATCTTAATGTCTTTGTGTGTTTGTGAGGTTTTTGAAATCAAGTACAATTTGTAGTTTTTTAGTAGTTACTGAGCTTTTTAGGGTTTGGATTGCTAGATTTTCATAGGGAGTTACTTTGTTTGGACAATATATGTGTAACTTATTTTTTATTTTTTTATGCAAGTCATGATGACATATTGATTTACCTGATTATCTATATGTATGATATTTTGATTATGAGAGATGATAGATTAGTAATCACCCAATTCAAAGAGTACTTTTAGATAGTTTCATATGAAAGACAGTGGGAGACTCAATATTTTTTGGCATAAAAGTGATTTATTTTATGGGAGTTATCATCTTATTATAGAGATGATATGTACTTAATATTCTTATAGATATGAGTCTTTTAGATTTTATTCCAAAAGTTAATTTTATTGATCTAGGTGCTATCTTCTTTTCTAATATGTTACCTTTAATTGACTCTTACTTTTATGAGAATTTTAAAAAATATTAACAATCTTATTATTATCATATAGATATAACTTATATATAATTAATTATTTTTTAGATTTTTTTCAATAAGTTCATCTCAACGCAACTTTTCACGCAAAGAGATACTGAAAGAAGTCTCCAATACTTGATATTTATTCTTGGGATCATGATCATTTGTTAGTAGTCGAATATTAGGATCCGAGTTGAGCACCAATATGCACAAAGAGGATACAATTACAAGATTACATTTTTCCCTTATAAGTAATTTTGTTTTTTGATAAAGTACAAGGTATGTAATTGTTTCGAGATCTAGTGTAAATATAGATTTCTGAGCTATGATTATAAGTATTTATGATATGTTCTGAATTTGATATTTACTCAAAGAAAATGTATATGCATTTCTTCTTTTCCTATCCATTACTATGATAATCAGGGTGAGACATTTATCCTCCATTCTACTGTTTCACAAGGGAAGCAAATATACGAGATGAACTACTTTTTTCATAGTGAGATGATTCAAGATAAGATAATTACTAAAACATATATTTTGACAGTAGAGTAATCAGAGTATATTTTTTAAGATAATTATTAAAAGAGCAATAACTTAAATTTTTTGCCTCTAAGTTGAGTGTTATTGATTTGTATGCACTAAATAGACAAGGGTGTTGAGTTTTTTATTTGTTATTTTTATTTTTGTGCTTTTGATATGAGTATCAAATCTGTGGGTTGTACTTATCACTTTTATCTATTACATAAAAATGATGGTTGTATGATATTTCAGATTGAGTGTCTATTTTATTTTTGTATTTCACCTTATAATATGGATCTTTACTACAACATATATTCTTATAGTAAATTATAACCATAAATATTTTCACAAAAAATTTAGAATAGATTGCAACATATTTTTCTTTTCTCCAAATTTGACGTTATAAATATTTATATACTGGATATTTGAGATGTTTATTTTTTTGTTTATGTTTATTTTATTTTTTATGTTATGGATGAGATCACTTAATTCGTAGGTTATCCCAATCTAATGTTAAGTTATATATGTGTGATATATTTATATTTCTATATTGAGTATTCTATCTATGTTTTTGGATTATATTTCTTTAGAAATAAATATATGGTGATATATTGACTTTATCAAAGAGCAAATATTGGATGAATTCATTATACAATACACATTTCTATACGATTTAAACATGGACATGTCTTTGCAAAATTTTTGTGAGGTCTGATTTTTTTTAGGTAGGGTGAGCATGAGGTGATTTCTAACTAGTTTTGAGTGTATTGAGATATTATATCTATTTATTCTTCATTGATAGAATGAAACTTGTATGATAGTGAATTAAATTATTTTGCTCAATCCCTAAGTCCCAGATATTAAAACTCATAAAGATGAATAATTATTACTTATCAAAAAAAAAATATAAAGTTGAATAATAAAATGTATAATGACAAACTCTTGTTTATATATAATAAACAAAAATAAATAAAATAAAAAAAAATAAACAAAAATACAAAACAAAATTTAAAAAAATTTAAAAGTTCTAAATCATATTTCACAACACTAATCCTTAAGCTGATATATAAAGGTTCTGAGCACTAAGCTTGAAAGATAGAATTATAATTTGATGTCTATTTAATATCTTTGTAAAAATATTTTTGGTTGCTCTATTATCTGATTATATGATGTAATAATAGTCATATATTAAATTTTCTACCCGTGGAAGAATATTTTATCTCTAATTATTTTGTTCACTTATGAAATATTATATTGGAGGTTATATATCTCAATACTTGATTGTCACAATAAAGAGTAGTAATATTAAAAAATTAATACGTGATCTCTTCTAGTTGGTGTTGAATTCAAAGTATTTGCTAGATGCCGAATCTAAAGCATCTCTCAAGTAATTATCTTAATTGTTATAAATTATCTCTGTAATATATCTTAAGATAATTTTTTATTTTACTTTTACTGGAGACATGATTGCCTCTCAGAAAAGTACATAACCCTGTCATAGTTATAGGCTAAAAAGTACAAATATAGTACGAATACGGAGATACGATGCGGTGAGATATGAAGACACAGTAAATTTTAAAAAATTAGGATATGGATACGGCTAGGATACGACATGTTAAGATAAAATAAAAATAATTATCTTTATAAATATAATTTTTAAAAAATATTGATAAAATAAAATTAAATGTATAATTATTTTTATAAATATTAGGTATTTTATAAAATAAAATATTTTATATTATAAAATAAAAATATTTTATTTATTTTATTTTATTTTATTAAATAATCTTTATAATTATCTTATTTTATGAAATAATAGTTTATAATTATTTTCTTTTATGATAAAATATTTTTTTATTTTATAAAATAAAAATTTTATATTTTATTCTTTTGAGGCTACCCTGGATCAAAAGAAGATAACCTAGTTCATTCTAGGCTATCCTGAGTTAAGTCTAAGTTAGTTCGAGTTAGGTTGAAACTGGCCCACACCAGCCATCATGTTGGGTTGTGCCATGTCTTGTTGCATATTCCTTGCCATGAACTGTGGCCTAGCATGGCCTGAGCTGTGTCACGAGTTGGCCCACGATAGGTTTTGGCATGACTCTGAACCGGGCCATGCCATATAAGATATGATTGATTCATACTGTGCTTCGGACACCCTGCCTATTTAACACCCCTAGTCATAGTCCTTATTTGGTTTATCTTAGTTATCATCTTGAATTTGAATAATCGACTAACTGAATATGCTTGTGATCGTTGAAAGAAATCCTAAGCCTTGAAGTCTTCTTCAATACTTTTGCATTTGAAGAGTTGTGTCTAAGTAAATAGTGTAGTGATGTTCGTGACGTCCGATATCTGGACTAGTCACGATGATGCATCTTAGCATGTCTCATCGCATACTATGTAGATTCAAAACAAAGTTTTAAAAGACAAGCATAAGTAGAGATGTTTTTGTATTTGTGAGGCGAGGCATAAGCCTCGAGGCGTTATAATGTAAGCTTTTTTAACATCACAATATATAATTAATTAATATTTTAAAATATATAAAATAACAAAGCATATATAAAAACAAGAAAACAATTCATTAGAATTATAAAAAAACATATTAGTTTACTACTTTTACAAAAAATTATAACAAAGTCATAGAATAAGATCTAAAATAAATTATTTTAATTTAAATTCTTCTCTTTAAGGCTATCATCACGCTCATCCAATATATTAAAAGTAGGAAAATATTCACTATCATATATTCCTATTTCATCTAAATTTTTAACTTTATTAATTGGTGTCAAATTGAATTTTTTTTTTTTGTCTTTGTCATTGTTCGTACCTAGTAAAACATGTAAATATATGATTAGTTATAAATAATATAAGATTTTTTATTAAATTTAATTAAATTTATGACTTTAATTTTTCTGTACATACTTGATACTTTATTAAGTTTTCTTTTATAGGAATGTGAAGAAATTATTTGATTTGATGATGCTTGAGTTTGTTGGAAATTAGATAACATAACTCTAATAGCATTACTATTGAATAACTAATCATCCTGGAACCAACAAAAATCAAGTGAATTGAAATATCTTTTTCTCTGTAATTTACTCATCATTCGAATCAATCTCATCTATTAAAATTGGACTAATATTTTGTTTCATTAGTAGACTTTATTTTCTCAATCTAGTATTGTAACTTACATACTTTAGAGCATTTAATCTTTGATGTTCAAACCTATTTCTTATTTTTTTAAATGTATCTGCAAATAATGAAAAAAAAAATTGTGTTAAAATAAGATAAAGTTCTCTAATATTAAAATAGAAATATATGTATTAATTTACAAAAATAAAAATAGTACTGATTTATATATGCTCCAATTTATTTTACATCCCGAGACACTACAAGTAAGGCTAAGGACTTGAATAGCCAACTTTTTTAATTATAGTGTTGAACCTCCAAAATATATCCACTGGTTTGTAGGATTTTTTAATGTTTGAGAATCAATCGTAATACGAGTCCCAAATTTACTAATTGCTTTGTCAAATGAGTCTAACTGAATGTCAGTTTTTAAATGTTCTTGATAATCCAATATCCTTTCCATGTATTCAAATAGTCTTTCTCACATTATCAACATTAGAAAACTTATTCTCATACCGTAATTAATGATTAATATAGTAATATGCTGCATGTAAAGGTCGATAAAAGTGTGGAGTCCATCTTAAATCAATTTTTTCTCAAAATTGGGCTATATTTTCTCTCCATGCCCCCACAATTAAATGCAATCTTTTCATTTATAGAATCCATTAGTTTATAAATATAATACATGACAGGTCTTTTCTCTGAATAATTCTCTCTCAAGACACTAACTATTTGAACAATGATCTTAATGCAAAAAGCAACACGTGACCAAAAATTTGGACTAACCAATACTATAATTTGAGCTTTCACACCTATTTTTTAGCCTATTTGCTTGAATATTATTTTTATAAGGAAAACATTGCTATAAAACCTTACTTTTGCTTATAAAAGTTTTGGAGAGTAAGAAATGAAATAGCAAACCGTGTAATTACTGGATGAAGAAGTTCGTGATTTTTTGTAAATGTTCTCATCAAGCTAAGAATTCAAGTATGACCATATATGAACTTTACTACTTGCCTAGCTTGAGCAAGTGTAGTATTATAAATATTTAATTTTTCAATATTTTCTAAATCAATACAATGTGAACCACAAGGAGTCCACTATAATTTTCTTCTTTTTTTCATAAGTCTAATTCTAGCATTCATATAATTATAGAGGCATTATCATTTATAACCAGCACAATATTTTTCTTCCCAATTTTTTCAATCACTTCATCAAGATATTTGAATATCAATTTTCTATTTTATTATATCAAAAGCATCAATTAATTTCATAAATCAAGTGTTAATAGGATTATTCATCAAAAAATTAATAATACATTTACTCTTTTCATCTTTTCAACCATATGACATAATTGAACATCTATATTGTTTTTAAGCTTTTTTTGATCTTCTATAATTATTCGTAAGTCATTCACCTTTTTTTAATAATTATTGTTCTCAATTCATGCATAAATGAAATCTCAAACTCGGGCCCAAATTTACAATAACGAAAATCAAGGAAGCACGGACACGGCTCCCTACAGCTGTGTCCATGTGTCCGACACCTCGACAAGTGGACACGACACAGACACGGCACGGATACCTGTCCGATACGCCACGTGGCGTATCATTGCACAATCTGTATCTGATACGCCATGTGGCATATCGGATGGTTGCGTTGGCAGCCGTATCCATGTCTATAGTGCCTGACGTCCGACGACGTTGGGTGGCCAACGTCGCCGCATGGGCTACGTTGGCCACTAGCAGGGGGCGGGCGCGATTTGAGGGTGAGGCAGGGAGCGGGCGTGATTCGAGGTAGATGCAGGAGCGGGCGCAATTTGAGGGGAGAGGAGGGGCGGCACGATTTGAGGGGAGAGGCAGGGGCGGCACGATTTGAGGGGAGAGGCAGGGGCGGCACGATTTGAGGGGAGAGGCAGAGGCGGCGCAATTTGAGGGGAGAGGCATGGGAGGCGTGAATTGAGGGGAGAGGTAGGGGCGGGCGTATTTGTGTGGGGATGTGACATAAAATAAAATATTTTTATAATATAAAATAAAATATTTTAATAAAATAAAATAAAATCAAATAGTTTTATTTTATAAAATAAAATATTTTAATTTAATTTAATGAATTTTATAAAATATCTAATATTTATAATTAATAATTTTTATTTTTATTTTTTTTTTCATGCCGTATTTGTATCATAATTTTTTAGAATTTGCCGTGTCTCCGTATCCTGCCGTGTAGTATCATCGTGTCAGTGTCCGTGCTTCTTAGATGAAAATCATAAGAATTCAATAAAGATTATTTTTAGTGTTGAATGAGAGATATTTTGAATAAATAAATATATTAATTTTTTTACATATTTTCTTCATTTTTTCTTGTTTTTACATTGAATTTAAAGTATTTTGATGATTTTATGATGTAATAAATTCTTCCACGTGTCCTAGATGTGTCAAACGTGTCGGGTTGGCCCGGTTTGGCTCGGTTTTAGGTTGCCCAACCGGGCTATTGTGTCGGGCCAGAATGACATGATATAGTATCCGTGTCGTACCTGGTTCACCACAATTATTGTATCGTGCCGGCCAGGCATGGGCTCGTGGCCCAAAAATCATCAGGTTTAGCCCTGTTCTGGTCAGACAAAATCTTAAATTTTTAAAATAATTAGGGCTTAGTGGCACGCCACTGTGCGTCTTCACTCTTTTGGGGCTCGGCGAGCCTCGCCTGTCGAGCGTCAGCTTGTATTGACGATGTTTGGTGCGTGGTCACGTGTGTTGTGCCCACGTGCCTAGAACGGCACGACGAGCCAGGCACGGCACGACGTGCTGGGGCATAGCACTATAGCTTGCCGTGCCAGCCCGGGCACGGCACTATAGCATTTCATGTCGGGCCCGGGCAAGTCATTGTAACCTGCCGTGCTGGGCCCAAGTATGGTACTATAGCATGCCGGACCCGTTTGACATTTCTAATAGGTTTTCTCGGAATAGGTTCCCCACTCTCACTCTCATTTATTGAAGTTGGACCCATACCAATTTCTGGAAGCAATTCATACTTCTTCATTTTATGATTTTTATAGTTGGTCAATATCTCTTTGCATTCTAATTTAACAAACACTAAATTTGGAGCATAGTTTTATACCACGATGAGTTCCAGTTAAGTGATGCGTGAGTCTATTAATTCCTCTCTCGTATTTTTGATTGTAAAATTTACATCTAAAATATTGTTTCCCGGAAATGTCAATAATATATTTTCACACAAAATTATATCTTATTTTTTTTAATTAGAGGAATTAATCCTAAAAAAATATCAATAATAATATTCAGTTATTCATATTTCTATATAATAATAAAATTGACTAAAAAAATTATAACAACAGATAATTAAAATGAATTTAAAATCAAAATTAAATTGGTTTAAATCTAACAAAACTAAAAAATATTATAAATGCTAATGTATATAATATTAAGAAATATTAATCAAAAAATAAACTCATAAAATTTCAATGAATTGATTATAAATGCTAATGTATATAAGTATTCATATATATTTTTTGGGATGTTATTTTGTTCATAAATTATTTGAATCGTTTATATATACCTTAACTATATATACGACCCTATATTAACTATATACAAAATTCTTTATCTATATATAATTATTTTTTATACTATACATAATCACATATTTAACTATATATAACTATTTATAATTATATACATTAATATGTAATTATCTTTATATCTATATAGATTATATGTATAATTATTTGAATACCTATATGTTTGATGATATTTAACTAATTATAATTATATTATTAGTTATATATAACTAATTAAGTATATGTATAGATATTTATAATTATATATATTATATCTATAATTTAAGTTTTAACAAATATAACTATATGTTAAAAAAAATATATAATTATTTATATTAAGTTGTATAAGTGTATATAATTCAATACAATTATATTTAACTAAATTTACAATTTTATATATTATGTATAACTATATGTAATTATGTATGATCATAATGTATAATTTTCTATATAAAAAAAATATTTTTGGAGTAGTGCCCAAAATATCGAGATGTGGATTGCCAGAATTTTTGAGTACAGAGTTGGCTTCGGTGTCGGCATCGGCATGCAGAATTTTTTTCAAGGGAACACTGAAAAAAACCTTAGAGTGGAGATAATATGGCTTCGGCATTGAAATTGTCGAGCAGTGTCGAAAAAATGATTGACACTATTTTGGTTTTACAGTAATAAGTTTTTTTTAAAAAAATTTTTTGAATGATACCTCATAGGCATGCGCTTCATTCTTCGTGGCATGAAAGATGCTTTCAAAGCGCGCATCAAAATGCTTTACAGAAGAAGGCTTACGTCTATCTTGTGTGTAGTCTTTTTTTTTCATGCGTCTCAAAATATTTTTTACACTCCTCACCCTGAGATGCCCTATAAGGTGTGCCTCGAATATGTTTTTTAAAATATTGATTCTAAATGTACACGAAATTAAAAAAATATTAGGATTCTCAGAGATTTTTTATCTTCATGATGGTTCGATCATTTATGAGTGCATGATAAAAATCTTTAGATAAAGTAATATTTAAAATAAAAAATATAGAATCACATTCGATGATGTATCTATTAATAAAATAGCTATTAACATGTTTGAACTATTAGAGATGAGTCATTAGGATAGATTTTTCACATCAAATGAATGTGTCACGTCATTAATCTCATTGTACAAGCGGGCATGAAGGCTGCTTTCACTATTTTAAAAAATATATGTAACTCACTAAAATTTTTTCATATGCCTCGCATACAATAGAAGTTTGGTACTCTCTGTTTTTCTGCAAATATACAGAATAAATTTAAATTGGATTTAAGAAATAATTAGAATTACACGTACCAGAAGTTGGAATCATGTGTTGGATACTAACACATGATATCTAACTACTTCAATAGTAAGAGTAACAAATTTATTATTAACGACATTGACTAGGTTATAGAAATTACATTAATAAAATTCTTGTATAAAATATTTTGACGTATATATTTTCGTGCATAAACCAGGAAGAACAACTTGAAGAGTTCATTCACGAGAAGTTGACTAAGCTCTTTATATACTATGATACTAGGTATGATGACAATAATACCGAGATTCTGATTATGGACATAAATACCATATTTGAAGACTGACTTTTTCATTTTGTTAGCGAAAGAGAAACAATGGGATGGACTGTCGAATATGAGTGAGTTGTCTTAGTACATGGATATCAATTACTACTCAATCCTACCACATATCGATAATAAAAAATTTGATATTTTATAGTGGTAAAAATCATAAGAGTCCACCTATCCCGTTCTTTCTAAGATGACACGCGATCTACTAATTCTTTCGGTGTCGAGCATAGCTCCGGAGTTTTCTTTTTCTTTTGAAGAGAATGTGATTTCAAATGGAAGATCAAAATTATGATCAGATATTTTTGAGACATTAGTATTCATGAAAGATTGGGTGGATTCGAGCTTGCGCATTCAGGATCGTGCTGTAACTACAGTAAAAGTGGAGGAGTTGGTTGCTAATGATGATTCGTGTGACATTGATGACGATTGATGACTGAGATGAGATTGAAACTTTGAGCTAAGCTTACTTTACTACATATGGCCTAATGCTAGTGATACTGATACTATTATTTATCATATGTTTATGATATTTTTTATTTATTATTTTTGGATTATTTTTGTTTATTTATTTTTATCTTTTGACTTTGAGGTTTGATCTTGTTATTTTTTTTATTATGTTCTTTGTTTATTCATATACTTATGAGATTAGTTTGATGTTTTATATTTTTGATTATGTTATGAGACATGAGTTTATTTTTGATATATTATTTTTTATCTTTTAATGATTTAATTTTGATTTTACTTTATTATTTTATAATTTTTGTGTATTTTTAGTTGTTAATTGTTAGTTTTTAGTTGTTAGCTATTTTATTAAATTTATTAATTAATTAGTTTAATTTTAGTATTAAAATTTAAAATTTATAATAATTATAAAGTTTGCGATGACCCAATTCTTAATGGCCCAAACCGGCCTGACCTAGCTTGACCTCGACCCCACTTGACAAGTCCAAGCACGACTTGGCCCTAACTAGGTACAAACTGGGTTGGCAGGCCGTGTCGGGCCGGCTCTGCTTAAGTCTTACCATGCCAGGCACGACCCAGTAGCATGATTGGGCCACCTTAAAATGGGTTGGGCTGGGCCAGCCCAGACCAGCCCATTTAACACCTCTAATCACTAACTTGATAATATTTGATGTTCTAAATTATTTTTCTAAAACTCGGTATATAGAATTAATTTTAGTTGGGATGTACTCAATTGATAAATTTCTATAATTAAAATATTAAGATAAATAATACTAATATTACATACTGATCTTCTGATAAATTTCACAAAAAAACATGAATTGTTTGCCATGCATATCCTAATATTAAAGTTAATAAATACCAAAAAAAATTTAAAATTATGGTCAATGAGATTGTTTCAAGTCATCAAGAATTTTCCGCAATCAACATACACTATAAGCCATTAGGAATAGTGAATAATGAGTGATGTTGCATAAATATTTCTTTGTCAAGTTCATGTTGAACGATTGCGATCCTTACATCTAGCTGATACATTGTATATATGTAGGATGTAATAATTGAAAATAATAACCTAATAGTGTTCATTTGGTTACTTAGAATGAAATATTCTAGTAATTAATATCATTAATCTGTATATATTTCTTCTCTATCAACATGATTTTGTACTTATCAATATTTTCTTTTGGTATCTTCTTCGCTCTGTATATCATCATGCTACTAATTTTATTTCATTCTTGAAACTTTTCGAATGAGATTTTAAGTAAGATTAGATTTAATTATATTTAGTATATTTATTATAGCTTGTTGTCATCTTGTCTGACTAAGTATCTCTGAAAGAGTATCATGAATACTTTAGTTATTGAGTAAAGATATATTATAAAAATGAGAGTAAAATAGTGTTTGAGATAATGAGTTTTGAGTATAACATGTTATTAGTTTCTTCTATAGCATAATCAAAAGATCTAGGACACTACCCAACTATAGATCAATTAATATGATTTAAGATTTGTCTGAGAAAGATTATGTATGTATTTGTCTAGTACATACTTATATGTTGATATTTTCAAGTTTTCTAACTTTTATTCATCTTTTTTAGGGAGACTCATACCTTAAGTCAAATAAGACACTTATACTAGGTTTTTCTAATTGATGTAATGTTATAAAAGAGGGATCACTGTTCTTTTCAAAGTTTGTCGTGCTAGTTTTATTATGAGTAAGTATATGGGAAAGATTAGTGATTACTCTAAAGTTGTGTTCTCTTGGATTGAGTCTTTAATAAAGTATTCGTCCTCAAAGAAAATCACATTGATACTTATAATAATTCTGAATTTTTTGATATATAATACTTATATTTGTTTTGAGTACAAGAGTACATAAGAAAGGTTCACTTGATGGCACACTTATCTTTCTTTGTTCTGTTTGTAGTTGTATTCTGAACAAAATAAATTTATCAAAAATTTTTATATCGAAGGTAAAAAGTTTTGTGGGTATGTTAGCTGGCATTAGACAAACAAGAGAATAGAAGAAGATATTTGATTTATTAGAAAATGAGATATTAATTTTGTTTCTTTCCAAAAAATTCTTGGCATACTTTTATGAAGTAAGAGTGTCCTAGTTATTTCAATATTATCTTGATTCTCCCTCTTAGCTATCATATTATGTGCATGATTACTAGTGTAGTATGTATTATAAATAGATGTGTCAAATAAATCATGTCGTGATAGTATTGACCATTATAGTATGTCACGATCATGCCACCGTGTCGTTTCCCGCACGATATGAGAACTTAACTACCGACCCAACATGACATGGTTTGCCCGCAAAATTCATGGCCATACCACATCATGCCAGGCAGGCAGACTACCCTACCTTGCTCGTTGTGTGAAAACAAACAGATGGTGTTGGGGAGGCTTGGCCACCCAATTGTGATTAACCTTATATGCAGTATCTGGCTTTCGTAGTTGGTTTTTTTAAAAAAATTTTTTCGTTTGACCATCACTCGACAAGACTAGACTCATGACCCGAGAGTCGACCATAGCTAGTCCTTGGCCATCGGGTCGGTGGATTGTTCATATCTTGACATGAGGCCTGGATTGCACCAGCCCAACACAGTACAAGTCATGCCATTGGCTGGCATATTTTAGTACCAGGCATGGTGTTAGAGTGTGTCATGCCAGGTTAGACATGAATAAATTGTGTCATGCCGCGAGTGTGCCTAGGTCGCCCCTCCTAGATGACACTTCTAATTATGAATCATCTTATTTCTCCCAAAGAAACAAGAAAATTGATAAAAAAAATATATTGTAAAATAAGTAATTTAGAAAACATCTTAATATCATAATAAAATTGACTTTTTATTATTTTTATAAAATTATATAAAAAATAAAAAGATTTGAAATTATTTTTTTAAATACTGACAATTATGTTTATTGAGTATGATTATCTTGAAAAATAATAAAATATCTAAAGTAATCAAATGTGATCATTCTTTAGGTATCCAAATATCAGAGTGATTCATATAGATTATATCTTTCCTAATACTCTTCTAACTTGTCAGATAATAAGATATATTATGATTTACAAATTAATATATCTCACAATCAATAAATAACATTTTTTTAAAGCTCGACTCTAAGATCTTTAGTTTCTTCAATGAAGGGATTATGGGAGTCAAGAAAAACTAGTATATTCCAATTTGTTCAATTTGTAGAAAAATTATAACTTTTTTATGTCAATCTTGCATATAACCATCAATGGAAGATAAAACATAATTATAACTTTTTTGCTTACTAAAGTAATTCATAAAATATAAATTATTCATCTTTTATTTTTTGTTAAAGCTCATGTCTATAGACTAACTTAAGCGAAATATGTTTAATTTAATAATTATTAATATATTCTCATTTGGTTTGTGTAATATATGCAATATTATTTTTATATAGTATTGCCAGAGTATCTTTGATATACTAAAATTCACATGACTCATAATATGTTTTATTATAGATTTCAATTATACATATGCACGGCTTGCTTAATGAATTATCAATATTTCTGAATTATTTGAGGATATGGTGATCATTATTTATTTAATTGACCTTCATGATGTTGCAACGCTCACACAAATAAAAAAAAATGTTTGATATCGAGTTTATGAGGATTTGAAAGAAATCATACATATGCATACATAATTAATTGTGATTTGAATTTTTTTGAATATTATAATCCGTCACTTGTCTTACTAAGGTATCATAATATATGTTTAAAATCTCATTCTAATATCATTTACTTGGGATATAATTATATATTACTAATAAATTGACAGAGATTATTATATATGATCTAGTATAATTTATAAGATACATTAGTGTACTAATTACAGTGAGATATGATTTTACTTGATCAAATACTTTTTTATTCTCTTTTAAAAGGTTTGAGTTTTTGTTCAATTTAAGTTAACAAACAATTATGAGAAAATTTAGTGAATGTAATTTATCCATATAAAATCATTTTAATATATTTTTTATGTATGCTGATTGATTGACTGGTATGAACAATGCTTGATTTGTATGCTAAGATAATACTTTTTTTTTCTAATTTTTTTTTTTCAAATTCTCTTTTTAAATAATTAGTTATTTTTGTGAGTTTTTCATGGGTTCTTATGAGATTCAAATCATTTATAAATACTATAACTATTATAACTCAGTTTCTGATTTTTTAATGAATATACATAGACAAAATGGATTATTCACATATCAATGTTTTAAAAAATATTCACTCAAATTATTATCACTTATGATCAGATTACTTTAATTTGTATAAAGATTATAATAATTTGATTGATTACATATTTTGAATGAATTAGTTTTTTAAGGAATTTGAATCCTTTAGGATTACACACACACACACACACACCAACATCTATGGACTTATATAAATAAGGTGCAACAATATCTATGAGATACATATCAAAAAATTTAAAGATTGTTTAATTT
The DNA here is from genome assembly GCA_029783825.1 of Sapria himalayana. Lineage (NCBI taxonomy): Eukaryota > Viridiplantae > Streptophyta > Magnoliopsida > Malpighiales > Rafflesiaceae > Sapria > Sapria himalayana. The sequence goes on from JAREIK010002187.1 coordinate 1,501,407, forward strand.
ATTAAGTTTCGAAATGTGATTGCAACCATTTTAGAAGAATAAGTTTTGTCAATGTCTATATCATGTCTTTGTGAGAAATCTTGAGCAACAAATCATGTTTAATAATTTGTAATTTTTTTATTTTTATCTTATTTTATTTTTTTATAAAAATTCATTTATATCCAATAAGCTTTGTTTTTTTATGTATTTGAATTGTAAGTCCAAAAATCTCTCATTTTACTAATGAATTTACATATGTTTAGAACAATTTTTTTCAATTTGTCAATCATTCATTTTTTAATATTCATTCATAATTTTTAGTTCTTGATTTTTATTATTTTTATGATGTTCATTATTATTCGGAATACTAATATATTATCTATGATAATTTCATCATGATTTTTAATTTTTTTTTTCATGTAATTCATTAAGATTTCTTTAGTGGCTAATATCAATTTCTCTTTAATGGGAAATTATTACATATGTGCTTACCTAGGGGTTAATTGTTAATCAATTTTGGTCTTATTATTTATTTTTATTGACTCTTTCATATTTGTAAGCTCTATAATAATATTTAACTTATTTTTTATTTTGTTTCTTTTTTTGTCTAAGAACTAAGCTATTTGAGCTAATTGGTCAACCACACTTTAGACATATCTTATGATTGTTTGTGTGTTATTGTCTAATTGTCTTATAGGAATATTAATGTGTTAGAGTATTTACAATTGGTATATGTGATTGTGTTTCTTTGTATGCGTGAAGACATAAGGTAATAGTTTGCAAGTCCTTACAAATTAATAGTCATTTGAACTTCTAGTTTACACTACCTGTGTGATGATCAAGATGAGATAATGATGATATATTTTATGTAATATATTGTTATTTTTTTGTAATTGACTTAAGTTTTCTTAATGGTGAGTAATCATCTTTATTGAAGTGATAATTCACAAAGTATATGGTAAAAATATAACCCATTAAAGGTTCGAGATAAGGAATAATAAAGGAAGAAGTAAACCCAACTTATATACCATCTCAACGTTCATGATCCAACTTTATACATTGCGGTGGAGCGATAAGAACATCAATAATGCAATCAAAAATGGATAAATGTGAAACATTGGGCTGAAAATCTAAAATAATTTGTAAATGAGAAAATTCATGATTAACTGAAGGATGACTTCAAATTAAAATGATAACATGGAGAATACTATGTTATCAAGCAAATATGAGATAATTTTATTCTCAATAAAAAATATTTTACACTTAATTGTTACTAATTATGATATTCATCTAATTTGTTTTGAGTATGACTGTGTGACATGATGCACAACATTGATACCAACTGATATATAATAATCAAGGAATGTTTAATAGAATAATTCATTAGTATTATCAAAAAGAATTATTTTAATAAGATTATTAGAAAATTATGTCTTGAGTCGAATTATATGAGTAAGTAATCTTGTAAATGTAATATTCCTAGTTGAAATAAAATAAATATGTGATCAGCAAGTGAAAACATCAATTAAAATCATAAATAATAAAAAAGTTTATTTGGTAGATGAATTTATTCACAAATATCACTTTGAATTTATTCTATAAAAGTTGGTAATTCAAATTTAATCTTGGTAAATAAATATCTTATAATTAACTTGCCTTGTGAGCAAGTAACATAATTGTAATTTTTTAGCTTAAGAATCTTTTGGTTCTTCAAAGGATATATAAAAGATTTGTTAATAATATTTTACACATCCTAGATGACCAAGACGTTCATATCAAATCAAAATAGTTTTTTTCATAGAACTTCTGGTTCATAGCAATACATGATTCAATGAGAATGATGATTATTTGATATAATACATTTGAAAAAGAAGATAGTTTCTCTAAGATATGTTTCTTTTTAGATACAGCCGAAGTAATGTGAATATATTCATTATTATTATTATTCATAATTTTAATATGTTATCAAATTCAGAAATTTCTAATATGATATCCTTCAATAAGAAAATTTTGTTGAAATTAGCAGAATAAAGAGTATCACTAGGTAAAATAATAGTTATTATTTTAGAGCAATAAATTTGGTTGACATGATTAGATATAGTATTAACATTGGAATTTGCTAATCTTAAATTGAAAAAATATTTTTTATTACAAAAGTTTGTCTGTGTGATTGATAATCTACAAGGCATGCATCTACATTATGTGTTGTATGATTTATCAAGATATGAGAAAGATTCATATATTTTCAAGTAAAAATAAAGCAAAAATTATAATAAGAAATAATTATATATCAAAGCATAGATGTATGTATTCAAATAAGAAATAATTATATTAGAAAAGTATTATATATCAAAAATTTTAATAAGAAATAAAAAATTTTTAAAAATAGAATAATTAATCATAACAAACCTTTTAATCACCAATCAGATGACTAATTTTTTTACTAGTCCTCAAAGAAATATGAATCATTTAAATGGATTAAGTTTATCGAGACATCTTTATTAATAAATATTATTTTGATATTTTTTTTTCTTTAATTGTGGCTTGATAATGGTAAATAAAATAATTTAAAGTATGATATATACGTGATTATTTTTTCTTATATCACACATATATCATTCATTTTTATGAGTATGTTTGTTTTGTGGTTTCATATTATTTTTCGGTCATGCTTCTGAATTATTTCACTTTAGTTAGTTTAAATTATACTTTTTACTCTAAGAATTATCATGGCCACCTCAATGTGAGGAAAATGCTTCTAACTTGACTGCTACCATGTCCTCTACCTTGGCCTCATCCATATTCACGTTCTCTATCTTGGTCTCTTACAAATTCACATCCTTGTCCATGCTCAAGTTTGAACATATGTCCCATTAGTTTAAGTCAATGACATAGATCCAGTATAATGAGATTGGTGATTTTTCTGTAGTAAGTTCATTATTTTGTTTATAAAAAAGAAGACAAAATTAATTTGGAATAGTTGGTGAAATGACACTTTCGATGTTGCTGTAGGAGCACATTCAATACATGAAATAATATAAATATCTTTTTAAGTATATCTTATTGATTTATTTTTTCTTCACATAATTTTAATTATGAGCTAATTTTAAATAAAACCGAGTTGTCATCACTAATTAACTTGAAATCTTATAATCTCAAACACATCCATCCACATAGTGATTGCTGAAGTTTAGTCTGCTCCCCAGTGGTCACCACATATCATTTAATTATTTAATGCAATGATTCTGTTAGAGTAGAACAAGTCAGCATTTTCAATTTTTAACTTATGAGAAATAATTAATATGTTCCAAGTGAGTGATGATAATCTCAAATCAACCATTCACATTGTTTAAAAAAACCAATCACATTGTTTGATAACAGTATCTATGTTTTTCAGTTAATATTAGTTCAAAAATCTTGGTTGTTATCTTAGATATCTTGATGTAATTAGCCATGTCACTCTGATTTGTCAATCTGTCACTCATTTTCTGTTTGATAGTTTTGTATGAATAAAAAATACAAGATTTCTAAGGATGCATCTCATAGGCATCTACAAATTTTTTCTGGGCCAAATGGTTTTGAGCAACAAAAAATCTAAATCTTAAACATAGAACTTTGGTATTTGAACCATAAAACATGCCAATCGTGACCAAAATTTTCTTAAATATACTTTTCTTATTAGACAAAGTTGATAATGGGGAAATATCTTTTCTTTTAGTCTGCTAATCAAAGAGTGGCCATTTAAAGTATCAGCTACAATTATTCCAGTAATGATTAATAATGAAAATGAATCATTATTCTAATGGTTTTATAAAAAAACAATAACTAGTGCATAAGACTCTCATGGATTAGGGTATTCTATTTGACGAGATTACTTAAATATGTGTTGTTTGTGAGGTTAAATATCTTAATAATTTCATCTTTGAATATCAAAGATACTATATTTAATGAGTTTCAAATTCAAAACTTATCATACTTAGATAAAAATATTTATCATTATATAAAAACATACTCTCTTTAAATAATTGGTCTAATATCTCATTAAATTTGATATACTAAAAAAAAATAAACATATTTTTATCTTGTGATTATTTAAGTGATGATATGTAAAATGGATTTGGGTATTCTAGTGGTTCAAGCATGCCACCAACATAATTAATTTATAAAATGAAAAATTATAATTAATAGATAATAGATTGTACACAACGTACAAGACTCTTGCTTAGCACAAAATTATGGGGAGATTAATATCTCAACAATACTATTTTTGAAAGTTAGAAATACTATGTCTGATCAGTCGAATTTGAAACTTAATATCATTAGACAAAAATATTTATCATTAACCAAGTTATGACTTTTAATACATGCATATAATACGAGATTCACTGATCAATTTCTTCACATCTAATTAGTCAACTTAGGAAGGTATTGTATGGACTAAAACAAGTAAACTCTGCCTCAAAAAGACTTCATAAGTGATCATCAATCATAGTATTATTCTTATATAAATATTTTTAACTTCAGAGTTTTAATGAGATGAAATGCTATTATGCTTCTTTTTTTAATAATCACAGTATTATTCTAAATATTTGTGTAATTCCACACTATACATATTATCTATTATGCTTATTTTTTTTGCATATCAACTGATCTAATTTGTAATTCTACTAAACCTCTGTGCTATTAAGAATTGTTGACTATTTTTTTTTCTTGATAACTCAAAAGGGAGATGAAATGCCTGTGCCTTTAACATCATTTGAAGCAACGGGGTTTCCATTGGAGATTCTGAGAGAGGTATCAAATAATTTTCTAGAATATATTTTTCTTGTGTTCTGTATTTGCTTATAAGTTGATCAGACAGTTGAGTTGGTCTTGATTTATCTGAAATTCTATGGACCTCTAACAGTTTGTTTCAGGCTCTTTAATACTTGTGCTATCTTGCACTTTTTTGTCGCAGGTGCGATATTTGCTCCTGGGAGGAGCTAATGTCGTACACTGTTATTCCTCTGAATGGGGGGTTGTTGGTTGTAAATTGGACTGCCTGATTTGGTGGAGGGTGGATGTTTTTGTGATGGCCTTCCAAATCATGCAACTTGATGGCTCGGACTGCCATTGATGATGATTTTGTTTGCCATTTGATCTGAACGGAAGAAGAGGCCTCCTCATAATCCAAAATGAGCATGGGGGATGATGCTTCTTCTGCCACTTGCCACTTTTACCCTGACAAATGAAATCATTCGGAATCCTAGAAGTTGAAGCTGTGCCCTGGCTTATGAGGACAGCTGTATTTTTGCGTTCTTCAGGTACACATTGCAGGGTTTTCTGCTCCAACTCCAATTCAGGCACAAGCATGGCCAATTGTTCTGAAGAAACGGGATATTGTGGCCATTGCCAGGACGGGTTCTGGAAAAACTTTAGGTTATTTAATTCCAAGTTTTATCCATCTAAATTGCTGCCGAAATAATGCTCAGTTAGGACCAACTGTGTTGGTTCTTTCTCCAACAAGAGAATTGGCATCACAAATACAAGATGAAGCTGTGAAGTTCGGCAAGTCATCGAAAATATCTTGTATGGTATGTACACCATGAATTTGACATGTATGGTAATGAGAAATGCAGTTGTATTTTTCTTTTTAAACATGAGTATGCCATTGTTTTATTATGATTATTTATTTGTGGCAGTGTTTGTATGGAGGAGCACCTAAGGGTCCTCAGTTAAAAGAACTTGAAAGAGGGGTAGATATTGTGGTTGCTACACCTGGCCGCTTGAATGATATTCTTGAAATGAGGAGAATAAGCCTCGGTCAAGTTTCTTATCTTGTACTAGATGAGGCTGATCGTATGTTAGATATGGGATTCGAACCTCAGATACGGAAAATCGTGAGGGTGGTACCAACTCGCCGTCAGACTCTCATGTACACTGCTACTTGGCCAAAGGAAGTTCGAAAAATTGCTGCAGATCTGTTGATTAATCCTATTCAAGTTAATATAGGCAAAGTGGATGAGCTTGTGGCAAGCAAGTCCATCACACAGGTCTGCATACTGTCATTTTTTAAAAAAATTCATATGGAAAGTTTTCTGTTGCGGCTACTAAGTTTTTGTTTTCTTGTTAATTGTCTTGCAGTATGTTGAGGTGTTGACTCCTATGGAAAAACCCAGACGTTTAGAGCAGATCTTGAGATCCCAAGAACCAGGATCAAAAATTATTATTTTTTGTTCTACCAAGAGGATGTGCGATCAACTAGCTCGCAATCTTTCTCGCCATTGTGGTGCTAATGCTATCCACGGAGACAAATCTCAGGGTGAAAGGGATCATGTACTGAATCAGTTCCGAAATGGGAGGTCGCCAGTGCTTGTTGCAACTGATGTTGCGGCTCGGGGTCTAGATGTTAAAGACATCAGGTTGGTTGTATGCATTTCTATTATAGATTTTAAATTTTCAAGCCATTTACTTTTGTAAATGTTTAAATGATTTATTTTTTTTTTTGTTGTAGCTTGAGTTTCATCATGTTGGCATCATGGAAGAATGACTGGGTGTACTTGTTGTAGTTTGTATTTTTTATGCTTGCCAAGCTACAATAATGAAGAATGACGTGTGGTTAATTGATAGTGGTTGCACAAACTACATTGTAAAAATGAATTATTTGATTAGTATCGATTCTATCGTCGACGTAACATTAAGAATGAGTGATGGAGCATTGGTTGAATCCAAAGGCAAATTCAATGTTGCAATCATAACTTTAAAGGGCCCGAGGTTCATTGATAATGTTCTTTTCGTTTCTAATTTGGATCAAAATTTGTTAAGTGTGCATCAAATGATGATGAACAGTTACTTATCATTATTTGAAAGTAATGCTTGTACAATTTTAGATAAACAAAAATGAAAGATAACAAATGTCAAAATGAAGAACAAGACATTACCAATTCATAGGAACTATGCCATTGAAAAATTATTAGTATCAAAAGCGGGTGTTCATAGTTCACTTTGACGCAAAAGATCCGGACATTATAGTATTTAAAATCTTAAACTATTTTTTCAAAAAGTTATGGTGGAAGATCTACACACCTTTAGAAATTTGAAGGGTATTTGTGAAGGATGCCAACTTGGGAAGACGTTCTGGAAACTATTTTTTATCAGCACGACTTGACGTGCCTCTAGAGGTGTCAAACGGGACGTGCCAGGCTGGCCTAGCCTATTTTTTTCAGGCCCAACCGTGCTTTCGTGCCGGGCCAGGCACGACACGGTTACTATACCGTGCCGTGCTTTGCCCGGCATGGTTTTGTGGGGTTCAGCCCGGCATGGGCCCGCGACACGATCCGTCAGGTTCGGCCCGGTCGGGCCGAACCCTAAATTAAAAAAAAATTAGGGTTTTAGCGGGCGCCGTCGTGCCGAATTCCTAATTTTAAAAAATTAGGGTTTCGGCACGCCCGAAACTTTAATTAAAAAAATCAGGATTTCGGCGCGCCCGAAACCCTGATTTTTAAAAAAAATTGATTTCTGCATTGTACCGTGCAAATGGGCCACGGTACCATGCTGGGCTAGGCACAGCACGAGGCTCGGTTGGCCTCGGCACGGAACGACACGATTGTGCCGTGGTCGGGCACGACAAGAGCCCAGGCACGGGAAATTTCCATGCCGGGCCGGCCTAGGCACGACCGGTCCGAGTCGGGCCGGCCCGGTTGTCACCTCTATATTCCTCACATAAACTTCAATTGGTGCATACTGATATTTGTAGTCCAATGAGAATACTTTCATTAAATAATAACAAATATTTCATTCTTTTTATTAATGATTTTTTTGAATTACTTAGGTCTATTTTTATCAAAAATAGATTTTAGATATTTGGGACATTCTGGAAGTTCAAGAAGATGGTTGAAAATCAGACTGGTCTTCAAATTCAAACTCTCCGTAGCAAAAATGACATAGAGTACATCTCTTTCGAATTTAATAAATTATGTGAATAAAAAGGTGTACATCGTCAACTTACCGGTACATACACACCACAACAGTATCGTGTTTCTAAAAGAAAAAACAGAAGAATTATGGATATAACGATATCCATGCTTGGTGAGAAAAAAATGCCTTACAAATTTTGGGCTGAAATTATTTTTACTGCAGTATATATTCAAAACAGATGCACTACTAAAGTTATCACTGATTTAACTCCACTTGAAGTATAGATGCATCCGCTATTTGCATATTCTAGCACAAAAAAGGCACAAGCTGAAAGAAAAAGTAAAAAAAAAAAATTCATGGAATACAGCTCTCAATCCAAAGGTTATTAAATTTATAATGTACAAACTCATAAAATTTTAGTAAACAGAGATGTAACTTTCGATAAAAATGCTTTTTGAAATTAGGAAGAAATTTTAAAAAATCATGAATTAGCGATGGTTCTTATTTATTAACAAAGTTGGGGAGTCTACTTCGCCGTATATTTATGATTCTCTGTCCAAAGAAAATTATAGTTATGATTCAGAATTTTATGATTTTGATTCACCTCCAACAAATTCACTAAGGAGAGATGAATACTCATCATCTGAATTCCTACTACTTCATACTCGGTGTGTTTCAAGTGTGTATTGCGATACTTCACAAATATTTGAGTCATGCAACTATCCTGTTCATGAACTCATCAGTTATGATGAAGTAACTTAGTACGAAGAATGGAGAAATATAATGGAGGAGATAAGAATGATTGAAAGAAATCAGAGATGTGAGTTGATAGAAAAATCACTCCACAAAAATATAATTGGAGTTAAATGGATTTACAAAATAAAAATAAATTTAGAAGACTCAATTCAAAAGAAAAATGCAAGATTACTTGCAAAAGGATATAATAATTTGGTGTTGACCACAACGAGACCTTTCCGTCAGTGTCAAGGTAAGATACAATTAGAGTCATCCTAGCTTTTACATCTTAGAAAAGATGAAAAATTTATTAGCTTGATATAAAATCAATTTTCCTCAATGATTTTCTCAAGAAAAAAATTTATATTGAGCAACTACCAGGTTTTGTGATAAAAGGCAAAAAGAAAAAATTCTAAAGTTTATAAAGGCTTTATATGACCTAAAATAAGCTCTACGAGCTTGGTATAAAAGTATTGATTCTTATTTCACTGATTCTGATTTTTAGAGGAATCTCAGTGAGCATACACTTTACGTGAAGATGCAAGGACTGGATATTCTAATTGTTTCTTTATATGATGGTGATCTTATTGTTATAGGTAACAATTTCAAAATAATCTTAGCATTTAAAGAAAATATGGAGAGAATTTAAGATGACAGATCTTGGCCTGATGAATTATTTTATTGGCATGAAAATTAGCCAAATTAGTGAAAGTTTTTTCATTTGCCAAAAAAAAAAATACATTTAAAAAATTGCTAAAAAAATTCAACATGAAAGATTACAAATCAATGGTCACTCTATTGGTAATGTGAAAAATTAGTAAAAGGAGATAGTTCTCTCAATGCAAATGAGAAATTGTACATAAGCATTATTGATAGTCTATTATATTTGACAGCAACACTACCTGACATTATGTATGCTGCAAGCCTGTTATCTAGGTACGTGCAAAATTGAACTCAAATTTATCTCATTGCTGCTAAAAAAATCTTCAGCTACGTCAAGGCTATTATGGATTTTGATATCTGGTATAAACCAACAAAAAATCTAAAGTTGTTGGTTACTCTAATAGTGATTGAGCTAGTTCTCTGGATGAAATTAATACATTCGGTTATATATTTTCATATGAAAAATGTATATTTTCATTGTTGTCACAAAAGCAGGATACATCGGCTCAATTAACCGCAGAAATAGAATATATAATTGCTTGTGAAGCAAAAAATCAAGCAAAATAATTTAGAAGAATTTTCTCTGATTTGGGTAAAATTTCATAAAGAACCAATAATAATTTTTTGTAATAGCAAATCTATAATTACTATTGCAAAAAATCTGATTTGACATCTGAAGATAAACATATCAAAATAAAATATAACACACTTAGGAAAGTAGAAAATGAATATGAAAATTGTCTCATTCTCTGTAGTACTAATGAGCAGGTTACGGATATTTTCACTAAAGTATTACCTAAAGTAAAGTTTGAGTACCTAATGAAAAATGTCGGAATTTGTGAGATGCATATAAAGGAGGAGTGTTAAAATGATACATATCCACGTTGTTCGCGTTTGTTGATTTTAATTAGCTTCATGTTTTCTCATTTTTTGTCTTTAGTTGGTTAAATTTTTTCTCATTTTTAGACTTTAGTTGGTTCTATATTTTACTTTTAATTTTAGTTTTTTTTTAACTTGAGATAATAAGATGACAATTGTATTCATATCATCTATATAAGAAGAAGCATATAGTGAAGAAATCTATTGAAGTGCAATATAATTTTTTTTCTTTTGTTCTCTCTCTTTTGTGTTTAATGCACTAATCATCACCTTCCAATATGGTCATAATGGAATAATTAATGAGAAATTCAATATAGTTAAGATGTTGAGATTTTATGTTCTCGATATTTTATATTTTTGATACATCTTTAGCTATACTGTAGCATAAATAAATGAGTGTCCATGCTAAAAGAGATATTTTTGTTATTTCTCATGTATGTTTACTTTTAATAAGTAATACTAGTCAAGCATATTGTCATTTTTATTTAACTTCTTATATGATATTAGAGCCAATACATTGGCTTAATGCTTTGATCCAAGTTTTTAGCTCCTGCCAATCTTTTGTAGTTTGTTATTTCTTTTTGTATTTTTTTTTATTTGATCGTTTATGGAATTTCCTAATATGTGGTCTTCCTTAATCTATTAACCCATTATATAAGGGCACACTTATATGATTTTTGATGATTGAGTTTTGGATATTTTATTTTCATTTAGTTTGCATTTTAATAGTGTTAAAACCACTACCACAGGGAGGTGCAAATCCTAGGGTTTGTAGAGGGAGGGCATGTGCTCTGTACCAATATAATGTGTGTGGCATTGTGTGCAAAAAATCATGCATGTGAACAACAATTTGATGAGAGACGAGGTGCGGCACCACTGTGTTTTTCCGTCACACACCTATTACATCTATGTTTTATTTGGTATTAAAATTGCAGCTTTATAGTCTGTACTCCCAATTCATGTTGTTGCAATGTGGGTTCAGGTGTTTGTGTGACTTGTGGTGTTTTGGGGCAGCCACTTGTGTTTTTTTTATGAAGAAACAAACCCTAATGTTTGAATATTATGTTTCAGGGGGGAGGGGTTGAATTTATGTGCTTTTTTTAATATAGCATGAAGAAGATTAGAATTTTGGATATTATGCTTTATCATATGACGAATAAACTACCTAGCATTGAGATAAATAAGTGACTATAGGTAGACTCCTGCCTTTTGGTTGTGATGTGACATGCTATTTAGATAGAGTTGATTTTAATTTTCTTATTTTGTATAACATAAGATTTTATTTGACCTTGTAGCATTATTATATTCATCGTAGATGACATAGCTATATGATAATTATATAATTATTCAGATTTTTAGACAAATTGGAGAGGATCATCAAGTCTAAGTAGATTAATACTTACTTTACTCAATTATTTTGGTTAACTATGTAGTTTTTAGAATTTTTTTTCGGCAAAGGTTGAGGCTGCAAAGAGAGTGAGATAGTTAGAGTGATTTTTGAGTATAATATTATTATATTCATTATACGATAAATTTTTATGATTTATTCTTAGATTCTTTGTTTTAGGGAGTTTTTCAATAGATTAGAGTTACATTTTTGAGCAGTTCAATTTATACAAAAGGGAGATATCATGCTATGTACTTACTAGAAGCTGATGAAATACTAGTCATATTAGAAATAAACATGAGAACTCCAATTCAATGTATATTTTGTAAGTGAATGTGTAATACCATAGACAATTGTTGTGGGTTTTTTTATGAGAGGCTAAAAGTACTACATACATTCGAAGGAGAATTGCCTACTATTAGATCCATTCAATGGTTATGACAAAGTCTTCTCATTGAAATATTTGTTGAAGAAGAATATTTGAGATTTCTTCTTAGTAGGGTAGTAATAGTCATTTTCAATTTCTTGGTACTTTAGCTCTTGTGACTTATGTCTTTATTTTATATTCATGGATAGTTGACTAATGGGCTAATACTCATATTATAAGTAATTATAATTATATATTTTTTTTATTGAATATTATGATATCTAATGATAATTTTGTTAAAAATATTGGATTTAATAATATTCAATATGACTGCTTTTTTTGTGTGTTTTGCTTATTTGGATTTTGCTATTAGGTTTTTTCTTATGATTTATTTTTTCAGACATATTAATTTTAATTTTATTGATATTTATTTGTAAGATTAAAAAATTATATGAAAGAATTTTTTTTTTAGTTTCAACAATGTTAACTATATATCTTTTCTTCAATGGTAGGATCTTCTAATATGTGTTTGAGTGTGTTGAATCATTTGTTTGTATATTCTTAATTTGGCCATTCATCTAGAGGTGTCAAACGCATTGGATGGCATGTGGCTTGGCTCGGTTCAACAATGCCTGGCCTAGTACGATACTGTCTAGAACCATGCCACAGGTTGGGCAGGGCTGCCCCTTGGCATGGTTTGTTCCATGTTGGGCCGGAATGAACTATGCCTTGGGTTGGGTCAGTCACGACCTGTGTGCCTGGCCCAACAGCACGGTAAATCGGTCTGGGTGACCGTCAAATAGGTTGCATGAATTTTTTTGTTCAGTTAGATGTGACTCTTGGGAGAAATGTTACTGCATGTGACAATTCTAGGAATTCCTAATTTGAGTTCGAGAATTGGAGGTGAATGGGGTGTGAGTGGGCATAGTGGCTTTGGATGGTAATAATTTATATTAATTTGGAATTTAGTTGAGTTGATTTTTCGAGAACTAGTGGGTGAATTGAGGAGTTTTGGTGAGGATACTATTTGTAGTCAATCTGGAATAAATTTTCTTTCACTCTCATTCTCATATTGCCCAAACACTAGCCAAACTTTGGGGGTTCCCAATAAAAATCAATTGAACATGAACGTAATACCATGTTCAATTGATAACTTTCATGAGTTGGTTCCACTTGCAGAGATTCTTTCATTCGACAAGAGGTGGCACTTGGGAGAGATTTTATTGTTAGGGCCAATTCTAAGAGTTCCCAATTTGAATTCGAATTAGAGGTGAATGGGGTGTGAGTAAGCTTAGGGATTTTATATGGTAATAACTGATATTAATTTAGCAATCAATTTTTGGTTTCAGGGTTTGTCATTTTCCGAGAACTAGTGGGTGAATTGAGGTGTTTTGATGCAGGTAACAATGAGTAGTCAATCTGGAATAAATATTTTTTTTGTCACTCCCATTGAAATTTTATTGAATATCTTTCCTAGAGTCACCTAGTATGCCATTAAAATCAATGAAAATAGAAATGGGAATATATATTTTTCTCTTTTTTCGAAATTGTACACCAAGCCTTATATAGCCCAAACAAAACAAAACAAAGCACAAAAAAGAAAAGGGAGGACGAAGGGGTGTTCCGTCAACTGAATAGTAACATTTTGTGGACCCAAAAAAATTAAAAAATAAAAACAAAAAATAAAATGTCTTTTTAAAAAATCTTAATCTGTCATCTTCTGTGGGCCTCCCTCATAAACCCCTCGGAAGCTTTATCATTGGCTTCGAAATGCAATATTTATTGGCTGTTGGATAGTGTCGTTGTGTGTATGCATGAAGAAAATTAATGTACTCATCATTCTTCCTTGGTGGAAAATCTTGTTCTTCTGGCATAGCACTAGGCTGACTACTCTCTTAGTACTTAAGAAGGTTTGTATTGATTCGTGGTAACTTTCTTAATTTTTGAAATGCAATTATCATCCATCTTCAGATATTTTTTTCATCAAATGAGTTACTTGTAAATAAAACTATTATTTATAATGACTATTTTATCAGCAAGAATATTATTAATATCATTGGCTAAATTATGACTACTAGTATTAGGTACGGTGGCTGCCGAAATATGCCTAGGTGTGTGCTCGATATCATCGTTATCCCACTCCCAAGGGATTATTTGGAACAAATGCAAGGTGGGTCACTTTCCTTGACCAATTTTGTGATGTTGAAAGGTGAGTTGATATTGAATTCTTGTGACAATTTCTTGATAAATGTATTGGTGTTAACTTTTTTAAAAATCTTAAATGACCCGCACTGTTCCCATGTAGTATTTGAATAGAATGGGTGGAAACTGTCTTGATCGTATCACATCATCACAAGATTGCCTATTTGAAATTCTTTGAATTGTCTTTGTAGGTTGGATTGTATTTTATGCTCAACACCTATGTTGCACGGACACGGGGATACGACACTGCAAGATACGGGGACACGGAAAATTCTAAAAAACTAGGATACGGATACAGCTAAGATACGTCATGATAAAAAAAATAAAATTTAAAATAAAAATTATTAATTATAAATTTTAGGTATTTTAAAATAATTTAAAATTCTGTATTTTAAAATAATTTAAAATTCTGTATTTTAAAATAATGTAAAAAAAATTTTAACCCTCTAACACCCTCTCCCTCCCGAACCTTCCCCCCCTCCCGAACCTTTCCCCCCCTCCCGAACCTTTTCCCCTCCTCCCTCCCGATACAGGTTCCAAAACCCACCCCCCCACGTGGTGTATCGGACACGTATCCGACGCGTGTCCGACTTGTGTCGCCGTGTCGCCGTGTCCACGTGTCCGACACTTGGACACGATAGTTCCTAGGCGTATCCGTGCAACACAACTCAGCACAACTCTTCATGATATGTTTATGAATCTCTTTATGCAACTCATATATGCAAGATGTAAAGGAAGATATTGACTCATGCACTAATTGGTTGTCTAACATAGACATGAGGTCAACAGGCTGTCAAGGTCAAAAAAAATTGACAATCTTTTTAAAATGGATGCATGTTGTTTGGTAGACATAGGTATTATGTGCAAGTTTAGTTATCGACAAATGAAAGGTTCCAATTGATGACTTTGGTTTTTCCTTTCAACATGGGGATGACAAGCAATTAAACATTGTAAGTGCATACTCATTTTGGTGCATAACATATTCTAAAATTTCCTTGTGAAATCCTTATCCCAATTTGACACTTTAGTCTTGGGCAACATGTGCAATTAGGTCATTTAACTAAAATATAAACTTGCAACTAGCGAAGCTTCTTTCATCTTTGAATAGGGTATGAAGTGGATCATTTTCAAAAAATAATCCACAAACTATCAAAATCGATTCATGATATTTAGTCGCCCATGAGAAACATAAGGTTCATGCTAACATCTTACAGGGTTGATTTGATATTGACAAAGGAGTATATAGACTTGTTGATGTGATACTAGTGACCTAAATGTGGATAAGACAAACCTAACAATTAATTTTAAATAATTGGGTTTAATTAGTTTTGAAATTCAATTATGTAAAATAGGAATGTAGTGTCACTTTCAAAGGATCACTTCTATGAGCAGAGATGGTAGATAAATGCATGCCTTAGGTGCGTCTAAAGCATAGGCACCACGATGCCCTTGCTAAAGAGCCTCGCCTAAAGCATAGGGCGCCACGGTGCCCTTGCCAAAGCGCGGGCATACCTCAGGTCGCCTAATTGTGTTGTTTCATGCTACTTATTTCTCATGTTTTGCTTCCTCTATTTGGTGAGATGACATGTGTGACATTTCCCTACTTTTTACCACGACTTTCTGTAAATCAGGCAATAAGAATTGCTACTCAATAACATTTCTGTCTTGGCTACCCAAAAGTGATTAGCTAAACCTCATGTGTTCACTTCTTAAACAAAATACTCTTATAAAAACATGTGGAAAATGCACAAAACTTGCTTTAAACAAATAACTATCCCAAAGAAAAAATTCATAATTCTCTTGAGTATTGCCTTTACAGAGAATAGAATAGTTTTTCTCAAAGCTGAGACAATAGGCACATTCTTTATTGTTTCGACTAAATCCTACAACTTTCTTTTTTATTGTAGCAAAAAGAGTCTTGTGAACATGATGAGCAAAACCTAGAGGAATATGTGAGATTACAAACTGATCCATGGCAATGGTAGTCTGGTTCTCCACCATTGTTTTGTGTTGGATGATATGTGTAGTTTTGTAAAATCTCCATCCATCATCTATGTTTAATATTTAATTGTTTCTGTGAGTTTATGAACCTCAAGGTTTTAATGGTAAAAAAAAAATTACAAATTCCTGATAAAGTAAGTATACCATTATTGTCACATTACTTAAATAATTGAGTAAACTCCTCATCATAAATAAAATATCTTTGCTTTGTCTTATTTAACTTTTTTCTAAAAATAGGCCCTTGGGTGTCTTTTCTGAAAAATGACTCCTTTAGTACTAATACCTAAAGTATTGTTGGTTACTTTGAAAATATTGAAGTCTAGGGAGTCCATAACATGAACGAGGAACCTCAATAATTTGAGTCTTAATATCTTGCAATGTGTTAGCGGTATTATTAGTCCAAAAATCTTTTTTTTTAAGGTATTCTATCACAAGGATCATAATGGTGTTGAAACCTTAGATGAAGCGATAGTAGGAAATGATCAACCCATGAAACTTTAGTTTTAAGTAATCTACACATGCACTATCATTAAAATAAGATTATCATTATTTATGACATCCCCTAAAGTAAAGATATCAAATTTAAAAATAAAACTTTTAAAATTTTATATACAAAATATTTTCGAGTTTCTCGTGAGCTTTTCGAGTCGAGTTACGAGTTGCTCGACTCGACTCGTTAACACTTCGAGTCAAGCTCGAGCTCGAGTCAAGCTCACTCGAGTCGAGTTTTGACCGAGTTTTGACCGAGTCGAGTTCGAGTAGCTTGCAAATTGTCTCGTCTCATTAGCACCCCTAATCTCAGGGCTTGTTGAGTCATCACTCTCATGAAAATGTTTGGTGCATTTGTCATCTGTAATTGCATAACAATCCACTTGTATGGGCCATCATTTGTTTTGAAAGCAATTTGTTGCTTATCTCTATGTTAGATTTAAATTTGGTAGTAGTTACTTTCAAGATCAATCTTTGAAAATATTATGACTTTGGTTTTCATTGCAATCATGCCATTCAATATTGGAATAGAACATAATACTTGATGGTGATCTTATTGATGTCTCGACCATCATCGCATGCTCACCAAGTTTCATCTTTTTGGGAGTTAATTGTATAGGTCCAACATACAAACTCAATCTCTCTCAAATCAAACTTTTCTTGAGCAACTCTTTCACTTGATATTTAAGCTCAACATGCTTAGTAGAGTTCATATGATAATGTGGGAGTTTGAGAAGACATGCACCCATCACAAAGTCAATGTCATGTTGAATATCTCCTAATTGAAGTAATTAATATGACATGACCAAGTGCGTCTTATGATAATTTGCCTAATGTCCATATCCAAAACATTGTATCAGATTTCATCCAATTAAACTTAGAATTGCAAAAGCACGTGAACATTTCTGGACATGAAGTGCTGTAGCATAATCCAGGTGATCTTATAGGAATTTAGGTGGGGAACTGGAGCTGCCTTAAGACCTACCTTTGTCATGATAAATAAAGTGATGACATTGATACATCTATCATTGTTGTGGAATATATAAAAGGAGAAAGCGCTACAAGCGGGAAAATGAAGTGAAAGAAATCGAAGGTTCTCTCTCTCTCTCTCCTTCTTTGTCTACATGGTATCGGAGGGATAAACGGGAAGAATTCTGGTGTCGTCTCCCTCGTTGTGCCGTGAATTAAAAGCATGCACCGAAAAATGAAGAAAGAACGCAACTCCAGAATCGTCGCCATGGAATTCAGTAACCTTAAAATGCTCTGATTTTTCCCAGACCTACCTGCGCATCCTCTGAATCAAACCCCCGCCTTCGGGTTTGTCTAAATTATCAACATCATCGCCATCGCCACCGTCATCGCCGCCGCCGCTGCAACAAACAAAATCATTCTCATAATTCAACTGCTTCGGGCCGGGATTCTGAGACTTAATCTGCACCAGCATTTCGACCTCGAAAACAAAGCCTTTAATGGAGATCGTAGATGTGATCTCGAGCGGAACATTTACGGTTCTATACGGCTCTCTTAGAACAGGAAATTGAAAGTTTCCAGCAAGTTCCAATCCTCTTCCTCGTCATTCAGTGATCTAGGGTTTCCCGGGCAAAATCTAGGGTTTCAGAAACTCTGTTCATGAACCCGGTTCAGAAACCCTGCTCCTTGTCTCTTCAACCATTCGAGTGCTGCCACGCCACAATCTAGAGCTGTACTAGGACTCTTTTCAATCTAAAGTAGATATGGCTGCTAAAACTTCTATTTTTTTCTCTATTATATCTGGATCTCCTATGATTACTTCGGAAAAATTGGTTGGCTGTGACAATTATTTTTCCTGGTCAGTTTCTGTTGAACTATGGTTTATGGGTCAAGGATATGAGGATCACCTGGTTACACAGGAAGATAGATGCCCAGTTATGTAGTATATTGTGGCAATCAGTTGATCCTAAGATTCTTCTTTATCTTCGGGCCTACAAAACTTGTTTTAAATTTTGGACTCAAGCTAAAGGATTATACACGAATGATATCCAGCATCTTTATAAGATGGCTTCTGCTATTGTTCATCTCAGCCAACAGGACTTGGATCTATCTACTTATATTGGCCAGATTGCTTCTCTTAAGGAAGAGTTCTTGACTGTGATGCCATTTACTTCTGATGTTGGGGCTCAACAAACACAGCTTGATAAGTTCTTCATGATCCTTACTCTTATTAGCCTCTGTCCGGATCTTGAGCCTGTCCGCGATCAGATTCTTGGCAGTTCATCAGTTCCGTCATTAGATGATGTGTTTGCTCACTTCCTTCGTATCTCGTCCACTCAGACTTTGCCATCTGATAGCACTTCAGATTTTTCTGTGTTAGTTTCTCACATTGCCACTCAAGGAGGCCGCAGAGGTAACCGATGTAGGGGTCAACGTCCTCATTGCACTTATTGCAATAAACTTGGCCACACTCGTGATCGTTGCTATCAGTTACATGGATGGCCTCCTCGCACTGCCCATATGGTCTAGTCCTCTGATTCTCAGCTGCCTCAGCCTCCGAGCTCCTCCGCATCTCAGGCATATCATGCTTCTGTTGCCTCTGTTGCCTCTGTTGCCCAGCCTGGTAATACTTCTGCCTGCCTTACCCACACATCTTCTCTTGGACCCTGGATTCTAGATTCTGGAGATCTGATCACATATCTGGTAATAAGAATCTTTTCTACTCTATTTCTACTACCTCTGCTTTACCTACTATTACCTTAGCTAATGGTTCTCAAACTGTGGCTAAAGGTATTGGTTTGGCCCTTTCTCTACCTTCTCTACCTCTCACTTCTGTCCTTTATACTCCTAAATGTCCTTTTAATCTTATTTTCATCAGCAAAATTACTCGTACTATTTATTGTTCTATTACATTTTCTGATAAATTTGTGACCTTACAGGACCGGAGTACGGGGAAGATGATTGGCATAGGACGTGAGTCTTAAGGCCTCTATCACCTCACCTCGGATTCATCTCTTGCAGTTTGCATTTTCACTGATGTCCCTCTCCTCATTCACAGTCGTTTGGGCCACCCTAGTCTCTCCAAGTTCCAGAAGATTGTCCCTTGTTTTTCCACTTTGTCGTCGCTTTCGTGTGAGTCATGTCAGCTTGGGAAACATACTCGTGTCTCGTTCCCAAAGCGTTTGGATAATCGGGCAAAGTCTTCTTTTGAGCTTGTCCACACTGATGTTTGGGGTCCTTGTCGGACTGCGTCTACTTTAGGATTTCAGTATTTTGTCATTTTTATTGATGACTATTCTCGATGTACTTGGTTATTTTTAATGAAAAATCGAGTTGAGTTATTTTCTATTTTTCAGAAATTTTATGCTGAAATCTAGACCCAATTTAATATTTCTATTCGTATGTTACGCAGTGACAATGCCAGAAAATATTTTTCATCCCCCTTTACTTCATTTATGTCTCATCATGGGATTCTTCATCAATCTTCTTGTGCTGATACTCCTCAACAAAATGGGGTAGCTGAGCGCAAGAATCGACATCTTGTTGAGACAGCTCATACTATCCTCCTCCATAGTAATGTTCCTCTTCGTTTTTGGGGGGATGCTGTTCTTACCGCTTGTTATTTGATTAATCGTATGCCCTCCTCTGTTTTACATGATCAGATTCCTCATTCCCTTCTCTTTCATGATCAATCACTTTATTTTCTTTCTCCTCGTGTCTTTGGTTGTACTTGCTTTGTTTATATTCTCACTCCTGGACAGGACAAGCTTTCCACCAAAGCCATGAGGTGTCTCTTCTTGGGATATTCTAGACTTCAGAAGAGTTATCGTTGTTATTCTATTGAGACTCATCGCTACTTTATTTCCGCTGATGTTATTTTCTTTGAGAACTCACCATTTTTTTCCACCACTTCTGAGTCTCTTCTTGTTTCTGCAGTCTTGCCCATTCTCATTGTCTCTTCACTTGATGTTGTGCCTCCTCGACCACTTCAGGTTTATCATCGTTGCCCTCGTGTCGATGCTCCTCTGTCGTTTGCTGAGGTACCTGCTGACTCACTTCTTATCCCTTTGGTTTCTCCTGCCCCGGCTCCACCCTCTCTTGATGACTTACCCATTGCTACTCGGAAAGGTAATCGCTCTACTCGTAATCCTCATCCTATTTATAATTTTTTGAGTTATCATCGATTATCTTCATCATATTCTGCTTTTGACTCTGCTATATCTTCTGTTTCTCTTCCAAAGAGTACTCTTGAAGCTCTTTCCCATTCAGGCTGGCGACAGGCAATGGTGGATGAAATGACTGCTCTACACTCTAATGGCACTTGAGATCTTGTTGTTTTACCCTCTGGTAAATCTACAGTTGGTTGTCGTTGGGTCTATGCAATTAAGGTTGGTCCTGATGGTCAGGTTGATCGCCTTAAGGCCCGCTTAGTTGCTAAAGGCTATACTCAGATTCATGGTTCTGATTATGCTGACACATTCTCTTCTGTTGTCAAGATTGCTTCTGTTCGTCTGCTTCTCTCCATGGCTGCTATGTGTTCTTGGCCTCTTTATCAGTTGGATATTAAAAATGCCTTCCTTCATGGTCATCTTGCCGAGGAAGTTTATATAGAGCAATCTCCTGGTTTTGTTGCTCAGGGGGAGTCTGCTTTAGTGTGCAAGTTACGCCGTTCTCTATATGGCTTGAAACAATCTCCTCGAGCATAGTTTATTCGTTTTAGTTCTGTTGTTCAAGAGTTTGGCATGCTTCGCAGTACAGTAAACCATTCAGTTTTTTATCATCTTAACTCCTTGGGGCAGTGTATTTATCTGGTTGTTTATGTGGATGACATTGTCATTACAGGCAGTGATTAGGATGGTATTCAGAAACTAAAACAGCATCTTTTTACCCACTTTCAGACCAAAGATTTGGGGAAACTCAAGTATTTCTTGGGAATCAAGATAGCTCAATCCAGTTCCGGTGTGGTCATTTCCCAAAGGAAGTATGCTTTAGACATCCTGAAAGACACCGGTATGTTAGATTGTAAACCGGTAGACACACCTCTAGATCCAAATGTCAAACTTGTACCAGGACAGGGGGAGCTTTTAGGAGACCCAGGGAGATATCGACGACTCGTAGGTAAATTGAACTATCTCACTATTACTTGTCCAGACATTTCTTTTCCTGTGAGTGTTGTTAGTCAATTCCTACAGTCACCATGTGATAGTCATTGGGATGTTGTAATCCGCATTCTTCGATATATCAAAAGTACACCAGACCAAGGTGTGTTGTACGAGAACAGAGGTCATACTCAGATTGTTGGTTACACAGATGGAGATTGGGCTGGCTCACCCACAGATAGACGTTCCACTTCAGGGTATTATGTTTTTATTGGAGGTAATCTAATATCTTAGAATAGTAAGAAACAAGATGTAGTAGCAAGATCTAGTGCTGAAGCCGAGTATCGAGCTATGGCTTTGACAACATGCGAACTCATATGGTTGAAACATCTTCTTCGAGAGTTGAGATTTGGAAAGGATGAAGAGATGAAACTTATCTGTGATAACCAGGCCACATTACATATTGCATCCAATCCAGTCTTTCATGAAATGACCAAGCATATTGAAGTTGATTGTCACTTCATTAGAGAGAAGATCACATCATGATGTATTGCCACAAGTTTTGTTAATTCAGATGATCAACTAGCAGATATCTTAACTAAATCTCTCAGTCGTCCTAGGATTAAATACATTTGTAACAAGCTTGGTGCATATGACGTATATGCTTCAGCTTGAGGGGGAGTGTGAAATATATAAAAGGAGAAAGCGCTACAAGCGGGAAAATGAAGCGAAAGAAATCGAAGGTTCTCTCTCTCTCTTTCTTCGTCTACAATTGTCTATGATCACATTTTATAAAATGTGGTAATATGTCTTCAATTCTCAGTATTCTGAGGTTGAAAAATGTACAACGCACCGAAAGTGATGATTGTTCAGTTTCATGGTGATTGAGAATGTTTTTTATATTCTCATCAAGGAACTCATTACTATCATTAAACTCAGAACTCATAATCTTCTCATCAATGTATCTTTATTTGAATTCACAATGATTTCTTGATTACACTTATTTTGTAAGGATTAGAGTAATTTGCAACAAATTGTTCATATCCTTCCCAAATAAAACACTTATAATGTGGATCATTTTTAGAAAATTCATGCCAACATTCTTTCTTTTGATGTCCAATTGAGAAGATTTGGAAGAAGTGAAAATAGTGTTCTTGGGAAAAGATGAAGGGGTTGCTATAGGGGATTATTATTTGAAATTTGGGAACTGTTCAATGGACAGTTGTGAGATCTCATCCAAGTGTTGTGTCAAGGAATAGACTCTTCCAGGGTGTCAATGCCTTGGGCAAAAAGCCTGGCTTTTAAGTCAGGATAGAAGCTTGTTTGGAATCGTGAAAGAATCTGCATGGGTTTCTTAGTCTTAATGATGCTTTACTGAATAAGAAACTCTTCAATTATGGCGACATGAATGAGATCTAATAGGTGATTGTACTATAGCGGATGAAAATAAATATTTTTTCATTAATTTTATATTTTTCTTCATGTGCAAATACACAATTTACCCATCATTTCTATTAATTGCTTGATATTTGACTGATAATACCCAACTAACTAAATTTATTGGTAAACTTCATAGAAATAAAGCTCAATTAAACTAATACTAAATAACTAACTAATTTTGTTAGTTAATTTCATAGAGATAAAGATCACCTTACGTTTTTCTGGAAGGGTCTACTTAAAATAACAATTCATATCTTTTAGCTAGTTAAGAAAATATTGGTATTTGAGTTGCCACTCAAAGATAAAGGTCTCAATCCAATTATATCTCAAATATTGATCTTCTAAGTTTGTTCGCTCCTGTTCTCTTGGTGACTCTCGGTGAGGAGAAAGTGATTGATGAAATTGTTGCTAATAAACAAAGTCAAACTCATTTTGCTGAAACTTGCAACCACATTCTAACTTGGCTAAGTGCCCCTTGATTTTCCTTAGAATTATTGTGGAGTCATTATATATTGTTATAAGCTCATTTAATCATGCATAGATTTTAATGATGACTCTGTCGAATCAGTTTGAGAAGTTAGGTTCAATTTTGACATGCATAATTAAATTGATCAGCTAACTCGATTTTTTTTTTTTTTTGATAATTATTGCCATTGCGGGTGGGCCTGTCCCTATGGTTAAATGAAGTCAATGAAAATATTTTTTTTTTGTTTTTTTAAATGACTTGGTAGGGCAATCTCATGATCTTTATTTTCTCTGATACTAAATATGATGTGATTCTAATATTCTTAATGTGGAGACACTTTAGTATATGATTTTATATAAAAAAGTTAAATTAATTCTGGAAACAAATATGTAGAATAAGAATGTAATATATTACATACTCGATGGATAATTTCAATGAGCGTGATACAGAGATTCTTCTGTTCATTAAGAGATGATACTTGAGAGAGATTTTACTACATAGGCCAATTCTCTGAATTCTTAATTGAATTCTGAAATTGAAGGTGAATGGTATATGAGCAGGCTTAGGAATTTTGGAGGGTATTAAGCGATATTAATTAGTGAATTTAGTTCTGGATTTTAAGATTAGTGATATTTCAATAATGAGAGGGTAAAATGGGGGATTTTGTTGAGGGTAACCATATGTAATCAATCTAGAATTTTAGTTCCAGTTTTGAGCATTGGGAATTAGGGATTTTTTTTTTTTTAGGGTAGATTAGCGGATTGGAAGGATTTGCCAAAACTCAATCTGAAAATTCATTTTTAGATTAGGGTTTGTAGACCTCCTAAGGAATCTTCATTTTTTGATAAATGAAGATAACAATGTTGGTAATTAGGTGAAAGTGAATGATGTTACAATATACTAGAGTGTTATCGATGATAAAAAGATAATTTTTGTAAATTTAGATAACGAGTAATTTCTTTTATTATTTGTATTTTGTTTTATTGTTTTTATTTTATTTTTTATACTTAATTATTATTTATTATAATTATTTGTGTTTTTCTACATGTCAATTTTATTTTATTATAATGTATAGATGTATTTGAAATGACAAACTATGGACTTGTTTTTATGAAAATATATATTAATATGTGTTCAAGATTGATAAATAATTATTAAATATATTTATATATAATTAATAAACCCCAAAATACATAAATGTTCATCTTGGATGAGGTGCATATGAGTTGTCCAGGTGTGCTATGTGCTTTTTGATTGTATGCAATGAACCTTAATATTTGACTGTCACCTAACTTGGGGTGTGAGAGATGTATATATCTCTCAGTAATTCTTATCCCCAATATATCAGAAAGATTATGTTTGACTGTCTTGAACTTGATACTTATTATCGCCCTTTGGCGAAGTTGCTTGTAATTACACCAAGATACGATCTCTATCGTAATGTTTGATATGTATTGCATATCTCTTTTTTATGTCTTAAATTTTATATTTTTTCTTCTCTTCTTAACATTGCTGTTTAGTTGTTCTAATTCTGTATTTTTTTTCCATGCATCTTCACTTTTCATTGTACTGTCTCCAATGCAGTGTGCCATGTGGAATGCACCACAATCAAGATGTACTTGATATTTAAGAGATGAATTTATGCTTAAAAGAATTAATGGAGCCGCAAGACAAGAAACTTGATATATGCTATGAATAAAAATGCATGATGAGTTATGTGCATGAACTGCCAATGGATATTTAATAGTGTGTTTTGGTTAATCAGACTGAATTTTCTTCATATTTGAGTGACTTTAATGTTGATATTTTTCATTTAAAAATGTGATGCTTATTTTCTTCCAGGGTGGTTATCAATTATGATTTTCCAAGTGGAGTGGAGGATTATGTTCATCGGATTGGGAGGACAGGGCGGGCAGGTGCAACTGGCATTTCTTACACATTCTTTGGCAACCAGGATGCTAAGTATGCTTCTGGTCTTCTCAAAGTTTTAGAAGGGGCAAACCAGAAGGTCCCCCAAGAAATTCGTGACATGGCTTCCCGCAGCTTTGAGATTGGGAAGTTCAGACGTTGGGGCTCAGGCGCTGATGGTTGTGATGGGGGTGGTAGTGCTTATAATGTTGGAGATGGTGGGAGAGGTGGAAACCGTGGATGCAATCAGGAATTGGGAAATAGGTATTTTCTTTTCTAAACTTGCCTATGGCTTCACAACATTATATATGTTATTCTTGTTCTCTTTGGTATTATTTAAAAATTAAACTGATGCAAAAATAATGCTATGTTATTTATCTTCTTTTTTTTTTTTTTGGCCGGCATACTTGATTGTTGATTCTTAGTATGATATGCTGGGTGTGTAATTGTCCTAGATTTGTCAGATGGTCTGTGCCTGATGTGGCAACCTTCGTGTTGCTTCTCCAGGCTGCTGCCTGGGCAATGCCTACACATGGCTCGTGCCTGGTGCAGAACATGACCTAGGCAATGAACCAAGCTTGTCACTAACTCTGGTCTGACGCGGATATATGCTCAGATGCAGTTTCATGCCTGCTACATTCCAGTGCCCCGGACCATACCAAATATGACCGGTCATTGTTTGGGCCATGGTCCACATGACACCTGTCTAGGCATGAATCATGCCTTGGTCATGCTGGTTACAAGGACCATGCCTGACCCGTGTTATCAGACATGGATTGGTGCTACTAGGCATAGTGTCGTGCTACTATGCATGGACTTGCTCTGGCACGGTTCTTGCTAGGTCATGTCAGTATCTGGGTCATATTAACCCAACCTAGCAAGACCTGATATGGTTCATGGTTTTACCTACAAATTATCCATCATATGTATTATTATTATTATTTGATATTTGTGGATGTTTGGGCTATCTTACATACATTTTAATTAGTATCATGAGAAGATGAGCCTTTCCCCACTTATTTCAGTTTTGTTGTAGCTGGATTAGTTATTCTATTTATGTTATTTTATGTTTTTTGATGGGGTACACCTAATTTGTGGGCTATCCAATCCATCTTCTATGTTTTATAAGAGTGTGTTTGTATGATATTTTTTTATTTTGCATTTTAATTCATAATATAGCATCACAGCCAATCCTAGATAAAATTTGACTCAGTGGTGTGTGTATCTATAAGTGAGGGTTACAAACCCTAAAACAAAAAAAAAATGTGTGAATTGTACCAGCGCATTGCATGCTTAAATTTATAAAATTAGCACACCTACTTTCTGCAATCAAGTTCATGAGAGTGCCAATGGTTGGGCGATGATCATGGTGATGGCATGGTGGTGGTGTGCTAGCAGTGTGTTTTGTGCAGTTTATGAAGGGCATGAAGTTTGTGCCCTAAAAAAATTAAGATTTTGAGGTAGTTTCAACCAATTTAGGGTTTTGAAAAAAAAGAAAAAAAATAGATTAAAGTTTATTGTTTAAAAAATATTAATTTATTTTATAAGAATAATTTTATATTTTATTATTTTAGATTGAAAAAATCTTAATTTTAGTTTGTATATTATGAAAGATTATCATAACCAAGATAGATAAAAGAGAATACTAATTAATTATACACATTATAGGAGGATATGTTATGCCAGAGGTAGTTACTGGATATTATTTCCAAAGAAGAGATCGGGAGATTTGCATAGTATTGAGAGTGATAAATCAATTATTAAAGTATCTGTAAGTTTTTATCTGATGATAAGATGATTTTATTGATTGTTTATATGAATAATATTCTAATTTAGAGAGATAATAAGGTGATCACTTAGCTTTTTTTTTTTTGTTTTTATATACTTGGAGACTCTTAACTTAGAATTTATACTAGGATAGAGAGATATGCCCAGTCTGCTCATACCAAGGATAAGCCTATTGAGGTCCCTAATAATTTTGTAGCCAGCTCATTTGACCTTATTTTTTGATTATTCTTTAGAAGGGACATATGGGTTATACTTGGCACCTGATATCAAAGGCTTTGTCTTATTCTTGCCTTGTTTCTTTTTTATTTTATTTGATTATTTCTTTTGATAGTATTAGTATGCGTAATTTTTTTTTTTGAGATATTATCTCATTTAGGATAATGTCTTCCCATGATAGAGGAGATATATTTCTTGTATTCTAATGGGACTTGAAAATAAATATCATGATATTCAAAAAAGTTTATAATTAAGTGCATATTGGTATTTGTCGTGAGGTCATGTTCAAATAAAAAGATAGATTTCTTTAAGGTGGTCTTGTAGCTAGAGGATTTAGTTAGCTATTTAATGTAGACTATTAGAATAATTCTCTTTACTAGTTAAGATGACCTCAATATATATTTTTGTATTTCATATAGTATTTTATAGTTGGATGATATATCATCTATAAGTGAAGAATGTATTTCTTCACATTGATGTTGAGGAGATAAATGGAGTATAACTAGGATTTCAAGCAGCAAAACTAGATGTTGTTTGTATATTCTGAGAGATATTATATGGTTTTAAGTAGTCACTATGAGTATGGTGTATGAGATTTTCATAGGTAATTAATTTATTTGAATTATATATGTATGTTATAGATTTTTCTTTATTTTTATCAAATTATATTAATGATAGGATAATTTTATTGATTGTTTACATAAATGATATTTTGATTCTAAGAAATAATGAGTTAGGGATCACTTAACTTAAAGAATATCTTTAAACAGTTTTAAATGAAAAATTTTGGGAAACTCATGTTTTTTTTTTTTGGTATAATATTTGCTTATTCTATAAGGGGTGTCATACTGTCACACAAGTGATGTATTTAATATTCTTATAGAGATTAATCTTTTTAATTTTATTCTAATAGGTTATATGCAAGTAATTTTATAGATTCAGTTGTTAACTTAATTTTTGATGTGATCCTACTAGTTAACTTTATAATTTGAAAGAGAATCATATACAAGATTAATTTTCTGACTATAAATAAATTAGATATAATATATATAATTAGTATAATTAATTATTTCATAGATTCTTATCGATAAGTTCATATTAACATAATTTTTCACATATTGAGGTATGTGACAAAATTTTTTTGGCTTGAGATCTCTTTCAGAAATTATGAGCAATTGCAGTTGACCAGATATTTAGATTTAAGTTGGACACCAACATATACTAAAATAAGGTATATGATGGGGTTTTGAACTTTTCTTGGATCTAATTTTATCTCTTGAAATTTTATGAGACTTAATAATTATTTTGAGATTTTTTATGAAGATAGAATTTAAGTAATTGTGATAATTATTTATGAGTTATTTTGGATGCGTCATCTATTATATAAGATTAAATATTCATTTTTTTTCTCTTTACTGTGAAGGTTAGCCATCGAGATATATCATATCAAGTTTAATGTTTCACGAGCAAATATAATAAATACATAGAAGTGAAATATGCTGTCTCTTATGTAGAAGATTCAGGATGAGTCAATTGTTATAATATTTTTTTCTCATATGTAGAAGTTTAATGTTTCATCGAGATATATAAAAGCACATATTTTGATAGCAAGATATCGAGTATATATTTTTAAAAATATTTTGAAGATAATGAAACTTTTTTTTTTCTTCAAAACTTAATGTTGCGTACTTGTGTGCACATGCTTGATTGTGAATATTGTAGTTTGATTATTTCTTTTATTTTATGTTATTTTATGTTTTTTAATGGGAGCATCCTATTTGTGTGGTACTCCAATTTATTTTGTTTGTTTATAAGAGTACTTGTATGATATTATTATTTAGTATTATTGTTTTATATTATTTTTCATATTAATTCATAACAAACTTTATGTAAATATGGGTGAGAAAAAAAATCTATAGTTAAAAAGTGAGTAGAAATGTAGAATTCATGATTTATTGAAAATCTACTATCTACGGACATGTTCTTGTTGGTTAGACTAACTCATATGGGCTACGTTATATGTATTGTTCTATTTTATAAGATGAAGATGGAAAAGCATTTAAATAAAATAAAATTATTGCAGATAATTGAATATTATTTGTAACTTGTTCGATAAGATATTAATAAGAAAAAAAAAATGTAAATGGACACTAGACATTTCATGATAAAGTTTTTGCTAAAAAAAAAAAAAATAGAAAAAAATAGGGGAAAAAATTTAATTGAATGAGTTATTAATCGGGGCATGAAAGTATCTATGAGAAACCTAGATTCAATGATTAACTATGTTTTTCAATAAGATTATAGAAATTATAAAATTATTAGATTCATTGAAACATAACATTGCAATGTCTATTTATAAAAATATTATGAGAGATTCATATGGAAGAGACATGATAATTTTATTACTATATTGAAGAAATAATTTAGTTTTTTGTTGGGTAGAATTATCATTTTTTTTTAATATCGAAAAAACATATGATAAAATTATGATAGATTTAATTTATTTGGCACATATAGACACATGTTTATATTTTATTAATATTATGAAAAATATAACTTCACTAATTTCATGATATATATATGTGTGTGCGTGTGTGTGTGTGCATGTGTGTGTGTGTGTAACTTTATTAATTTGAAATTTTGTCTCAATTGATTTACTGTTTACATGAATGACAATGATATGAGATGCTTTTAGTGTGTGTGTGTGTGTGTGTGTGTAGCTCTATTAAATTGAAATTCTTAGTTTCAATTGGTTTACAAGAATACCAATGATATGAGATGCTTTTAGTGCATAGGGTTAGTCTCAACTGACTTTAATCTATTGAAAATATTATGACAATGATATAATTTTATAAATTTCAAATTATGTGTGTGTTTGTGTGTGTGTGTGTGTGTGTGTGTGTGTGTGTGTTACTAAAGTAGTTGGAGCATTTTAAACCGAATAACACACCTATACTTATATTAAATACAAGTTCAAGATTAAACTTGTTTGAAAATATTATGAAAACTATAACCTTAACCTCATCACATTTGTACAATAAATATCAAACCTGAAATTGAATGAAAGAAAAATAATATGAGATGCTTTTAAAGAATTTATAAATATATGTGCCGGTTATCTCTGATATGAATATGAGCTGTTGTAATTCATTTATAATAGATTACAATTGTGTGTGTGTGTGTGTAGTGTAATAACTTTATTAATTTGAAATTTTTAGTCTCAATAGGTTTACATGAATGATTGACTTTAAGTATATCAAAAATATTATGACAATGATATAATTTCATTAATTTCAATAGTGTGTGTGTGACAATTATAACCATCTCAATATTTCTTATCAAATTTGTACAAAAATATTATAAATATCAAACTTGAAAGAAATAAAAACAAAATGAGATGCTTTTAAGGAATTTATAAATATATGTGTTGGCAATCTACGATATGAATATGAGCATTTGTGATCCATTCATCACATATCTTTTTATTAATACAGTGATTTAACATTTTCATGCTTCATTAGTTCAATGAAGTTCATGAGAATATTATGTTTTTAACACTGTAATTATTATACAACATTGTAACTTGATGTA
Source organism: Sapria himalayana (assembly GCA_029783825.1). Lineage (NCBI taxonomy): Eukaryota > Viridiplantae > Streptophyta > Magnoliopsida > Malpighiales > Rafflesiaceae > Sapria > Sapria himalayana. Next base: position 1,532,483 of record JAREIK010002187.1, read on the forward strand.
AAATAGAAATTTTTATTTGCTTTAAAGAAGTTGAATAGAGATAATGGTCTAAACAAAATAAGGGAATAGATAAATGTATTTATTAGAAGTTTTGTCACTTATGCTAGTACAATACTTAGATCCTTGTGATATTGTTAGAAGGAAAGAGTCTGTATAGATATTTTCTAAAAATGTTTCCTTGTTTCTTAATAAATAATTGAGAGAGATGTATTTTGTTAGAATTCCTATTAGTGATATTTTCAAAATTGAAATAGGCTAAATCTATAATCGCTCCTCACTTCATATTGCTTAAGATGAAACCTTTAACAATATTTCATCTCAAAAAACATAACACAATCACTCATAATTATTTTGTTTGTCTTAGGTGATCAGTATTTTTTGTTGAAATATAAAACGTAATAAATTCAATGATAAAACTCATATAAAATAAAAAAACTTAACACAATCACGCATAAAAAAACTTAACACAATCACGCATAATAATCTTTATATAATAGACAAATCTTATTGGGGTCGTCCATATATGGATGTTCTCATCAACATAATAAAAAAAAGAAAAACAAATATAATAATAAAACTGAATGTCCCTTGTTCAGTTGGTGTATGTAGGTCCAAAATACTAAGTTTGGAGGAAAGAAAAATAAATTAATATCTTTTCAAGATCTTTGTGAAAATGTTCGCTAATTACTTTGCTATCTAATTATATATTGTAATAATAGTTTTATTCTAGATTTTTTTTCATGAAAATTATACTCGTTTGATTGTCATACTAAAGAGTAAATAGTTAAAAATAGAGGTGTCAAATGTGTCATGTTTGGCCTGACCTGTGCTAGCGTGGCCTGACCCAAACTAGCTTGAACTCAACCCAAGCTAGCCTGGCCTGTCCCAAGTTACCCTGGTCAAACCTGACTTGGATTGGCACGACCCAGCACAACTCACTCAAATGCCGTGCTGGGTTGTTTCTTTTTTGAACCATGCTGGTATGGCGTGGCCTATGATAAATGCCATGTTGGGCATGATATGGTGGCTTGGATGAGCCAAACAAAAATGAATTGTGCAGACATGTTACAACTCATTTGACATTTTTACACCGTGATCTTTTCTAAAGAGAAATATTAAAAATTAATCATTATATGATAACATATATGTATGCTTCGTCAGGTATAATAATTTTTGTAACTCATTTTCTCATGTCATATGTAATATTTTTGTTTACTATTTTTTATTATTGTTTTTACAAATATAATTATAGTTAATGATAAAGTATTCAAAATTTTTGCTAATTACATAAATAAGTTTCCTATGTGAATTTTTGAGAGTTGTATTTATTTTATATTATTAGTGTTATATTGTTCTAACATGATATTAGAGTTAAGTTAAAGAAAACGAATTATTATTTTTCATTCCAATTGTGGGGGTGTGCATCATTGGACAACAGAGGGCATATAATGGTAGTAGAAGAGGCATGCATGGTGATGACATAAGAGGCATCTGTTGTGATGGTGGCAGCAAAGGCATGCTCAATTGCAGCATTGGTGTGTCTGCTTGGCGGCATATGCATGTGCAGTTAGCGGCATAGGTATGCATGGTTGGCGGCAGCAGGTTCTCGGTGGCACGTAGTGGTGGTGCTCAATGACTTCTTTGAATATCAATCCTAGGTGAGGGCATAGTAGCGCACAATAGTATTTTTGAGCAGAAACACTAAGGTAAAAATAAAATAAAATTAGGATTTGCAAGAAAAATTTTAATTGAGTGCAGATTTTTTTATTTAGAAGAACTATAATTCTATAACAGTAGAATTAGATGTAGGAGAATCATTATAGTTCAATGTAACTATTGCAGGAGGATGAGTCTAATAGTCCAAGGTTTCTGTATTGTCTACAAGTGATGTTCCTAATCATGTGATAAAAAAAATTGCATTTTAGGTACATATTTATTAATGCATTCTAACTAGTGATAGATGAAGATGTCTTTATACCTATACTTTAACAAATTAGGCTTAGCTAAAAAATGAAACAAAATTTTTTAGAAAGATATATATTACATTAGGGACATGTAGGGATAAATAATATGGGATATTGCTACCATGAAGAGTATGAGTTTAGGGGAATGAATGAAATTAGATGGGTAATCTTAAAGTTTGCTTTAGTTTATAGCCCTTATATAGCTAATACTAATTTTAAGAAAAAAACAAAGGTTTTGGTCATTTTTTAAAAATAATTCTAATATGAGGCAAATTATTATATTTTTGTATTAGGAGATATGATAAAGTATTATAATACGATTACAAAGTGATATTAGGTGAAAGTATAATTATTTAGCATAAATTAGTCATAATGATTATGTGTTTTGGAAAGTAGAATCATAAGAAAATTTGTGTCTGAAAACAAAAATGTGAAACTTAAAGAGAAAATGTTAGCATTTGCAAGAAAAAAATAGATGATAATATTAATTAATTTTTGAACGTATATCTGAATATATGTGGAATGAAGTGACTAGTGTAAATAAATATTTAAAGATATTTTGTGTCAAAAATATTTATGCATAAAGGAAAATTAGTCGTTGAAACTTGAGGTTCAACATTTCATTATGAGAAATAAAAAAAAAATTATTTTGGAGAAATAAGCTTATATGATAGAAATGCAAAAGTACGAGAATTAAGATATTATGATATTGTATAAGGAGGAAAAATAACCAAATGTGTTATGAATGTAATTGTATTTAAGGTATGTAATGAATTGTATGAAAGACTACAAAATAAATAGAGAGAAAATAATTATTATAAGTTTGCAAAGATGTGAGAGAAGAATAGCCGAGAATATATTTTATGATGAAAGTATATTATAAAAGATAAAGAATTTTAAGATAGATTGAAAATATATTTTATAATCTTTTAAGTAAGTTTAAGGATTTAAATTTGAATATTATTGATGATAGAGTTATATAGCTGAGATAATACTTGTGGGAGCTAAAGAAATTCTCAAAAAGATGAAGGCAATAAAAGTTCTAGTGCTCGAGTGAGAAAGATGTGATATTGTTGATTAGCTTTTTTAATAAAATCATGAAAACTAAGCAGATACTATATTAATGAAGAGTTGAAGACAATATTATAATAATTATTGAGTTGGGTATATTATAAAAATTATTTACTTAGTCAAATAATTATTTGATAAATAATAAAGAATGAGAAAAACTTATGAATAAATGTTATTGATTTGGAGAAAACTTATAATAAAATCCCAAATAATTTAATCTGGTAAGGATTATGTAAAAAAAATGTATTAAATATATATATTGAGAAAATCAAAGACATATATGAGGGAGTGATATTTAGAGTTAAATTAATTTAATTTGTCATTGATTAATTTTTAATACTCATAAGATTTTATCATAAATAATCACTCGGTCCTTATATTATTATTTTAATTATTGATGAATTGAAGATATCACTTTGTATATATTATTGAAAGATTCTACATTTTCAATTGATGAGTATTGAGAAGAGTGATAGAAAATTAAAAATTTAGAGGGTAACATTTGTGTACAAGGTGTATAAAATTAGTTGTAACAAGATAAATTTTTTGAAATATGAGATTATTCATAGTAAAAGTGGTAATGATTTCGTAGTCAAAATGAAAAATTAGAAATATCAAAAATTAATTATTTTAAATAATGAGGATGTATCATATACAAACGAGTATGAAATATAAGGTGAGATTAATATTTCATAGGATTAAAATTCTTTGTAAAATGTATATACAAAAAGATTGACAAGGAAGTTTTTGATTAGATTAATATTAGATGAATCAAATGGAGAACTGCCACGGGTATTCTTTTTAGTAAATGAGTAATATATAAATTAAAAAATAAATAAATAGAACAAGAACAAATGAACAACTATAAAACTAAATATGCTTCATGGAAGTAAATATTTGACAACCAATAAGTATCATATAAAAATGATAAGGATAATATAAATAAGGATGATAAAGTAGGTGTACAATAAGATTTAGAATGATAAAATTTTAAATAAAAAATATTAGGAAAAATATTTAAGATGATTTGGTAATGTCTAATGTTAATCTTTTTGTACACTAATTAGGAAATGCGTGATTATTTGAGTCGAGGAAGAAGAAGAAAATTAGACATGGGGCTCAAAGAAATTAGGGATAAAAGTAATAAATGATGATTTAATAAATAAGTGATTGAGAATGTATATAATTTTTAATTGTGTATTGGCAAAACATAATACATATAGTCGACCCCAAGTAGCAGGGATTAAATTATGATTGAGGTAAAAAATGTGAGCAATTACAAATGTATTGACAAATCATAATAATGCATTCAAAACAATTGAGCAAATACAGAGTATTGGCGAACCATAATAATGTGTTCAAAGCAATTTTTAAAGGAAAATCCGAATAAATTACAAGTGACTAAGCAGCAATTGCAAATGCTGCTTAGTCATTCTTGGCTCTAACTTTATTCTCTTTTGCTTATTATTCTCTCCTACATAATGTTTTTTTTTTCCTTTGGTTCTGCATTTGAAAAGCCATTTTTGTTATTGACATCAATATTTTTGGAAACTTTGAATGCATGAACAATCAGGTATCATCGCGATCGCAGCCCAGGCAAGGGGCACAGTCAGGCAAACCCTTGTGAAAGTTGGATGCATGAACAAAACAAAAGTCCCAACCTGGAGCAACACCCTGCTTCTGCAAAACCTTGTTCCCCTTTGCGTAGTTTTCACCAAGCAATGATGGGAAGGGGTCAATCATCTCCATCTCAACTTCACCGTGATCGCACAAGATCCCCACCTAGAGGCAGCAGAGACAGTGGCCACCATTCAAATGAGGATGATGGCCAGTGCAAAGGCAGGGCACAGATTCCTTATGGTGGAATTTTCAGTTTTCACAAGGCAGCAATGCAGAGGGGGCGTTGATGATTCTACTTGGCTCGCTGCTCTTCGGCTATTTACTGATTGGTAGTTTTTTTTTTTCTGTTTTTTTATTTTTTTATTTTTTTTGTCGCTTTTTATGTAGCAGCAACCATTCAAAACCAATTGGCTTCGTGCTGATAAGATTTTTGGATGTCTTTTTGATATGTTTCTGGACAGGAACACACTGCCAGTTTATCTGACGAAATGACTAAGCAGTAACCATTCTAAACCTATTCATATTTTGTTACACTGCTGTCCATCATCAAAGAACCCTTTTAAGAATGACTAAGCAGCCATTAACTTATGTATCATAATGCACATGAATTGCATTTGGTGTGGTTTGGAACTGGATTGGATTTGATTTGTTGACTTTATTTTTTAAGTTTGGCTTGGATTGGATTTACTTGATTCAGGAATCTGAAAAATTTGTTTTGGTTTAATGTATTTATTTTAGTCGAGAAACAAAGGAAAGATTAGGTTTTGTGCTGCTGTTAGGACAAAAGTAGGAAAGAACCAGAAAGTATTACATTTATTTTTAGTGCGCTAGGAAAAAATTGCTTAGGTCTACTAAAATGTTACTCTCCACAATCCTATCCTAATAAAAATAAATGCTTAGGCCCACTAAAACGTTTACAGGCCATTTATGGTCACAGTAAATGGTTTGTGCCGTGCTGCAGATGGCATGATCAAGTTTCTTCAAGCCCAAACAAGCTATTGTGTTGGGCTGGCATGGCTACATTCGGAAGTTGGTCAATGCCAGCTCGGCATGATTGTTAAAGACATGAACTTGTGACCTGCTGCCTGCTGGTAATCTGGGTCATGTCAGGTTGGATCAGCCTTGTGCAATCTTGACACAACTATGGTACTAGGCATAGGTTGTGCCTGGTTAGGTGCTGTTGAACATAGACTAGCCTGGGTCAGTTTGAGATTCATGGCCCAACTCTAGTTGAGATTTCTTCTCGTCCCTGGGTATGACTCAAGCCCGGCCATGTCATGATCAAACATGTTACGTCACCTAGTTTTATGGATCATGTCATCATGCTGCATGTAGTCTGCACCCAGTGGCCAGAATTGGGCCATTGTGTTGGTGTGCCTCGCCAAAACAGGGATTTGATTATTCAAGTCATATGTGGGCTTGTTTTTTAGGCTAGATTATGGGCCATGCTAGGGCCACTTAACTCATTTGATACCTCTGCCATCACTTAAATACTTGTATCAACATCTTATGTCAACAACAATACAATTAAATTTTTTTTTTGAAAATGATGAGATCTTGTCAACTTCATTGTGTTTGTGTGTGTGTTTGTGTATGTTTATGTGAGTGTGTTTGTATATGTTTGTGTGTGTGTGTGTGTGTGTGCATATATATATATATATGTTCATATTCATATCCAATGCATAATTTTCATGCTTATCGTGAGATTTGAGATACTAATATTTTTATAGTTTCATCCTTTAAAATTAGAAATATTATATTCGATTAGTTTTGAATTTGAGATTTATTATTTTTGGATGAAATGCTTGTCATTATACAAAGATTATGTGTGCGCACACACACATACACACAAATATATGTGTTGTATGTCTCTATATATATGCAATGTATATATTGTATTTATACACAACACATATCTATATATACTACATATATATAACATATATTGATATGTGCTGCATATGTGTTGTACACACACACACATACACACATATTTATTTATTTATTTATACATGTATCTAGAGGATTTTGGTACCAAATGCAAAATGTGATATCAGTGTTAGGTCCTTCTAGTATAGAGGTGTCGAATGGGCCGTGCCGATTGAGCCACTGTGCATGTGCCATGCCAGGCACGGCCCAGTAAAATAGTCATGTCATGTTTGGCATGGCACAACTTGATTCATGTTGGCCCGACACTACCTGGCTGGCATGAGTATGTGCAGAATTGGGCTGGGTCATACTGGGTCATGCCTGGTGGCTGCCAGCCTGGTCAGTTTGTTTATGATTTTAAATTTTTATTTTATAAAATTTAAGTTATTTATTATAAGTTATGATCACATAAATCATAATAAAATAAAATTATTAACAAAAATTTTAATAATAAAAATTAATGAAAAATAACAAATATAAAATCAATCATCAAATCTAATTAGAAATAAAATAATACGGCATAATAATCATCAATCAAATTTAATCTTTATGTTAATTGATAATGCAAATGATCATCATCGTGTGATCTTCTAGTGGTATCTTAAGTGATGAGCTCAATATTCTTAAATTTTCACGAGTCATCAATCTTTCAAGCATGCTAGTGTATCAATGATATTTGATCGTAATCTCGATTTCCTATTCAAAATGATATTGAATACAATAGAAAAAATAGATCTCGATGCGATACTCGATATTGGAGGAGTTAGTCAATACTGTGTCATCTTAGATATTATGAGATAGTTGGACTCATATAATTTTTATCATTATATTATATGATTGAGTAGTAATTATTATCTAAGAACTGAGACAATTTTCTCCTATTTGACTGACTATCCTATAATTTTTTACCCTTTAACTGAATGAAAAAGCCATCATCTCTGAATACGATGCTCATATCCATAGTCGAAGCCTAGCTATAATTACTATAATTACTATCATACTTAATGTCATAATAGGTAAATAATTTAGTTAATTTTTCATAAATGAATCATTTAGGTTGGTATTTCTAATTTATGCACGTATATATGTATGTTAAAATATTTTCTATCTCTTCTATCTTAATCCTAGATCTATGCAAACAGCTAGACAATAAAGAGATAAAATGATGGACTGATATTTTAAATATTTAGTTTCCATCTCAACCGACATGGTACTAAATACAGGTTCATATCTAAACTTGTTAAACATGATATTAATGTTACATATTGCCCGAGTACAATGCAAGTGATGAGAGTGTACTCTCATAAATACATGTTCTTTGTATCATAAAAAATATTCAGGAATTTCATACAAAAAATTATTGTATCCTAGTCATTATCATTAATAATAAATTTGTTATTCTTATTATTTATATAATCAAATATCACATATTCGTATTTTATACATGACTCTAACATCAAATAAGTATAATTTTAATTGTGTCTCATATCCATTTGAAATTTATTCTTTAAACATGCAGATAAGCTGAGACAATCAAACTATTATTATCTGTTAGGTAATCAAAAATATTTTAGTGAGTTTCATTTCTTTTCTAATATGAGAGAAATAACTTTTATCACCACTTGAACTATCAAGTTAATAATGTGATATTTGTAACTAATATGAAAAATTTTTCTTAATAGTTCATCTCTATTGATACTAACAAATATATTAATGGCTTTTCCATTATTAGATTCGTTAATAGATGTGATATTAATTATTTTATTTTGAATATGATAATGTCTACCGATTTTTACCATGCCAATGGACCATGCCAATGGGCCAGGCACCCCCTTGCCCAGCATGGCACAAGTTGTGCCTCAAGCCAGCATGACCTTGGTCCAAGTATGGTTCGGGATCATGTCAAACTGGGCCAGGCATGACTTAGTGGGGTCGTGCCTCATGTCATGCCCAAGCCATCCGGCTTACTTGACATCTTTACTCTAGTATCAAATGTCCATCTAGTTTTGAAAATCTTTCTAGTATTGAAAGTCCCTCTAGTGTGAAATGTCCCTTTGATATTAAATGGTAAGGACTTGATATTGAATATAAGCTTTCTCAATAATCTGTGAGATGGTGTTTCAGGGTCTCAAAACGGATGAAAAGAACTCTCAAACATAAAACATGCACAATGTACAAGAGGAGAAGTGAGAGAGAAGAAAGAACACACACGGTTCCATGAAGGAAAATGTTCACTGACATTTTTAATAGCATTGAGATACATCATCTATTACATTTACATATGCTTAAATAGAAATAAAAAAACTATTTTAAAGACATAAGTCTCGATTTAATTCATGTCGTGGCATCAAAGAATATAATCGTGACTTGAATCCTTACATCTTTTAATCATAATAACACAAGACATGTAATTTCATTCAAGTCTTAACTTCGTTCGAGTTATAGTTTCATAATTGAGGTTGTGATTTCATTTAAGTTGCAATTACATAATTGTGGTTGCGACTTCGTTCGAGTCAATACTTCACAATTCCTATCACAATACCAAACATAGTTTTGACTTTGTTCAAGTCATGATACTAAAGTATATGGTCATAACTTTATTCATGCCGCAATACTAAAGGCGTCAAAACTCGAATCGTAAAGAGTTTCAGTCACAACAACATAGAATAGGTTGTGGCTACATTCAAATCATGATTTCATAATTCAATTTCAAAAGAATAAGCTAATTCTAATATTTTTCTATTTGAACAATACTTCTTCTTTATCATAGGCTCTGCTCTGTACTACTAGAACTTTTTTATACCCACTGACTTTGTTAAGTAATCATATAGTTTTTTTTCATGCTGGCTTTCTTCGACCAAATTAGCCTCTATTTAACTTGCTCTCTAATGCAGTTGTACGAAATATCAATGTATTTTGTTTAAGTATGAAACACACGATTCCTTACTAAATGAATAGCCCTATGGCCATCACATTTGAGTCTCGATTCCTTCTACTCAAAACCAATTTCTACACATAATCTTCTTATCAGGCAGTTTTTTTTTCTTACAAGGGTAAGAACCATGTATTCTATCTCAATGAATACAAAATGCAACACAACATGTATTCTATCTCAATGAATATTATAAGGCAGTTTTCTTATAATATTGCTCATTCATCTCATATATCCACCAAAGAAGTTGAATATATATCCACTTGTAGATCTTCTGATATCCATATCTCAACCACAGTCAGCATTCATAGCTCCAGTGACTTCAAAAGTATCTTGGTCATTGTTGTTACCACCAAAATGCAACACAAAATCAAGAGTTTCACCTAGTTACTTGAATATCCTTTTGATGATATTCCAATGCTCATTCCATGGGTCAGACTTGTATCTACTCGGTACTCACACAACATGTGATGCTTAGTATATACCAATGTTATACATCAGACTCTTGACAAAGCTATCATATGAAATAAGAGTCATTTTTTCTTTCCCCTTATGTAGGACACTGCCCTGCTATCATCTTCATCTCAATCACCATAAGAGTTTCTACTAGTTTGCATTCGAACATGTTGTACCTCCAAGTATTCATTTCATATACTTTAATTGTCTAAGATATGACATCCTTCTTTCCTAATTTCTATAAATTTGCATGCCCAATGTCAAGTTTGCTACTTCGAGATGTGTTATGTCAAACTTCTCAATTAGAAACATTTTCACTGCACTAATCATCTTTTTTATTATATCTATCTAATAACATATCATCCACATACAAAGCCAATATAACATAGTTTTCAACTTACTTTTTTTTTTGTACATATAGTAATCTGGTTCATCCATTATAATGATTTTTCCAACTTGCACACTAAGTATTCCTTGCTTTTTTTCTTGAATATGATCGGTTGCACCATAGAGATTTATTCCTCTAGATTTTAATGAATAAATGTTATCTTCACATCTAGTGACTCAACTTCTAGATTATCCTAGCTATAGTTGCCAACACCTCTCAGATAGATGACATATTTGCTACTTGTGAGAAAATCTCATCATAGTCATGCCTTCAACTTAAGATTATCCTTTTATAACTAGCTTTGCTTTGTGCTTCTTAATTTTTTCATGAGTCTTTATCTTATATTTGAATATCTGCTAACATTATATTACCTTTCAAATTGAAAGCAACTTCACCAAGTTCAAAGTGTTGTTCTTTTCCAATGACTATAGTTCATATTTCATGACATGCTTCAACTAAATTGACTCCCTGAAGGCTCTTACCTTTATTACAGTACTTGGCTCATCTCTAAATAGATGAAGAACATGAAATGCTTCATCAACATACCTTACATGAGGATTTATAACCCATGTAAACCTTCTCAATGTAGGTGTTTTCTCGATTGTATCATCCTCAACAAATTCTTTATCTTTCTGCCTATCCTTTCATCAAAAGAATACGTGCCACTAGTGAAATGTAGTTGCAATACCTTTTGTGATGTCACGACAAAGTGATGTAATGACTCATTTTGTGATGTCACAATTAGAAGATGTCATGACTCACTTATTTTTAGTAAGCTCACCCACATTGTTACTTGTTGGGACTTCTCAACTCTTTTACTCCCATCTCTGATGTCTCAACATAATTTCATATTGTAACACCATGTTTCCTCATCATGATTCCAAACTTAGTTAAACATATTGTTCTCATGTTGTGACTCTAAACTTAGTCATGATACCTTAATTCCATGTCATGACTTTAAACTTAGTCATGACACCTTGTTCCCATGTCGTGACTCTAAACTTAGTGGTGATATCTTATTTCCATGTCATAACTTAGAACTCAATCACAATAATATAGTGTTTTTCTTATCCATGGACATCTTATTCTCCATGTCTTACTTGTTTTCCAGGTCTTCATTTTTTAAAAAACAAGAACTTCCTACTTGGAGCCTTGATGGTACTTTACAGTAGCTTGAATAGGATCTTACACCTTGTTCCTTAAGTAATTTGCATTGCTCTTCAATTCTTTATTATGCCTTGTCATAACAACAACACCATCATCAATTTTATACTCATAGAGATCTAATTTATACTCAATTATGGAATATACTATACCCCTAGAAGGAATTTGAAAGACAATCATGCATTTTCATCTTTATCTTCTCATGACCAACTATCTTTACTATTGAGTCATTTCTCAGTCACCACTCCTTCATCTTATGAATTATAATGATTGAATTAGTTTCAATGAGGAGACATATAGTATGATGCACCTATGTCAATGTACTAGGTATCCTCACCAACATGAGTGACACATGTATTTGCAAAGTTTATGTCTCTCATGGATTACTCTTTATCTACCAAACTAGCTTTCACCAGCATTGGCTTGTTCCAGCAATCCCTCTTGAAATGTCTAATTTTTTTACACTTCTAACACTTCATTTATAGCTTATCCATACTCTTAATTATTCATCTTGTCTTTGAGCTATTAAACCACTCACATCTTTCTTCAATTCTCCCTTTTACAAACAAAATATTTTTCAAGTATTTCTTCTTACTATGTCTGCTCATATCTTCAGATAGTATGACTAAAATAACTATATGATAGGATAACATTATTGTACCATTATCAATAGCAATAATCAAGTTATCCCATGAATTATATAATGAATATGAGAGTTATGGCTTTGTCATCATCACTGATCTCATAATCAATAGATGACAATTGGCTGATTAGTATATGATATTTATATAAATGTGAAGTAAACATATTGATCTCCTTCATGCACAACTTATATATTATCTTCCTCGAAGATAACTTATTGACCAATAATTTTCTCTGATAGAGCACTTCAAATTTATTTCTACAAATATTTTGTTATTCTTTCATCTAAAATATTCATCAATACTTTATTTTCCAAACACAAATATATCAATCTTTGTGCTCTTCGATCCAACTTTTCCCATTTGACAATCTCAATAAATGACAATTTTTATTTCTAATTTATTTACTTATAGTTGGCTTTAGATCTTCTATGGCCGACTAATAATCTATATCAATAATCAAATCTTTCATTTTCAATTTCTAGAGTTTAAAACCCTTGCCAAAAAACTTCTCAATTTTAATCCAAGATGTTGTTGCATTCACTATTCTTGGATTCACATTTAAACTAGGCTCCATAACCTTGAGCTCTAATATCAAATGTAGAGGATATTGGTACCATATGTCCCTTTGATACCAAATGATAAGGACTTGATATCAAATATAAACTTTCACAACATGAGAGATTATGTTTCAAGGTCTCAAGAATTATTAAAGACGAAACACACACAATGCACAAGGGGAAAATAGGGAGAGAATAATGAACACGCATGATTTCACAAGAGGAAAACTTTTCCTAAAACTTTTAATCGCTTTGGGATATATCATTTTTTTTATACTTATAATTAGAAAACGAAAAACCTATTTAAACTTAAGACCTAAGTCATAATATTATGTTCCCATATCAAGACTTCATTCATGTCATGACATCAAAGAATATAGTCATGATTTGAATTCTTAAGTCTTTTAGTTCCTGCATTAAAAGAGAATTTCTAACTTCATCCAAGTCTTAACTTCATTCAAGTTGTGACTTGATAATGAAGGCCGTGACTTCGTTCAGTTTGCTATCATACCACCACCTATGGAGAGTTTGGTATGCTTCTAGAAACATAGAGAAACCTTTCTTTCCAAGAAGTGTGGAAGGTTCTAGAAAATTAAAGTGCCTAGAACCTTCCAAGGCTATAGAGAATTATAAAATATTTTAGAACCTTCTAAGATTCTAGACACATCTAATGATATGTATGAAAAAGGCCTAATTTGGTAATTGCCAAGTTATAATTTTTTTTTTATCTAAGTTATAATTTCTTTCTTTCTAGTATTCTTTTGAGTTCTCTTTGTGTCTAACTATTAGTAGGAACCAAGTACAACTTGCAAGACAAGCAAGAGGCTGATTTAGAAATATCCAAGAAGTTGTCTTTGTATCATGTGAAAGCTTTAGCAGAAATATTGAGTTTATGATAATTGGTATCAAAGTGAGATTAAATGTATAGAGTAACTCAAAAGAAACAATGGCAAGCTCTTATGTAAAGAGATTTTTCAATGAAATTTTAGGATAAGACCTTGACCCTCAACCAAGGAGGGTAAGGAAAAGAAGGATAAATTATAGCAGACACCAATAAGGGAAATTTGAGGATGAAACCATGATCCTATCACATTGGATAGTCGAGTGACCATGCTAAAGATTACTATAGCAGACATCAATAAGGGAGTGAACCTCATGAAGGAAAGTAAAGAGAATGTCATGGAGGATCTCAAAGTTTAGATCCAAGATCTTCAAGAGGGAATAAAAAGCTTAATATTTTTAATGGTGTCATATGAGGAGTTAATGAGGGTCCTAGACATACTAATTAGCTTGTACTCAAGGTAGAAGTCTTGACCAATCATGAAGAGATATTATGGCAAGAGATAAAAATTTATAAGGCATCATTGTCAACTTAAATGATAGCCATCTATGAGGCACAAAGGGTGGAGATACTAAAGTCTTACACATTCAAGGGATAATGAGATGTCAAATAATAGATAATTACTTATTGCATATGAAAAAGAAATTTTGAGGCAATTATACTAACTGGTAAGGCAACAAAGGTATGTATTATTACTATTTATCTCACTAATAATACTATGCTATGGTGATGTAGAAGATTCATGGAGATAAAAAGGGGAACATACATAATAGATACTTGGGTAGACTTCAAGAAGGAAATCAAGAAATAATTTTACCCAGGAGATATAGCATATATGATATGTAAAAATGTGAAACAACTCAAACACATATGTTCAGTTCATGACTATGTCAATGAGTTCTCTTTCCTAATGTTTTAGGCTCCTAATATGAGGGAGGATGAATGACTCTTCAACTTTATGGATAACTTGTAAGGTTTGGCTAAACAAGAGTTGAGGTGATGGACATATTGATCAACTTTACTAATACCCTTTGGTCTTAGTAATATACCTGCTACATTTTGTATATTGTTAAATAAGATATTCCACCCTTTTCTAGATAAGTTTATAGTGGTATATCTAGATGATATTGTCATATATAGCAATACATTAGAAGAGCATGTTGATCATTTAAGGAAGAATATTTCTGCTATTTAAGGTAGAATGAAGTATATGTGAAGAGAGAAATGTTTTTTTGCTCTAGAAGAAGTGAACTTCCTAGGGTATCACATTAAAGATAGAAACTCATGATGGATGAGAACAATACCAATACTATCTATGAATCACAAATAAGATATTTTATATGCCTAGTTAACTATTACCATCGATTCATCTAAGGATATTTAGTAAGATCGATTCTATTGAAAAATCTTCTCAAGAAGAGTAATGCATAGACGTATAATAATAAGTATCATGAAACCTTTGATGACTTGAAAAAGACTATCATGAATGAGCTGGTATTGGCACTACCTGACCACACCAAGATATTTGAGATAGACACTGATGCTACTAACTTTATTATTGGAGGAATTCTTATGTAGGAAATATATTCCATAGCTTTTAAAAGCTACAAGCTCAATGAAATGGAGAAGTAATACATGATCCAAGAGAAATAGATAATAATCATCATCCATTACTTGCAGACATGGAGATGTAATCTATTGGGGTCGTATTTCATAATAAAGGACAACATTGCTACTAGTTACTTTTGGACCTAGAAGAAGCTAAGCCACAAACAAGTAAGGTAGCAAGAATTTCTAGCTAAGTTTGACTATATAGTGGAGTACAAGTCAAGTATCATTAATTATGTGGCTAATGCCTTAAGTCACATGGCAAAGCTCATATCCATGACTAGCCAACCTCGAGGTAAGATGATTTATCTCATAAAGGAGGGGTTGCAATATGATCTGGTGGCAAAGGTTCTTATTTTCTAAGTGGGGAAGGATGACCTATTGTACACAAAGGAAAAGTGACTTTACATATCTATGTAGAGAAGCATCATAGGGGAGTGCCATCACTCTAAATGAGATGGTCACCTAGGGTATCAATGCATAAATATCTTACTAGAGTTTGTCTACTATTATTCACAAATATGAGATAATATTAAAGTGTATGTGAAAGTTTGTCTTATATTCCAACAAATAAAAGGGAACTAGCATCATCTTAGGAGATTATTGGATACACTACCTATAGTGCAATGGCCTTGGGAATATATCATCATAAACTTAATCATTGGCTGACCTAAATATGAGTGACATAGATTGATCATAGTTGTAATAGATTATTTCTCAAAGTATGCTACTTTCATAGTAGCCCCTAAGAATTGCATAGTAGAAGAGACAACCAAGTTATTCCTTAATAACATGGTGAAATATTGTGGTTTATCAAATTTTATTATAAGTGATTATAATCCATGCTTCATTAGGAAAATTTGGATGGAACTCTTCAAGCTCATGTGTATAATACTCCACTTCTTTACTAGCTTCAACCCTCAAACTGATAGGTAGATATAATGGGTGAATATAATATTGGAGCTATAATAAAGGCATTTTGTGATTGCTAATCATACTGATTGAGTGAAGCTATTGGATGTGGCCCAGTTCTCTAACAACCTACAATGTAGTGAAGCACTTGAGAATAGTCCATTCGAGATAGTCATGGACAACAACTAATGACTCCTCACACCCTAGCTAGAGGGTACATAGTGAAGAGTCCCATAGCCTATAATAAGGGGTGGCATGAACAAATTAACATAACATGCTTATACTTGGAGAAAGCTAATAGAAAGATGAAAAGTGGGTTAACAAGAAGAAGAGACATGTTGAATTCCAAGTTGGAGACTTGGTGCTTATCAAGCTCATACCATAATAATTCAAGTCATTTCGAACTGTGCATAAAGGACTTGTAATAAAGTATGAAAACTTCTTTTCCAAAGATAGGTTGGCAAGGTACCATACAAAATTGAGCTACTATCAAGACTAAAGATTCATTTAGTTTTTCATATTAGTAATATCGAACTATATCACAAAGATAAGGAGGATCTAAGCTGAGGAATTTCTAAGAAGGTACCCACAATAATTATGACATCGTATGATAGAAGATGGACAATATCATGGCCAACCAGAATATGAGAAAGAATAACTTCCAATCCTATAAGGAATACTTAGTGAAATGGAAGGGACTACTAGAAAGTAAAATTAACTAGGAGCTAGCAACAACATTATGATAGTTCCAAGAATATATCAAGTAGTTTCAAGTAGGATAATCAATGAGGACGTCTGCATCATTAATGGAGAGAATGTCATACCACCACACCTATGGAGAGCCTAGGAATCTTCTAGAAACATGGAGAAACCTTTCTTTCTAAGTAAAGTGTGGAAAGTTTTAAAGAATTAAAGTGTCTAGAACCTTCTAAGGCTCTAAAAGATTATCAAGTGTCTAGAACCTTCTAAGGTTCTAGACACATCCATTGACATGTATACAAAAGGAGGTGACCTCATTTACAAATCACAAAGTTGTAATATATTTTCTCTGAGTTTTAATTTTTTTTTTATTTTTAGTGTTCTTTTGAGTTCTTTTTGCTTCTATCTTTTGGTAGGAACTAACTACAACTTACAAGGAAAGAAAAAGGTTGACTTTGAAATATCTGAGGGGGTGAGTTTTCTAAGTATCACACGGGAGCTTAGCAAAAATACTAAGTTCGTGACATTGCAACTTCACAATTTAGGTTACTACACTAAACATAAAGTTTTGACTTCATTTAAGTCATGATGCCAACATATAATTTTGACTTCATTCAAGTCACGATACCAAAGAACATGATAATGACTTGAATTCTTAATATTTTCAGTTGCTACAAAACATAATAGGTTACGACTACATTTATGTTGTGACTACATTTCTATTAATATTAAACATAAGTTGCATTTTTTAAAGTATAAGTCAATCCTAACAATATATATCAAATATATCGAGCATATATATGTAATATGTGTGTGTGTGTGTGTGTGTGTGTGTGTGTGTGTGTCGTGTAAACACATGGGCACTCACACACTTGCACAACATTAATAAATATATGCATGTCACATAGTTATAAAAACCATACCATTTTTGAAAATGACAAACTTTATAAAAATAACAAGTTTTTTTTATTATTTTTATATGATAGTTTGATGTAGTATGCTATGATGGTGTTGATAAGATTGTACTTATACACGTGGCATCCCAGGTGATAGTGGGTTAAGTATTTTGAGTATGGTGTGGTGATTAATGTTTTTGTATATATTTTGATAATCATCATTCTCTGTGTTCTAAAAATGACATTATTAATTTTTGTTTTTTTAGTTTTTATTCAAATGGTGTACTAAAATTTTATTTTCCAAAAAACAAATTCAAAGTTATTTTGATGTTCATCAAAATGATTACAATTTTACCTTTTGATGAAAAAAAGGCAAATATTACATGGTGTGGATGTCATGTTCCTAGTCGGGTCATCGTGTTATGCTAAACACAACATGAAATGAGTGTCTGTGTCATGCCATGCTGGCATGGTCACATTGTAGTTCAGCTCAGCATGGCCTAATGGCACACCTTTCTAAATCAAACATGCTGAGTTGTGTTGAGCCAGATTAATTTATGTTGGGCCAGATCGACACTACCATTGGTCAAGCTAGTACCTAGTGGTCGTGGGAAGTGCCAAGGCTCAACTTAGTGGGCACTAGTTAGTTACCAATGGCCCGAGGCGCATTGACTAGTGCCCATTGTCAATGGCATTAACACTACCTAGTGGGCATTAGCAGTGAACCTACAACACTTGCACTATAGAGTATAGCCGTAGTTTTGTAGACTTTAGTGGTTGGCTATGGATGGCGATAGCACACTAGCACTACCATGTTTCATAGTAGCCACCCATTCCCATTTTGCATTGGACACTAGTACCCCACTAGCATAATGGAGTGTAGTGCAAGACCTAGTGCCACTGTGTGGCTATGATATTGATATTAGTTATCATTTTTATGTTTAACTTTTTATTTAAATTTTATTTTTTAAAAAATATAAATATCAAAATTAAACTACAGTGTACTGTAATGTAAATTTAAAAGAATAAAATCCATAAGATCATAACTCAATAAAAATATATACATGAGAATTATTTTCCAACATCATGAGACCTTATGATAAACATTAATAAATTGAAAAGGATTAAAATAAATATATGAGTATAATAGCAAAATAAACATGTATTGCATGTTAATCCTCTAAGTGACCGAATCTAATATTTATGATTGCTCTGTGTTAGTAGTATGATTTAAATCATCGTATTTGATTCTAAAGCTAGCACTAGCCGAAATTATCCTTGATGTCATTACATGAGTTATCATCCATAGTAGTTATTTCACTCTATCATAAATACTTATTTTTGAATATTATAAGTCCTATAAGTATAAGAGTACTTCTTAGATATTTGATCATAGCCTAGATCTTTTTTCTAAAATAATATTTATGACTATAGAAAAAATAAACTACGACACTACCCTTGACATTTAAGGCGTCAGTTGATCACATGTCATCATAGATAGCATAGAATAAGTGAATTCATATGATTTTTAATAATCTAATATATCTAAATTATTATTATTATGTGATAAGATGAAGTGGTAATTAGTATCTAAGTATAGAGATAGCTTGCTTCTATTCAATAGACCATCCCATCAATTTTCACTTGCTAATTGAATAAAAATGGCATTGTCTCTGAATATAATGCTCATGTATATACTCGGAGCATTGCTATAACTATCATATCTAGTATCATAAAATATAAACATGCTAGCTAATTTTTCATGAATCCAACTATGAGGTACTTCTACTTGGTTCATATAGGTGGATATATATTTTAATATAATTTCTACCCCTTCCACCTTAACCATATAAACCATACAAGTATCCAAACAATAAAAAGATGTTATGGAGGACTAGTTTTAAATGATTTTATTTTCATCTTAATAGTCATGATACTAAAATTAGGGTATCCTCTATTCATACTAATTATACTACTAATATTGTATGTGTACCTAAATATAATATAATTGGTGCCAGTGTATGTAGACGAATATATATTTCACATATCATAAAAAATCTTCAAGAATTTCAAAAATGAAATTCTTGCTTTCAGTATTAATCATTAATAATAAGTTCACAACTATTACTATTGGTATAAATATAATGTATTGTTAGGTAATACATGACTGTAAGATTATATAGGTATAATTCTAATAGTGTCTAATATCTATTTAATTTTTTTAGTCTCGCTGGCAAACATAGAGTATGAAACTCATCTATTTAAAATCTACTAAACTACCTTAGGACTAGGTGTCCTATAATATTTTAGTAAATTTCTTATATTTTTTAATGCATGGGAAAGAATTTTCATTCATACTTGCACTATTAGGTTAATTACATGACATATACACCCAACATGAAAAATATCAAATAAGGGCTCATCTTTAATAGTTTTAACAAACATATTAATGGTGAGACCATTATTTGAAGCATTATCATATGTAATACTAAAAATTTGATTTTAAATGATATATTTCTTAAAGATCATCATCAGACACTCATATATGGTGGGGTCATCATGAGTGAGGATCTTAGGAAATCCCAAATTTTTTTATTTATTTTTCACTTAGAATCAACATCAAGGGTAGTGAGTCATCCAAATAATTTGTCAAAGTGACTAGTCTAGATATCAAATATCATAGATATTACTCTACTATATTTTCTAAGTTCTTTAATTACCAATGATTTTTCTAATTTAAATTATTTAATCTTGTCATTTATCCTAATTGACTTAGAAATTTCATGATAACCAAGATTAAAGTGGATTTGCATTATATTCACTACCTTAGGATCCTTTGAATATCTAATTGAAAACTCATGCTTGTAATCAATTTAGTATTACCTTTCTTGCCAAGCTCATTATGCTAAATAAAGGGGGTCAATAAACTTAAAGTTTATCCATCTTCAAAGATCATGTCTCAAAGTTGGGTATACCTAGGATCTAATGTATTGTATTTTTTGGTATATTAATTAGCATATTTTTTAAGATGGTAAGTGCCACTAATACTCTTACATGTATATATGTTGATACTCCTATCATTTTTTTGATTATGTTAAAGTGTGACTAGATTACTAAAGTTTGCCTATTTTTAGGTTGTTTATGTAAATGGGTTGAGACCATTAGAGAGAATTTAGTTTTTGCCTAGGACCTTTTAGTCAAATTATCATTATTATCTATATCTATGTCTAATTTATTTTCATTAAATTAACTACTTATTATTTTTTTAATGTGTGAGACTGAACTGAAAGTAGAAGGAGAGAAGTATTTTTAAATGATTTACTTAATTTTTTAAATTTATTTATTACCTAAATAAAACAAATTAATGGAAATTCAATAATAATGGCCTACTTTGGATGTTGCACCTCATATTCATCATGACAATGAAACTATGATTTGCACTCTGACCCATAATATTAATATTATAAATTATTTGAAACATTATAAAAATAGATTACAATATTAATTTGAGAGCACGATACTATATGAATAAGGTATTTATTAAAAAATTGATTAAAAGAATATATTTTTAAATTTTTTTTAATATTATTTAGACTTGAAATCTAATAATCATTGGATATCTACCAATGACCATTAGAAACAATCTAACTCAAAATTCATGTTCCAGATATTTTTTTTTTCAATAAGATAGCACCCGATGTTATCCTATCACTCTCAACGGCCTGGATGGCCAAAAAAAATGGCATGCTGATGAAGAAAATCATTTTTTAAGGTTGATTTTTTAAAAATCAATCATGCAACATGCAATGCCGATGTGCCATGAATGTGGGCAATATTTGGTACAGCACAAGGTATGCTGAGTGTCGGCCCAGCACAACATGAGTTGCCATTGCCTAGTATGACCATGATATAGGCATGATTATGGATAATGTCATGCCGAGCCTAGCATGACCGAATCAATGAATTCTTTGTGTCATGCTTAGGCAACACGACACACTTGACATCTCTAGACTTTATGGTGAAATTAATAAGAAGATTCGTCACTACTTGGTTTAAGTTAGAGGAAGCCCCACCTAAAAAAAAGTTACGGGACGCCCCAATGGCTAACAAAAAGAAAGGCATCAATAGATATTTATTTTAAATCCGCAATTAAGTGTTTTGTTCAATAATTATTCACTATACTTGTTTTTTTTTTGTATTAGTTGTATCTAAATCCACTATTGCATGAGATTGCACCTTTCACCCATTTGTTGTCTTTTTTTTTTGAGGCAATTGTAAACAAATTTAAAATGGGACTCGGTTACATGCTACATGAACACATTAGACATAGTGAGACTAGTGTTTACCTCTCAAACAAAATTACAAAACCATTAGACAATCATTGCATTATAGATGGACACTATGGATCTTCTTAATAAAACTAACAATTCTATAAACTTTACATAAAATCATGGATAGTGGTTATCTTCCAATATTTCAAAAGGCATGATATTAAAAAGTTGATTTTTTAAGTGATAAGAAATTAAAAATGACAAAATAGTGTAATTAATTACAAATCATTAATATATGCAAGTCATGTACTAGGAGTACTCATGTGCTACTCAGGTCTCATCTTTATGCCCAGCTAGTAAGCCTGTGGCCCTTAGCTAGCTAGTAACCCCTAAGCATGAACCCAACTTAGGTTAGGTCCACTTGACATGGTCATGGGTTTATGTCGTGCCTTGCCTGTTCCATTGGCTAGATGGGGGATATGCCGAGTTAGTTGTGCAACCCAATATAACTCAACACAATCTAGTTTTCCTAGCTGTCCAATGAGTTATGTTGAGATCCATATATTTCTAATCATATTTTGTTGGCATGGCCAATCTTCTAAACAGACTCATGTTGTCCCTATATAACCTATTTTTTAGCTATAGTTAGGTACAAGTTGATAGTACATGAACTCATTAAAAGATAAAATAGTACATTAATAAAAATAACACACACACACACACACACACACACACACACACATATATATATATATCATCTTTTTAAAGCTATCATATGTGTTTATTATATAAAATATGTAGATATTTGTAGATTAATTTATAGTTAAAACATTTTTGGTGGTAATCATTTCAACATCTATATATCTTCTATTAATGGTAGAGGTTAAATAGAAAACTCAATCTATCATGACAAGCATATGGTCCATGTGAATGTTGCAATTCATTTTGGGAATAGCTCAATACTTAACTTTTATATTAGATTTTAAAATTATCATCTATTGCTTACTTCTCAAGGAAGAAAACTTGCATTCCTGAAAAATACAAAAGTTTATTATCAATATCCCTCCAAGATAAGTTGGTGTCTAATTAAAATCAGAAAATTTTGTCAATTACATATGATTATGATCCCTAAAAGAAATATCAATTCTTGAAGACTTCTTCATATGTTGAATCATGTGAATAATAACATCCATATAAACCCAAATAAGTGAATCAAGGAAACAATTGACTATGTGGATATCATATGTTATATATGCTCTAGTAATTATCACATAATTATATTTTTCTATGTGGATATCAGTAGAAGTATATTAATCATGAGATCAACTCTTAGCTCAATAGGTACCTTTGCTAGAGAATTTAAAAAATGGAAAACTCTAAAAGGATATTTATTGCATACTTCCATTGTGACAAAATTATCTATCAGTAATTATATGTAATTTCTATATTAAGAAAATATAAAAGATTTCCAACATCTTTCACAAGTAATCATGTCTAAAGAAAGTCCCTAACTGTGTAATAATCCTCTAATAATAATAATAATAATAATAATAATAATAATAATAATAGTAATAAAGATAAAGATAAATCAAGCTTTCCAAGTGAAGTCTAGTAATAAAGATAAATCAAAAATACACTGATGTAACCCAAAATATTTGAATACAATAGAGAAATGTCTAATTAAAATGCTTGGTGATTACTTCATCCCATATATGGATATCTATGATTTACATATTGAGTCTTTGTCTGAGTATGAAAATCATTTGACTACTCCATATATATATACTTTATGTATTGAATATTTTGGGTGATATGTTGTATATTTATTATTATGATTAAACTTATTTAAGTATTTATTGGATAGATTTCACTAAATAACTATTGTGAAAGAATTTGATAAATACAGTAAAATCATAGTTATTTTGGGTGAAACTGGTAGACTTAGTGGAATGAAGGCTTGGGATGAGAGAAGCAATGGAAAGTCAAGGCATTTCCTATGTCACAACTTGGGTGCACCTTCCATATCTTATTGAATAGTTGTGACATCATTTATTATTCGTGACAATCTTTATATGTCACGATTCTATCATTGAGTTGTTATAATTTTTTTTCTATGCAATATAATCTTCTTGATCATGATATTTTCTTGAAGTCATTACCACATTATCTTTAAAAAACATAATGGTCATGATATTATTTTTTATGTAAAGATAGTTAAATACCTCAGTTCTCATTGATATAATTAGTTCTGATAATTTTCAGAGTCATGACATATTTAATACAGAGATAAAACCCCAAGTATTATTTTCTGTTGTGGCATTTTGTTTTAGAGAGTATTTATTCTAGTCATGACTTTTCCAACATGATGACTTTGTACTCTAGTGAGAAAATACCAATGTTATGGATATTACTAATGACTTGAATTTGTGTTACATAGAGTAAATATATCAGTCATGGTCATTCCTAATACCTTGAAATTTTGCTCCAAAGAGAAAATATTAGTCACAGACATTCCTAGTACCATGATATTTCTTCTAGTAAATTTTTTTTCAATCATGAAATTCCTAATACCATGAGATTATGCTATAGAAGGGAGTTACTTGAGTTGTGAAATTCATTGGTTCCATGATACTCTAGAGAAAATATTATTTTGAGTTGCAATAATATTTTCTATTGTGACATTTTGTTTTAAAGAGCAATTATTCTAGTCATGACTTTTCCAACATGATGACTTTGTACTCTAGAGAGAAAATATCAATGCTGTGGCCATTAATATTGACTCGACTTTGTGTTCCATAGAGTAAATATATCAGTCATGATCATTACTAAATACACTGACATTTTGCTACAAATAGAAAATATTAGTCATAGACATTCCTAGTACCATGATACTTTCTTCCAGAAAGATTTTGTTTCAATCATGGAATTTCTAATACCATAACATCATGCTATAGAAGGGAGTTACTTGAGTTGTGAAATTCATTGGTTCCATGACTTTGATATCTAGAGAAGATTCGAAGAGACTAGAAAGTCACAAACTCAAGTCAGTGTCGTGACTTTTAACTTATAGTATTGCATAGATCCCAAAGTATATAAGTAAACATAGTTGATTTCTCAAAAGGGAGGAAGATGATAATTGGATTTTTGAGCCTATAGTACCAATAAATCCTAGGCAGGATAATTCCAACCCATAGTTAGGGACAAATCCAAGGCAAACAAGATCAATACTTGATTGAGTTTAAGATTTAAAACTTTAATCATCTTTTGAAATTTCATTGAGAATTTTTAATTCCATGAGATACTTCTCAAAATATTTCATGAAAAATCTCTCCTAATATTAGGCTAAATTGAGATCTAAATTTAGTGTAATATATTTGTGTGTGATTGATACATGATTTTACATGATTTATATTTGTATTGATGTTATAATTTGGATGTTGATGGATATGTGTGTCAATTATAACTAAAATATAGATGGTGATGTCATGAGATATACTCACACAGTACTATAAGAAAATAGTGACAACCCTTATAATCTTAATGCATGAGATAAGCCTATATGTGAAAACTAGAAATTTAGTTAAATTTAATCATTACAAATATGATACTTATAAAGTTGAAAACATGAATACACATATGAAAAATCTATTATGCATATTCTAGAAGAATTGAGCTTAAGTGATATTGGGGTTAAATGCATATTCTAGAAGAATTAGCCATGATGGATGGTAATAGCTAAGTCATGGGGCAAGTACAAGAGGAGGTGCCTTTTATAGTGTGATACTCCTTTAAGTTATTTTAAGTTTATTGATTTTTATATGTACAATTCATAGTGAGATATTTGTTGATTATCACAAATATTATACTTATGAAGCCCAAAGTACAAATATATTTATTACCATACTTATGAAATTATCATCAAGGATAGTTAATGTATTGTCTAAAAGGAGTAGATATTCGATTGACCATATTAATCTATCTTTCATCTATTACTAAGGGGATAACTTTGAGGGGATTATCCTTGGTAGTGACAATCCAAGAATGACAATCACCTTGTATTCCAAGTAGGCACTGGGGTATTTTTACATTAATCTATCTTTCATCTAATAATTAAATATAACATTCACCAAATATAATGATATTATCATCGCCCACAAGGATGTGAGTCGACCTTAGAGTCTAAGTATCTTTCTGAAAACTCAAGTCTCTCTTCTCAACTCGAGCAACTATTAGTTCACTATTATTTAATCAATCTACATAATTATTGTGGCTTTGTTATGATGCAGTATTATTAAGATCAGACAAAGTCCCAAAACCCTCGTTGGGAGAGGGTCTCTCATCTTACTAGCCCCACAAGTATATGGGATGTAAAAGTAGTGAAGTGGACTTTTTGTCTAGATATCAATCTCATAGAGATTGTGTAGGTAGTTCAATCAATCAAATATCAATTAACTACTTTTCTAGTTGAAATAATAAAACTAGTTTTAGGTAAGAATCTTAAATTCTAGAATTAGTATATTCTATTATGCATTATAACTTATGTAAATAATTTGGATATTATTAGGGTTGATTATAGAATAAATATTTGATTATTTTGGAAATATCCTAGTTCCCTATTTACATACAAGATAGTTATTAATAATTAGGCTCCTCCCCAATGATGATCCCCTTGTAGTTATCCTATATGCACTTTACCACTAAAACAATAAATTATCTCTGCTTAATGGTTATTTATAAGTCCAACCCTTTTAGGAAACTCATCAAAAACTTTTAATAGCTTCTTCGTATGTGCATTATTATTCTCCAACATCATGTGCCATGTAGATATAAACTAATGTGATAATGAAATTATTTTTACTTTTGACTTCATAAGTATTATACTTATAAAATTAACACATGATTCCTTTAATCTCACTGATGATAGTTATATGATAGAAATGAACTCCCTGGACTATTATCATCTTATGAGTTATCTCCAATCATACATATCTCATGGCTTATCAATCACTATCTATCACAATGATATACATCTCCTATACTAAATGTGAAACTCTTAAATAAATATTCTATAAAATATTAATAGTAATTAATAGTCAGTTCTTCTAAGATATGCATAATTAATCAGCTTTAAGAGTATTTATACTTTCAACTTCTTAAGTATCATACTCACTTGATTTACATACCTCAACATTAGGTTTTAATATATAAGTTTGGCTCATGTATCAAAATCAAAAGTTCGTTCACTTCCTTTTTACTATTATGTATAAGTGTGCTTCATAGATTACTTGTCATTATCCACTATGATAGCACATGCAAATCTACCAATTATCAGATCCTAATTTCAATTCTACATAATTACCATATCTATCAATAATAAAACCATAATAAAATCAAAATATTAAATTTATTCATAAGGTATCCATCACATTTAATTAAATACAATAATGCTAGACCTCAATTTAACTTAATAGTGATAAGAAATTCACACGAAATATTTAAAAATATATCTCATAGAATTTTGGGTTACCAATGATAGCCCTAAAGAGTATATATGAATCAAATCATAAATCCACAATACTAGGTTGTGCACCTCAGGTTTGCTCCTAAAAATTCACTTTGGTATCTTTCTAACTTTAGAATATCATAGCATTAGGAATAGTCATGGATACATATTTTATCTCTAGAATATAATGTCATGACATAGGAAATGAGTCGCAACCCTAATCTATCTCTTGTATCAAATGGATGTAGTAGTGGAAAAGATCATGACAATATATTTTATCTCTAGAATACAAAATTGCAGTGTTAGAAATGTATTGTGGCTTTTGTCTCTTTCTTGCATCAGTTGGCTATGGTGTTGATAATAATCATGACTACACATTTTGTCTCTGTAACACTAAGTTGTGACACTGAGAATGTCCATAACTTGTGTATTTTTCCTTTATAACCCAAAGAATGTCCGTAAAATTAGGTCGTGACTTTGGTCATTTTTCTAGAGCAAAGAGTTGTGGTCCTAGAAATGGTCGTGGCATGACTAATGTTTTTTGGAACTTTCTATAGTTAAAAGTTATGGCACTGGGCATAGCACTGTGGATTTTACCTTAGACTTATTAGTTCTATAATGAATAAATCATAATATTGGAGGCTTATTTTGGCTTCGAAGACCAATATAGTATTTAGTTGCTATGACAAAAAATTAATAATATAACCATAAAAATTATTATGAGCTACTATGATTATGACTTCATGAAAGTTACATAGTCAGAAAAAACATGTTGAACAATTAAATAAATGTGTCAAAGACGTGGTAGAATCATGGCATATGAAGATTGCAATAACTATTTGTATAGAGCTTTGGCTAGAATGGATACCAAAACTATCCTATAGCTCAATAAGATATAACAAAGTCATAATATAAGAAATAATAAGACTTTACATAACATTTTGTTCCCCTCCTCAATAATCAATTAAAACTCTATTTTACATACAAATCATATAATTTTATTATTATTTGTCATAATCTATCAAAAATCATAATTTAGTGAAATTATTCATTTTAATCTCATTTTTATACACACATCTTGAATATTCATTAAAATACTTAGTTTTATTTTGTATTTGACATATTGAATAAACTCGCACACTAAAATAATTACTTATTCCCAAGCAATTGCCCCCCTATATAAAAAAATTGCATTCTATCCATCCTTCATAAAGATTTGTTATGATTATGTTTAAGTATCATAGAATATCTAGATAGTGAAGTTATTTCTTTTTATGGGGATATACTGAGTTGTAGTGGAGCTTGAATTCCATAACTAAATTTCATGGGTGTCAAAGAATATGTGTGAGTGCATACATTTGTTTCATTATACCATGAAAAAAAAATTTTGGTTTGCCTCCCAAGCAGTATTATACATAAGATTAATAGCTAGACCATTAAAATTTTGTTATATTTTTCAATGATCTCAGATGTCTAGGCTAGCATAGTCTTATAATATATCACTTTCTCTTCTCAAGCTTTCTTTCAGCATTGAATCATATTCCATATTTTTTTTCATTGGAGCTTCATTCATTTCTTTCTCTCTCCCAAGATGTCCTAGCTTTTTGGATTGTTGCAGCTTCATTCTCCCAAAATGCCATGACTTTAAAGATCACTAAAACTTCTTATTAGGCTACTCGATCTTTTTTTTTTAGAAATACAAGGTCATGGCACTATAGCTTTTCGTAGCTTGTTTCTATAGCTTGTGTATCTTCAATGTCATGGTGTTTGTCAAAACTATGATTGTTAAACCAAAACTATAACCATTCTCCATTTTTAGTTAATAAGATTCTTGTCAAACCAAACAACAAGGAAAGGAAAGAGAAAAGCCATATGAACTCTCATTCTTTATCAGTCTTTTCCATATAGAGAAAGAGAGTCAATAACAAAGTAAAAAACACAATCGCTAGACTATAGCTCTTACTTATACTCATCCATCGCCCTACCACACCATTCGAGAGCCATACCCATAGCTCTTTCTCTACTGCTGATTGGAAAGCAAAGAGAAAAGAGGAAGAGAATAACCTCAACGCTACTCTACTATTTCTTCTTCTCTCAATGTATTCCATATATGGAACTAGAAAGTGACCAAGAGGAAGACGACAAACAAGATTCGTTGTTTAACTCCCACTTGCAAGCAGCCCCTTCGGTAACTCATCCACAAAAAGATAATCGAGAACCCAAAGGTTGTCCCGCTACGAAAGACACCTGAGATAGAGCCTTATTAACAAAGGTTACCTAAATATGTTCATTTCCAAGGTGGAATAAAGAAAGAAAGGAACGATCAAATAGGTACCACATCACATCGAACAGAAGCAACAACGACCATCTATCCCTTCAAGTCAAATAGGTACTTCATTCTTCTTATTCTTTCATTTACCTTTTTTTCTACTTCTTTTCGATCATCCAAAATTTCTAGATCATTTTCTTTTTGCAATTTGGAAGTGAATTTAGACATTTCACTTTTTTTTCCACCTCTTTGGAATAAGCTTCATTGGGCACTTTTAAAGTCACGACTTTGAACAATACCACAACTTCATTGTAGCCATTCTCCTTAGTCTCAACTTCGCTTTCATATCTCCATAATTCATCTTTTACCTTATCTTTTTCATCTATATCAAGCCAACAATCTTCTATAAATTTCTTACACCTATAGTCCATGTTTTGTTTCCTTATAGTATAGATGAGATTATAAATTCTCAAATAATCTCTATCATCATTATCTAGACTCTACATGTCTTAATAAAGGTTGAACTTCACTTGCTCCTTGTATAATGTCTAAAAATAGTTGTCCCAAGATTAATGAAGCATCCCGGTCTTCTTTCATTTACAATACCACTAAAACTACTGGAAAATAAATATAACAACATTAACCAACATATCTTTGATAATACCAATTGGGCACTTCATCAATTAATTGATTATTATTGTGCAAGAGAGGTTGGAGTGATCTTGTCGAGGTTTAATCTTCGTGCTATTGAAAAAGACATCAAGTTGACACTCGATCCTAAATTACATAGTGTATTTCAGAATGTGTTCTCCTCAATTATGCATGGTATCATAAATCTTTTCAAATCTTTCAATTTTATTGGAAGTTTTCATTGAATAATTATACTATATTTCTCCGGCATATAAATCATGCCAAATAACTCCAACATCCTATACGTCTCATGATATTCTTTATGAATATTACATAAATAGGCATTTGAGACAATATCTCAGCAAATTAAATATTGACTTCTAACTTATGAAAAATATTGAGAAACTTTTTAAATTATTCATCCAATTTTTCATTTTCTAAAGTATTACAAAAATGTAGGTTTGGAGGAAAATACTTTTAGCATCGTTCTCCATTATATTCATCTATTTTGTACTTTGAGTAATCCTCATTCACTCCTCTAATACTCATTTTTCTTGTAGCATAATTAGGTGGTTGAGTTGGACATTATGTTCTTTGGGCACTATGGCTATGGAAAATGCCATGACCTTGGGGGATGTCACTTTTGAAAATGTCATAGTGGGAGTTGTGACTTTTAGGAAAGTCACGGCTTATCAATTCTAGCACCCTCTATTTTAGTTTCCTCTAATTATTACCCTTCAATTTCTTTCCTACTAAGTACAATTGATAAGCATTTATTTAGGTTTGTCTCAGTATCACTCAGTAGTTCATTGACACTCTTACACTTCATCAATAGTGTCAATTATTCAATTTGATTATTTATGCTCATTATTATATTCATTTGCTCCAACTTTGACTCAAGCCTCTCCATCTTGTCTTCTTGAAATTATTTATTCATTTCATCTCAGTCAATGATTCTATTAATTTTTCACAAAAGATTATTCTATAGGTCTTAAATATATATAATGTAAACTCGAACCCCCTTAAATATTATGTCCCATAGAATTGCTATCAAAATTCTTTGGAACTTGTCCAATATTCTACTACCTATTTCCATACCCTCTTTAGAAAAAAATTTAGAGATTTCTCACATTCAAATGTTAGCGTGTCAAGATATTTATATTGGATCAAAACAAATACTCTTTATTTTGCTATTCGTTGACCTCCTCCACTTGATAAACATGGTCAAAAGTCACAATTTCTCGTGATTGCACAATGGAAATTTCTTCCATGTTGTCTTGCTTCTCCTCTTGAGCTTCCAAACTTTTAAGAAATGCCCCTATATTTGTTTCCGCCATGGTGTATATATCCAACTTCAATACTCTAGCTTATTTTCTCCTAAATAGATGATCATTTAAAGTTTAATAGTTGTTCTTTGCTAACTACTCAAATAAATGATATACTTTCTCGAGTGATTTATTCATAATCAACCCAACTAAGACCACATAAATTATGCACCTTATCATGTAACATAGCTAGATATAGAAGTTATGGGCTTGGAACCACGATTCGAACTCATATTAAGGGCACTACTCATTAACTCCTTATTGATTGTACTAAGCATCATACAATTCTCAAATATGTCTAAACAAAATTATCTCACTCCATAACAACAACAAGATTTGAAGTAGAACTTTGTGAGGAAAATTTAGACAAGTTTATCCTAATTATCAATGAAGCCTCGAAAAAAGTACTATAAGTAACTTTTTTTCTTGACTTTATAAGAAAAATAAAATAGAAATAATATGATGGTGTCCAAACTAACTTTATTCATTTTAAACATGCCGAATAATACCCAAAACACCATGACATGTCCATTTGGATCATATGATATCCTCCCACTATATTGATATTGTTAAACCATCACTATTCGACTCAACTTCAACTCAAAATAGTTGGCTTCCACTAGTTGCATCCAAATCTCATAGTTATTATCCATCATAATAGGTCATCAATAGCTTGCACATCACCTCTTTGGGCATTTTTGTTGTTATTAGTTCCTTCCATCATTTCTTTTTTAGCTTTATGTCTCAAAAGTTTTCTTTTAGTTCTCTTAATTTTTCGGTCTAGAGGTGTTAGCTTAGTCTCAGAGCTTATACACATAAAGGATGTGATGATAATAAAAAAAAGAAAAAAATACTAACATAAAGATAAAAATAAGTAACTCAAGTTGAGCAATGCAAATTGGGGTGAAAAATTAAGTTGTTGATATCCAAGCATCTAGAAATAGGAATATCATTTTCCAATAATAGTTACATCAATTAAAGTTAATTAACTAGACTGAACAATTTCTACCAATGGTATCAAAAACTTATTGTGCCTTTATTATGATGCTCAGTTATTTAAGATTATGTGAAGTCTCAAAATCTTATTGGGTGAGAGTCTCTCATCCAAACTTCTTATTTTCCTTCTTTGTTTTATTTCTTCACCATGTTGTTCTATGTTTTATTCATCCCAATCTACTTTATTGTTTGACTCTTCTTTGTTTTTTTTTCTATTTCTTCTTCTTTTTCTATTTCTTCTTCTTTTTCTATTTCTTTTTCTTCTACTTCTTTTTCTTCGTCTACTTCTTCTTATTCTTCTACTACTACTTCTTCTTCTTTTACTTTTTCTTCTTCTACTTCTTTTATTCTTTTTCTCTATCTCCCTCATTTTTTTCTTTTTATTTTTCTTATTATGCTTTTGATACTTCTCCACTACCATTTTTTTTCTTCTTATGGTTGTGATACTTCTTCACATCATTTTTTATTCTACTTCTACTTCTTATTTTGTATCATCTTTATTTTGTCCTTATTTTTCTTCTTTTTTTCATTTTATTCTACTTTTTATTCTTCTTTTTCATATTTTTCTTCTCTTTTTTCCTCCTTCTACTCCTTCTACATCTCATTCTTTTTTAACTTCTACTTTTCTTCTCCTTTTTCATCATGAACTCCTTCATTTTATTTTTCTACTATCATTTCATCTAATTCTTCATTGTCTTGTCATTCTCTTCCTCTTTCTTCACACTATTCTTCTTTTTATTTTTCTTGATGTTATTTTCTTTTTCTATTTCATCTTTTCTTTATTCTTTTTGTTCTTCTTTTATTTCTCCTTATCCTTCTTCTCATTTTTCTTCTTTGCCTTTTTATTCTTTTAATTCTTTTAATTCTTCTTCTTCTTCTTCTTCTTTATCTCCTCATCCTCCTCCTTTTTCTTCTTTTACTCCTTATTTTTATACTTCTAATTCTTCTTCTTTTCATACTTTACTTCGTCTTTGTATACTTTTTCTTCTTCATCTTTTTATAAATCTTGTTCTTATTTTTATAATTATTCTTTTTTTTCTTCATCCACTATTTCTACTTATTCTTTTTCTTCCCCTTCTACTTGTAGTTCTACTTCTTCTTCACCTTCTACTTGCAGTTGTACTTCTTCTTCCCCTTTTACTTGTACATGTTTTTCATCTTCCATTTCTTATTCTTCTTTTCCTTCTTCTATTTTTCTATCTTCTATTTTTGTCTATTTTTTAGTACTTTTTCTTCTTCATATTCTAATTCTTCTTATTCTTATTCTTATTCTTCTTTTTCTTGTACTTCTCCACCTTCTCCCCAACTTAGCATCCTATACATTTGTCTTATATTTCTTCTTTTTGATCTATTTCTTATCCTTTTTTGATTCTTCTACATCTTCATCTTCTTCTATTTCTTGTACTTGTCCTCATCTCTATTCTTCTTTTTCTTTTTCTTTTTCTTCTTCTCCTGCTCCTTTTCATCTTTTTGATCTTCTTTTTATTTTTTTTCCTCTATTATACTTTTTCTATTTCTTCTTCTTGCTCTTATTCTAGATTATTTCTTCTTCTACTTTTTATTTTCCTCGTCCACCTCCTTATATTTGTTCTTATTCAACTTTTTGTTCTTCTTCTATTTTTTATTTTTTATCATCATCTTCTTCTTCTCTAAGATATTCTTATTATTCTTCTTCGTTATCTTCTTCTAATTCTTCATCAAGTTTTTTTATATCTTCTTCTTATTTTCTTATTCCTCCTCTTCCAAATTAACTTATTGTTCTACTTATTTTCTATTTCTACTTATTCTTCTTATTTATTTTTCAATTCTCTTCTCTATGTTATTCTTCTCCTTTTCATTCTTTTTTATCTTCCATTCATCATCATGTTTTTCTTTATTTCATTATCCATCTTATTTTTCTTGTTATACATGCTATTCTTCTTCTAAATCTTTTTTTTTTATTTTCATACTTTTTTTGCTCCTCCTCCTCTTTTGTTCTTCCCAATCTTATTCTTCTTTTCTTTCTTTTTCTTTTACTTCTTCGTTTTCTTCTTTTACTTTTAAAACCACTTCACTTCTTCTTAATCTTTTGCTACTATTTCTTTTACCACTACAACTTGTTTTTCTTCTTCTTCAACTTCTTCTTCTTCATCAATGTCTTCTTCTTCTTCATCAATGTCTTCTTCATCTTCTTCTTCTTCAACATCTCCTTCTTCTTCAGCTTCTTCTTCTTCAGTATCTTCTCTTTTTAATCATCATCTTCTTCTTATTCTTTTTTTTTCTTTTATTACTACTT
Organism: Sapria himalayana; assembly: GCA_029783825.1. Taxonomy (NCBI): domain Eukaryota; kingdom Viridiplantae; phylum Streptophyta; class Magnoliopsida; order Malpighiales; family Rafflesiaceae; genus Sapria; species Sapria himalayana. Next base: position 1,567,433 of record JAREIK010002187.1, read on the forward strand.
ATTCTTACCCATCTTCTTTTATTTCTACTTCTTATTCTACTTTACCTTCTTATTCTTCTCCTCCTTATGCTTCTTAGTTATATTCTTCTTCTTACATTTCTATTTCTTATTATCATTCGTTTAATTATTCACTTTCAATTTTTTTTTCTTGTTTTCCACCTCTTCATGTTCTTCTTCTTCTTCTTTTTCTTCTTCTTTTTTGTGCTTATTTTTTTTTTCTTCCTTTTGTCCTATTTATTATTTTTCTTCTACTTCTCCTTGTTTTTTTGTTTCTATATCTTTCTTTTCTTTTTTTTCAAAATTTTCTATTACCTATTATTTTTTATTTTTATTTTTATTTTTTTTATTCACATTCCACTTTTTATTTTTACTCTTCTTCTTCTTCTTCTTCTTTATCTACTTTATCCTCCTATTCTTCTTGTACTTTTTCTATTTTCTTATCTTTTTATTTATTTCTTCTTTATTTTATTATTTACTACTTATTCTTATTATTTTTCTTCTTTTTTTATTCTCTCTTCAACTTTTTCTTCTTTTTCTCGTCCTCCTCTTTCTTTAAAATTATTAACTTCTCATTTCTCTTATTCTTCTTCTACGTCTTATTCATCTTCTTCTTATTATGCATCTTATTCTTCTACAAAATTTTTTTCTACTACTACTACTTCTTCTTGTTATGCTTCTACTTCTTTTTCTTCACATTTTTCTTTTTCTATTTCTTCTTTTTCTTCTCATTCTTCATCTATTTTTCATCATTTTTCTTATTATTATCTTTGTTACATTTTTCTTTGTTCTTCTTTCTTGTTCTTTAGCTTTTTCTTCTTATACTTTTTCTTTTTATTTTTCATTTTCTATTTTTTTCCTGCTTCTTATTCTTCTTATTCTTATTTTTCTCATTTTTGTTCTTCTACTTATTCTTCTTCTTCCTTCTCCTTCTTATAATTTTTATTCTTCATCATCATCATGTTATTCTACTTAATCTTCTCCTCATTTTATTTCTCTCTCGTATACCTCTTCATCTTCATCTTCTTCATCTACATCCTTTTCATAATCTTCTTATGCCTTTTTCTTTATAATCATCTTTTTCTTTTTTTTTTCTTTTTACTCCTTCTCCAGCACCACCTCCTTCTCCTCCTCCTTTTATTACTATTTCTTTTTCATCATTTTCTTTGTCTTCTTGAGTTTTTTCTTTTTTTTTTGTTATTCTTTTTTCTTCTTCTTCTTTTTTCTCCACCTTGACCTCACCCTCCCCATCATTTTTAATATTCTTTTTCATCTCATTCTAATTATTATTCTTCTCTATTTCTTTTGCTTCTTTTTCATCTTTTGCTTTTGTTTCATCCTTTGCTTCTGTTTCATCTTTTGATTTTTATTCATTTTCTTCTTCTCCTTATTTTTCATCTTTTACTTCTTTTTTTTTTCTCCTCATTTTCTTCTACTTTATATTATTGTACTTTATGTTGTTATTCTTAATTTTTTTTTCTTATACACCATTTTATTATACGTTTATTACTTCTCCTTATTCTTTTTCTTTTCCTCGTCTTTCTTCATTATCTTTCACTACATCTTCTGCTCTATTTTGTTTTTTTTGTTTTTTTCATATTATTACTTATTTATATCTTTCTTCTAATTCTTATTCTTTTCTCATCTTTATGCTCTTGCAGTCCTAGCTCGCCCTTTTCTTCTTTTTATTTAACTTCATCCACTCTCACCACTATTCTTTCTTCTCCTCTGTCTATTTCATCATCTTCTTATTCATCTCCTTCTACTCTTTCTTTTGAATTCTCTTCTTATGCTTAATCTTCTTCTATTTCTTCTATTAACTTATTTTCTCTTATTATTATTATTATTCTTCTTCTTCTTCTTTTCCTTTTTATTCTTCTTTTCCTTTTCCTTTTTCTTCTCCATCATCTTCTCCTACTTCTTCTTCTTATTCATTTTTTTCTCCTACTTTTTCTCTTCTTTTTATTCTTCTTCTCATTCTTCTTATTTTTTTTTCTTTTGTTCTTGGACTTTATCATCATATTTTCTATTTCGTTATTATTCTTTTTCTTTTTCTTCTTCAACTTTTTATTCTTCTTCTTTTTTTCTCTATATTTTTCTTATAATGTTTGTTCTCCTCCTCCTCCTTCTATTTATTTTACTTGTATTTCTTTTTCTACTAGTTCTTCTTCATCTAGTTCTTCTTTTTGTTCCGCTTCTATTTCATATTCTTTTCTTTGTTTGTGTTTTTTCTTTTATTTGCCTCTTCTTTTCTTCTCCTCATCTATATATTTCTTCTTATTATTGTTCTTATCCATTTTCTCATTGTTATGATTGGTTTTCATTTTCTTTTTTTATTCTACTTTTTCATCTTCTTCTTCTGCTTCTTCTAATCCTTTTTCTTTCTCTTCATTTTTTTTTCTTCTTCTACTATTTGTTCAACTTTTTAACATTTTCTTCTTTTTCTTCTCATACTTGTTCAACTACTTCTTTTGTTTTTTTGTTCTTCTTCTCCATGTTTTCATTTTGCTTCTTTTATTTCTATTTCTTCTGCTTCTACTTTTACTTATTTTTCTTCTTCACATTCTTCTAATTATGCTTCTTATTCTTCTTATTCTTCTTCTTCTTCAATTTCTTTTCTTCTTCTTCTCCTTTTCTACTTATACTTCTTCTTTATCTTCTCCTTATTCTTTTCTTTTTCTTCTGAATCTAATTCTCATACAATTTCTTATTATCCTTCTTCTCCTCCTCCTCCTCCTTTTTCTTCTTCATTTCTTTTTCATTTGAATTTTATTCTTTTACAACTTCTTATTATTCTTTTTCTTTTTTTTGTTCTTCCTATTTCTCCTTATTCATCTCCTTCTTCTTTTCCTTTTTTTTTGTTCTTCCTATTTCTCCTTATCCATCTCCTTCTTCTTTTCCTTTTTTTTTCTCTTTCTTTTATATCTCATTCATATTCTTCTTCTCCTTCTTCTATTTATTTTATTTATATTAATCTTCGCCTTCTTTTGCTTCATCTTGTTCTTCTTTTTTTTCATATTATTATTCTTCTTCTTGTTGTTTTTCTCATTTTTTTTCTTCTTCTAATTCCTATTATCCTCCAATTTATTTTTCTATTAATTTTTTTTTCTTTTGAATCTTATTCTTCTACAACCTCTAATTATCATTCATTTTCTTCTACTTCTTCTTTTTTAGCTCTTATTCTTCTACTTCTACATTTTCTTCCCCCTCTTTTTTTCTTCTTATCATTATTTTATTTCTTTCTTATCTCTTTCTTTTCTTTCTCCTTCTTCTTATTTTTCTTATTTTTTTTCTTTTCTTTTTTTCCTTCTTTTGTATCTCATTTTTTATTCTTCTTCTCATTCTTCTATTTTTCTATATTCATATTCTTCATCATCTTCTTTAGCTTGATCTGCATCATCTTATTCTTCTTTTTCTTTATTCATATATCTCATTTCTTATTCGAATTCTCCTTTTCTTCTTTTCTTTTTCTCCTATTATATCTCATTCTTGTTCTTCTTCTCCTTCTTCTATTTCCTTTATTCATATTCTTCTTCATATTATATTTTCCATCTTGTTCTTCTTCTTCTTTTTCTTATTCTTCTTCTTATCCTACTCCTTCATCTCCATATTCTTCTACATACTCATCTTCTTATTTTTCTTCATCTACTTTTTCTAATAATTCTTTTTTTCCTTCTTATTCTACTACTTTTTCTCTTTCTTATTTTTCTTCTACTCCTCACATTTCTTGTTATTTTTCTCCTTCTTCTATTTCTCATTATTCTATTTCTCAATCGATCCCTCTTCCTCCCTCTCCTACGTAGCTTCCTTTTTTTTAATTTTTCTATTCCTTCTAATTCTTTTTTTTCCTCATTCATCCCCTTCCAGTTCTCCTTCTTCATATGCTTCTTCTTCTTCTTCTTCTTCTTCTTCTTCTTTTTCTTTTATTCCTTTTTTTTTTGATATCCTTCTTCGACTTTCTTTATTTTTGGTCAGCTTAATCTTCTTCAACTTCTTCTTCATTATCTTTTTCTTTTTCTCCTTATTCTTCTTAACCTCCTACTACTCCTTCTTTACCTTCATTTTCTTTTTTTGCGACTACTCTTTTTTCTTCTTTTTCTTATCCATATTATTCTACTTATTTTTCTTCTTCTACATATCCTTTTTCTTTTTCTCCTTATCCATCTTCATCTTCTTTTACCGCTTGTTCTTCTAGACCATGTTCTTCTACTCATACTCCTTATTATTCTCATGCTTATTCTTCTCCATTTCCTATTCTATATATTATTATTCTTCTTCTTCTTTTGTTCTTATTTGTCTTCCTTTGCATTATCTTTTTCTTCCCCTCATCTTCCTCATTTTTTTTCTTGCCATACTTATTTTTCATCTTCTTCAACCTCATCTTCTCCTTTTCTTAATTTTCATATACCTCAACTTTTTTTTTCATTTCTTATTTATTCTTCTCTTCTACTTCCTTTTCTCCTTCTCTATTTTTTTATTCTCTTTTTTCTTTTTATGCTTCCGCTACTTCTAGTGCTTTTTTTATTATACTTATTTTATTTATCATCTTCATTTTAATCTTCTTTTTTTTTTATTTTTATTTTACTTATTTCTATCTTTTTCTTTCACTTCTTTTTTTCCTCCTTCTTCTCTTTTTTCTTCTATTACTTCTCAATCTTATTCCTCTTCTGCTTTTTCTACTTCTACTAATACTTCATCTCCTTCTTCATTGTCTCCTCCGCCTCCTTCAAATTTTTGTTTCTCTTCTTCTTCATCTATTTTCTCTTAATGATGCTACTTTTTTCTTATTTTGCTTCTTATTCTTCTTTTTCTTCTCATTCTTCTTCTCTGCCTACTTCTTATTTTACTTCTTCTTATTCTTTTTTTCTGCTACTTATTATTATTATTCTTTTTCATCTTTTCTTCTTCTTCCTCTTCTACGTTTACTTCTTTTTATTATTCATCCCCTTCTATTTGTACTTCTTTTATTTGCTCTTCTTCTTTTTTTTATTTCTTCTATTTTGCTATCTTCTTCTAATTTTTGTTCTTTTACTTTTT